>CAMXCT020000313.1:345471-780471 GCA_947184155.2 Cladocopium goreaui
CCTATGGGTCATAGTATCATTGACTACCAGTATCATACAACCATCCCAAGACCCGACACAATTTGTTTGTTTACAAAGCCCTCATTCGTTGCTGAACACTGCTGAAATATCTTATTCCCGTAGGTTCGTCGAAACATTGGGACCCCGGAAAACTCCAATGGCCACTGGTAAAATTCCCCACTGAAATTGAAACGTTTGGCCTAGTTACCGGTCGCTGATCATTATTTACTATTCTTGTGTCAAGCCAAGCTATTGCGTGGGGAAGAAACACATCTTCTTGGCTCCGAGCAGCTCCTAAAGTTGGATAATAACCATGGCTTATAATCACCCGTGGGTACATATTATAAATAAATATATATATATGCTTATGCATATATACAATAATTTTATAGATATATTATGTATACATAGCTCCACAGCTATGATCATATAACATCATATAACCACTTAGTTCACCGATTGTTCACTCCCAGTAAATGTCTAACATTGACCGCTGGCACCTGCTCGGCCGCTTGGAGTGCCAGATGCCCAGTGACGTCGCTGAGAGCCAGCAGGGATGTCATCCTGCCGCAGGGAGGTTCCAGAAATTCCATGGGAAAATGGCCATGGAATGCCATGGAAGACATGGCTATGCTATAGTGAGTGAGAAATTGAGAAATGATGTCCGAAACATAAGGATCATAAGGTGGGATGTGGAACGTGTGGAACATCTTTGCAAACAAGGTGAAGTGTCCGGAGGCTAATCAAAAGACCGAGATTCAACCAACAACAGGTGGGTTACCATGAAACATGGGACATTAATCCAATTGAGCAGATTCAATGGGAATTCAACCAACAAAATCAAGAATTAAAACAATATCATTTAAGCAGCCAAGAGTGGGAAGTTGACAGGGATATCCAACCAAAATATCATCCAAAATAGGCAACCTGCAAACATTGGGCCTTAATCATCAAGATCTTAGCCTCGACCAACAAAAATAGGGCTTTGACCACGAACCGAGTCACTACAGTGGCCAACTGAATTCAATCCGTTGTGCGCACACAGCACACTATAAGATTGAATTTAGAGGATTCAGGGATATTCAGGGATATTCAGGGTATCAACTCAAATTAAAATATTATATATATATATATATATTTAATACGCAAGAACCAATAGACACGCGGCTTGGTCGGCCAGGGAGGCCGGGTTCCCATTGGTTCTTGCTGATCTCCCCTTGTGTAGTTTGCCAAAAAAAAGTGAAACATCTCCAGCAGAATCGTACGTTGTTTGAGACACATACATCTACATCACGTATGCGTAAATAAATATATACATATATAATATATATATATATAATATATATATAATATATATATAATATATATATAATATATATAATGTGTGCATATAAATATAAATATAAATATAAATATATATATATATATGTATATATATATATATATGCGTATATATATGTATATATCAATCCAGTTTGTTTTTCGGTGGAAGAAAGTCCCAATAAATCCACCATATCCCATGCTCTCCGCCTGGCACAGGTCTCCAGATCTTGCAGCTCCTAGTGGTCTAGTGCCGATGCCGGGGTAATGTTAGGACGGGCCTTCCAAACATTCGTGGTTTAATGATGTTTAATGCTTATTAAATCATGGTTAGCATACGTTAGGAAAATCTAGAAAATCCAACATAATGTACTTCATGTTAGGACATATATCTGGATTTAGAATGCATGAAGCATGAACATAACTCAAGCGTGGACGTGGACAGACTAAATATATTGGAATGACAATCAGATTGGAGTTTGTTTAAAACGATTGCATGATGAGTGTTGTTTTGGGAGTCTGATTAGTACAGGAAAAATATACATTATGATTAGTCAACTGGCTATGACTCATAACTTAGAACATCTTAGAACTATGCTACCTTGATGATAGTCAACAATAATCAACTATAGACTATAGTCAATAGTTCAGTCCAGAGTTCGGTCAATACATATTGATTCTGGTAAACCAGGATGATACTCGCCTTCGAAAACCTTTTGGAAGATGACTTCACTTCTAAAGAGTTTGCAATTCGGAACCCCTTGATCGACAGTGACCTTGATGCAAAGACATCTCACATCTGTAAGAACTGTCACAGCTAAACATGGTTATCAAATTAAGGAACCAGCTACTCATGCTACTCAGTGGAAAGAATCTCCAAGTTTTTCGAGTTGTCCTTGCAATTCTTGCACATCTGAAAGCACTATCCATATAGGAGACAATGGCAAGACTAGCGTTCGCCTGTGGGGCCTAAGTCCCATTCCAGTGCAAGGGAGCACACACATTTGACACACTAGATAATCACATACAGAAGTGTCTATTTATACACGCATGCACAGAACAAAATCGTACGTGTGCACACTTCAATTTACGCATAGTATGTAGGAAGTTGTATATATATATAAATGCATATGCGTGTGAAAAAAACATGAATTTGTTCTATATGTAAATATAGGGCGACAAATGTATGTTATTTTGTAATGATAAATTGACATGGCAAAGCTGATGTACAGATATTACTTCTTCCAACCGGCAATGAATGAGACCATATTCATTCCATATTAAATGATTCTTTGAAGCAGATTAAGATGAATTGATACAACTTGTTTTTCGCACATCACTTTTCATTTCCACAGCACCTGCTCGTTAAAGGCAGAGCTTGGCATCGCCTGACGATCTCTCCCGGACCAGCTGGTCATGGCGAACAATACCCACTGTGCCTGACCAAACCTCTGTAAAAAGACTCTAAATTTTAGATCAATATCAGTTGAATCAGAAACCCAAAGACATAAACTACCATAAGCTATCGTAAACTATAAAATGAACATTCATAAACTATCCATGACTATCCCGAACTTAGGGTGTATCAAATTTGTCATCGCCATGTGCTTGTCTGCTCGGCCTGCGGCTCATCGCTCTAGGTCACTTTATGGGAGAATGATGAAAAAAAACACAATAATTTAAGGCAGTATCAGTAATAGTATGCAATAGTGTGTAAGTAATCAATTCAGAATATGGATGAAAAATGATGAAAACATGGCTCTTGACTAAACATACAATATATTACAATATAATATTGTAGGCCGTTGCAAACCACGAAATGCCTGGTATCTCCTGGCCTGCTTCCTCTTCTCGCCCTCCGGTAACTCGACAAACAAGGACAGCTGATGCCGGTATTTTTGCTTTATAATGCTTTATACGGTTGAACCATCTTCAAATTCTACTGCGCATCTGTTGAAATGTCTTGACTTGTGAATCTTAAAATATCTTAAATCAAACTGAGAAACTACGCCCACATCTCCACTATATCACCTCACCACAAATATTCACCCAAAAAAAACCTGAGGTGTCCAACGTTGAATTTCAGGCAAGTGGTGGCTGGGTACACTGAACATATGACATATGACTATGACCCAACTTAGAGAAACTCGCTGATAATTACGCGTCCAACCCATACCCTCCGGTGAATTTAACATAGCTATTGAAAATGACCCAGTCGAAATAGTTGATTTACCCAGCTATAAGATAGTGATTTTCCATAGCTTTTTGTTAACGTTTACCAGGCCGGGTATATTCAAAACAGTTTCTTGTCATTTCTCTAGCAGAACCACCTCGGTGGTGAAATAGTGACGGATCGACGGATCATCCGACGGATTCATCCCTGATTCATCGTATATAAAGTACATATAAAGTACTTTAAGTGTATCAACTGATTGGAGTTAATGAATATTATGCTATGAAATAACCATATGTCATCCTATTTCATATGAAATAACCTCATTCTCCAAACTATTGCCTCGGCATCTGCATCCTCCGCGTCCACCGCGGCTTCCGGCACATCAACTGGCTCCTGGCGGATGGTGCTGGGGTACAGGTCAACCCCATTGTTATGTTAGCCATGTTATTCTGTCATGTATGATAATGTACATGTAATTCTTATGTAATGTATGTAATTCGTTAGTTGTGGGTTTATACATGTTAGATCATGTAAGTACGATGCTTTCCAAACCGAATATAGTTCTGCTAAAACCCCATGAAAACTACAATTGTGGATATATCTACCAGAAACCATAGTGCCATAGTGATTGGAATCATAAACCAAATTGCCCTCTGGTACTCAAACATGATTTGCTGGAAAATCACCCTTTACTTCGTGGTTTTCCAGGTCAATTCATAGCTAGCTCGGGGATTTCCAGGTAAATTCATTGACAAATAGATGCTGACCATGTTTTCATGTTTGTTTTTTTTCCTGGTAAGATCAGCCTTTTAGTCTTCAGTATCTGGGATTCTCTAAGCAGTACTGATTTCAGCGAAATGCCCTCATCTCTGTTGATGAGCTGGCATGTTTGCACTGGACTGATGATCTAGGATACTGTAGGCAAAAAAACACTACAGCAAACCCAAATAGAAGTGAAATGGAAAATCCATATGAAAATCCACATACACAGCATTAAGTAGATCATTTTCCAAACGGCTTTCTCCTTGGGTTTTTCACATCGTAAATGTTTACCCCATGGTCAGTTGATGAATGTGATAATCTATGGCGGGGTTTATTAATGTTCATAGTTAACGATAGGTTTTATTAATGTTATTAATGGGCTTTGTCAAACATATATGATATATATATATATATATGGGATAACATCTATGATTTATTAATCTTATTAATGGGCTTTACCATCTATAGATATAGATATATTATCATATAAAAGTCATTAATGGGTTTTACCATCATATATGGATGTTCATAGATTATTCATGCTTAACTCTAGATAACCATCTCCAGATAATGGTTCATCCCATATATATTATCCATATATATATATATATACATATATCATCCATATCTAATGGTTTATTAATATCTCATGGTTAACCATCTATAGATATTGTCATTGCCATATCCAACCGATTTTTGATCACTTGGATCACTTGCCACCTGTGGAGACCTCCGCGCCGACTCTGCCTGCGCTGTGGAAAGGTTGGATCTGATGTGGGAATATGATTTTAATAGGAGGAAAATGATGATCTTTACTGATTTTACAGGGGAGAATAATGATAATATCAAATAATATCATCTAATATCAGCCCCCCTTTGAAGCAGGCTCTGATGCGATTGCAAGAGATATGACCAGCACTTTTCGGGAAAATGAACATGATCATTCACTGGGAGAGGATGCTGTTTTCTGTGGATGACCATGATGCCAGGTTAACTGGCGGAAAATGGTGATGAACATGGACCAACTTTCTGGAAAAAATCCCCATCAAAATCACTGGAAAACTCACCTTTTCACCCGTTTCAACATCTCAAACATCACCATTTTAGCAGTGATTTTGTTCAAAACGATCGACAAATCCTTCAGCCTTGGGCCAATTTTGACCAAAATGCCATGGTCGTGTGATGAAACACCCGCGCCAACAATAAGTAGCGATCTTCACCAGCTGAATTGAAACTTGGCTTTAATGATTGGTGTTCAGCAAACAATGTGGATCAATGTGGTTTGAACCAGCTAAGCACGGCATATCACTGGGAAAACTGGAGTGAAACATGATTCAACTAACAACATTGACGGCATGGTGTGTATATATTACAATAAATGAACATTGCCTCTAAACGGTCAAACATGGTCAAACACAAAAACTTACCTGGTTGCCAGTCCATGGGTCCAACGTGCATATTCGATACATCGATCATTGCAAGCAGGGCTGGAAAGCCAACAGGGTTGAGAAGTGCTCTGCTCCACTCGGGGGTTCCGTCACCCAATATCTACCAAACAGGCCGATGGGGCAGTTCAAGAAACTCATGACACGGTGAGAAACTTGCTGGGGCACTTCCATTTCTATGCCCCTGTGGTCAAGTTTTTCATGAGCAATGATTCCCCAAAAACACATGCAGTACCCTCTGGTTATTTAACAGTTTGCCATGGAAAATCCACCCATTTTTAAGTTCGGTAAACCTTCTATTTCGATTAGGGCCATCCATACCATGGCGAACTGTTAGTCACAACCAGAGGCTATTATTCCATGTTATTCCCCATTTATAGCTGATTTGCCCATTAAGAAGGCTGATTTTCAATAGCTATGTTAGTTTACCAGAGGCTAAATGCTGAGTTTGAAAATTCGTGCCTCAAAGGCATCGACATCCATCTTTTCTGGTTCACCCTCCCGATTGATGGCTTCACGTTCCTCATGGGCCATGGGATGCCCAAAAAAAAGCAACGGAAACCATGGGCTGTGATGACATCCATAGCACATCCATAGCACATCATACCACAAAACCAGTAGAAAATGGTGACTAACTGGCCAAAGATGGGGCGTGACCAAATTTGCCATGCACCAAAGTCGGCGATTTATCGTCAGTGCCAGCAATTTCCTTCCGGGAACATCGCTTTTTTCAAACCATTCTGGACACCATCCGCTTCAACGGCCTCAACGGTATCAACATCCATCTTCTCTGGTTCTTCACTTTCCGGCGCAGCTTCACTCCTTTCCTGCGAACCCAAGTTCTGGGACTTCACAGTGGGTCCGTATATCTAAGCGATGGCAAAAAAACGCGACCATAGCCATTGAACGGGTGTATTGTCTAGATTTGTCTGTCTCTCTCCCCTGTATTACGGTCTACATTATGCATGTGCATGGTTGCTATATATATATATATATATGTTTTGTTTGTTTTTTTGGGGAGGGTTTGTGACACACACACACATATATATATACATATATATATATACACATTTCTATATGAACATTGTCACATATAATGTGCATATGTATATACAGTATCTCTCTCTCTCTCTCTCTATCTCCATCGCAGACATCTTCAGACCAGGTCTGCCTCAGCCTTTTTAGGGGCAAAAAACATCACAGGGGCACCTTGCAAGCTATATCACTCAAGGCTGAACGGGTTCGGCACTCCTGAAGTCAAACAAATGTCGCAGTATGTCGTCGCAGTAAATAAACAAACAGCCAAGCCTAAGGTCTATCACATATTAATAATAGTGATAGACCTTGGCTGTCTGTTTATTTACTACGACGACATACCGCGACATTTATTTGACTTCAGGAGTCAATATTATCACAAATGATCACTACTGTTATTTGTTATCCATATTTATCAATGTTTTTTAGATTACCCAGGCTATTGATCGCTCAAAACTCAAAACCGACATTGATCGCTCAATATCACCCATCATATCGCCATTCATACCAAGTATTGCCCCAGTGGCACCCTGTCTACCTCTGCTTCTTCCTTCGGCACCTACGTCGTACGTTCCAAGACTAAGACATCCGGGTGACCCAAAAAGATGGGGACAAGGAGCACTTGAAATAGACAAGAAGTGTTACAACAACTAAGTAGAACTACTAGGTGGGTTGAACAGTTGAACAACAATATACAACAAATTACAACAATATATATAATGAAGAAATTTGTTAAAATTGATGCCACAACTTTTTTGATGCTGGGTGGGGGTGGTGGTTTGGAAAGGTATGTCATGAGGTGGGGGGCTTTGGAGGGTCTCTCATGGTATGGCATTCATGGGCTACATGGTTTGTCATGTCCAGTTATGTTGGGGATTGCCATGTCATGGCATGCATGGAATACATGTCGGGGGCTTGTCATGTCATGGCATGACATGGCATGCATAGAATACATGTCGGGGGCTTGTCATGTTAGGGCATGGCATGGCATGCAGGCATGCATGGAATACATGTCGGGGGCTTGTCATGTCATGGCATGACATGGCATGCATAGAATACATGTCGGGGGCTTGTCATGTTAGGGCATGGCATGGCATGCATGGAATACATGTCGGGGGCTTGTCATGTCATGGCATGCCATGGAATACATGTCGGGGGCTTGTCATGTCATGGCATGCCATGGAATACATGTCGGGGGCTTGTCATGTTATAGGGCATGGCATAGCACGCATGGATTACATGTCGGGGATTGCCATGTCATGGCATGCATGGAATACATGTCGGGGATTGTCATGTCGCCATGCATCTACGTTGCCATGCCATGTCCAGTGGTTCAAAAGCTGAGCCGTGCAGCCAAACACTTCAGAACTTTGGCCGGATTAGTGCTCCTGACCTGTTTATGTTTGCCGAAGAAGCCGTGTGGGCACCGCAATGATGTTGTACTGTAATCCTGCTGCGACCCCGCCACGCCATTCGGCTCAACAGGCCCAACAGGCTTTTATGCAATCTTGGGTTGATGTGTTGATTCTAACAATTCTCAGAGTCTCAGGGATCATAAAATGATGAAAAACAGGAAAGTACTTGTCACTGATTTGTGACTGTTCATCTTTGTTTCACTGTTGGCCGTGCACGTTGACTAAGAGCAAAGTTCTCTCACGTCTTCGATGGCGGCTGGTTCCACTGGGGCTATCTACGGGAATATCCAACTCATTGCATGCGGTCGCAAGTTTGAGTACCGTGGATTTCAGGGACCGTAGCTTGATTTGCAATTGCCATTGACTAATGACCTGACATGACCATGTCACATGAACTGTAACAGTGTAGCATGACCTGTCACATGAGCTGTCACATGACCTGTAGCATGGACTCTTGTTCGGCAAGTATTGACGGGATGTGACAGTGCGTATGGTCACTGAGGGGGGACTCAACTGACGGTGCCTTGGTGCTCAACTTCCAAACGGGGTGGGGGCGAACTTACTTCTTTTTGGGTGGCGTTGTGCCATGGTTGCTTGTTTTTGCATGTGCTAGGATATGCTGTGTGATGATCTGATATCTAGGTTGGGCACCGCAATCATGTGCATGACTTTGGGGCCAATACACACGGTCATGTCATTTTCATTGGAGCGCCTGAGGCTTCCGCAGAGAACTTGTACCTCCAAGAACTTCACCCCAGGATTTTATCATCATGGAAGTATATGCGGACACTCTCTTCCCTCATCGTATCCTGAAATGACATTGCAGTTGTGTTGGATGACATGGCATGGTTTGACATGATGACATGGCATGGTTTGACATGATGACATGGCATGGTTTGACATGATGACATGGCATGGTTTGACATGATGACATGGCATGGTTTGACATGATGACATGGCATGGTTTGACATGATGACATGGCATGGTTTGACATGATGACATGGCATGGTTTGACATGATGACATGGCATGGTTTGACATGATGACATGGCATGGCATGGCACGGTTTGACACAATGATATGACTTGCCATGAGTTGTTAGGATGACATGACATGACATCAGGTGGCATGAGCATAAGTGGCATGCATGACATGCATGACACAACATGCCTTAGCACGACCATGGTCAGTACTGATTTGCTGGCCATTGAATCCTGAGACTTCCTCGCGAAGACAAGCGAGAAGAACACTGGCTTGGATGACTTCGTTCAAAACAAGCTGATGGAAGACTATCCTGAGGTGGTGAAGTGGGCGAAGAATGTGGCCAAAACCGTATTGCCCCTTGACGGCAGGCAAACCCAGAAATATATATTTGTTTGGGATCTATGGGTCTTCAAGGTCTTATAACACTGGTGCCCGTTTTAAGGTCCATGGCGGCTTCTGGCAGGAAGGTGAAGCTCATTATCTGGTGCAGTTGGGGTTGTCACCGAAGTGTTGCCTTGGTGTGCCACTTGTTCTCAAGCTTGGCATGTTTGACATACACGTGACTTGCAAAGACATGGCAAAACATGGCATTGCATTTGATGGCATGACATGGCATTTGATGGCATGACATGGCATTTGATGGCATGACATGGCATTTGATGGCATTTGATGGCATGACATGGCATTTGATGGCATGACATGGCATTTGATGGCATGACTTGGGATGTGCTGGCATGACATGGCGCCTAAATTGAAATGGCATTATGGGGGCATGATGGGGGCATGAAAGACGTGTGACATGGCATGTGACACCACGGCTGGACATGGCTGGCATAGTTTGACATGGCATGTCCATTGCAGTGATGGTACTGACCATCAATGCTCCGAGGTGCTATCTTTGGATACATCAGCCATTTTACTCAGGACGTTGAGGTGTACTTTCCGAGTTTGGGCCAGAATCAGCGCAAAGGACTGTGGTACCGAGCCTTCGTCGGATATTTTTTGGCATGCATTTCAATTTAACATACTAGGCCTGTGATTGTTGTGGCAATCTTTAAAAAGCATGGACGACAACATTAGCTGATGATAACCTTTTGAGTTTTCATGTTCCTTTTGGCACGCCATGGCATGAAATGGTAGTTCTTGATTTGTTGTTGAATCTTGGAAGTGGTCATGCTGGGTCATCATGAGAATCTTGAAGTGCTCATGTGTTTTTGACACGTCCATGATGAGTCATGGCATGCCTTGTCATGAAGGTGGGTTTGAATGTAAGGATCCTGTCTCATTCATGGGCCATCCGCTGTTGAGGTTGGGAGTCAAGCATGCGTGGACCTTTGCTTGAGTTGTGCCTGCAGAAGGCGCAGGCAACGCCGAGTTCGGGATCTGAATCTCTCCCTGAGTCTTCCGCTCCGGCAATTCCTGCTCCTCCAGCTGTTCCTACGTCTACCCCTGTTCCTACGTCTACCCCTGTTCCTTCGTCTACCCCTGTGCCTTCGTCTACCCCTGTTCCTTCGGCGACTGGGATTTCGCTTGGTGGTGCGGATGTTCCTCCTTTGACTGTTTTGCCTCCACCGCCAGCTCACAAGTTTCCGTTTCCGCCGGAGCCACCTGTGACAGCTCCCATGATTCCTCTGGAACCACCTGTGGCAGCTCCGAAGTTTCCTCCGGTGCCACCACCTGCGGTGGTTCACAAGGTTCCGGGAGCACCTGTGGCGGCTGCTAAAGTGTTTCAAGGGATGATCAATAGACCACCCAGCCCACGACGCCCTCTGACAGCATGGCCGGCACACATACTCCGACCACCACCACCGAAATCGGAGGGGGGGGAACGGGATCGGCCCGGGCCGTACTGAGTTTGAATTAAGGGGTCGGTTGTTAAATCCTCAAAGTGCCATGCTTTTTGTGAGGGTGTAATTTGACCTACCAGCAGTGTCCAGCCACTCCCATTAAATCTGAATTCAAACTCCGGATACGAGCCTTTTTGCGAACTGTCAGGTTTGCCGATGTGCTGATGAGATGAAGCACATGTCATATGTATTTTGTTGGTGCATGCCATGCAAGATGAAGATCGACTTTGAGATGCCACGTGAAAAGGGATTGCTACAAATGTGCAGGGGTAGGCATGACATGTCATGGCATGGTGTGGCATGACATGTCATGGAAACATGTGGCATGGCATGGTAGGAAATGATTTCTTGTTCCATCCAATGCACTTAAACAGAAAAACACGTCGGGTTTGACTGTTATAGTGCTCAGATTGAATGTTTTTTGGCGTTCTGCCATGCATGACATGTCATGGCATGGTGTGGCATGGCATGGTAGGAGATGATTTATCGTTCCATCCAATGCACTTAACCGAAAAACATGTCGGGTTTGACTGTTAGTGCTCAGATTGAATGTTTTTTGGTGTTCTGCCGTGCCGTCGGCCAGGTCTGGAAAAGCATTGTAGCCCTGGCATGTTTCTACAGTTAGCCTGTCATGTGTTTCATCATAAGCCATGAATGTGACCTCAGTGTAGCACATGAGAAGAAATGGTTGGCTGCTTCTGGATGCCATGCATGCGATGCAAACACCGATTCCTGGTTCATCCTGGTTCTCATTTGCTGATGTGGCAGTACTTTAAAATGGGCGTTCCACAAATGTCAGGTGCTAGTGCTGCTCACTTTGAGGCCTCGTTTTCATGTGTTGAAGCATGATTCACAAACAAAATCAGTCCACGCATAATCCATGCTAGGCTATTATCATGAACTGCTCCTAAAGCAATTTGAACCTCAAGTTTGTTTGAAAATACAGGATGCCAATCATAGGCCATGCGAACCTTTATTTTATTGACATCAACAGCTGACTGACAAGTTGCAAGCTGTGATTGGCTTCATGAGTTTTAAAATGACTTCTACGGGGCTCCATGCCACATTTGCTGAATCATGAGTGACATATACGTAAACTTGCGCAGCAATGCGCAGCAGTAGTCAGCCTTTTGCGTTCCCCATTACATCCGGAGGCCAAAACCATTGAAACTCTGCGAGAGGCCTGGCAGGACTTGGCATGACATGACGTGTGCGACATGGGATGACATAGCATGGAGTGGCATGGCATGGCATGGTTGACATGGCTTCCATGAATGACATGGAATCTCATGGCATGGCATAACATGAGTGACATAGCATGGAGTGGCATGGCATGGCATGGTTGACATGGCTTTCATGAATGACATGGAATCTCATGGCATGGCATAACATGAGTGACATAGCATGGAGTGGCATGGCATGGTATGGCATGACATGGTTTGACTGAATGACATGGAATCTCATGGCATGGCATGACATGAGTGACATAGCATGGAGTGGCATGGCATGGCATGGTTGACATGGTTTGACTGAATGACATGGAATGACATGGCATGGCATGACATGAGCGGCATGGCATGGAGTGGCATGGCATGGCACGGCATGGCATGGCATGACATCCTGCGGAATGGAATGACATGGTATGGCATGACACGGTGTGGCATGAAATGTCATGATTCATGATTTTCACTGGTTGTTTCTGTTTGTAGCTGTGCCCAAAACTTAGGTTTGATACGCTTTCAATAATCGCCACAGACGATCCATGAAGCGTCCAGCTAGTGTCATGGACAATGATGTCGGCTACCTCTCTGACGAGACGTTGGAGTTGCCAGGCACGAGAGACATGTCGGCTACCTTCAAAGGGTTGAATGTCAGGCCGCCATTTGCACAATGGCTGGTGGAGGGATTCAAGACCATGGAAGTGAGGAAGTACAATCTTGGAACCCATGGCATGGCCCCATGCATGTGGGTAGTCAAGACAAAGGCCAGTGCCAATGACATCACTCTCGTTGTCGGCATTGTCCAGTTCGATGAGTCAAAGGTGGTGGAGTACACGAACAGGGAGCAGTTTCAGCAGGATTGGGGAAAGCACAGGATTCCTGATTTGAAGTTCGGGATTGGCTGTGATTGGAACTTTGAGAAGCCATTGTATGGCTGGCCCGTCAAGAAGTACGTCAAGCTCGTGAATGAAATCGTGGTCGATGGAAGGTTTCCAACAAGGTCAATGCTGGGATGGATCAAGGACCCAGTGACTCTGGACATCACGGTCCATCATGATGAGGTTGAGGAGGTGAACGAGATGATGGAGCGTTGAAGTGAGAGAGCCCCTTTGCCATAGCTTGAACAAATAGAAGGGGGCTGCACAGGTAGATAATCCCATTCAGGCTCATGTTTCAAAATTTCAAACGGCTCCTTCTATCATGATTTCTAGGATTGCGCAAGATCATGTAGTGCCGGTAGATAAACGATGAAGTGAACCCGGACCGCCATGCCTTAAAAAAAAAAGGCTTGACATAATGACACGATGAGCCGGTATGTCATGTCTGACTCATGTTTGACATTGCATGACACTTGGATGCTATAGGCATAGAATGACTCTGGAATGATATTTCAACATTCAGATATCTACGATGAACAACTTATCAAGCATGACATGCCAGCAACATGCTAACAAGCCTGTGCCAGGTGAAAGCAAGTTGCCTTTGAGTTCCTGTGCTCAGATTGGCAGGGTTTATGCGCTGTCACCTTTTGAAAAAAAAACATACAACCAGCAATAGCCATGAACAACCAACATTGGTGACCGCTGAAACTCATCTTTATGACACTCACGCATGGGCGATGTATAGGCTTTTTGCTAGCCACAGGTTGTGTGACTGAGGATACACCACAGATTTAGGTGCTTCCCACCCACCTTGCCTTTGTGATTTACAGTACTTGTCATGTGTTGACACGCAGACCTTGACATGGCATTGCTGGCAATTGGCATAATTGCTGTCATGCTAGAAGGTAGCAGTGCTGTTGTGTTGTCATGTTGCCATGCTGTCACAGCATCGTTGGCTGTCATGTTATCATGTTGCCATCTTGTCATGTCATGTTGGACTTGTCATGTTGCCATCTTGTCATGTTATCATGTTGCCATCTTGTCATGTCATGTCATGTTGCCATCATGGTGCCATGCCAACTTATAATTTATTATAGACATTTGGGCTTGACTGTTAGAAATTTGAAACATGAAGCGTCCAGCAGCCAAGCCCCTTCGCCGACCTGCGGCTGTGGCCAAAGCAAAGTCAGCACGGGCCCCGCGGGGTGCTTCGTCACTGGCTGGGGAAGGGGCCCAGCTGGCAAGGGCAAGCAAACATGACAAGGAGTGGTGTAACAAATCCTCTAAATTCACGAATCATGGCTTTTCTTGAGCACAGGACCACAAAGAAGATGCTGCCTACATGTGGTCTGGGGAGATGTCGGCACCACCATGGTGCCAATCTTTGGCAGAGCTGGTGGCGAACAAAAACCCCACCTTGGAAATGGAGGAAAGGGTTTATTTTGCTGTCAACATAAAAGTTGAATCAATACTTCTAATGTACGGTACGTTGCTGTGCATGCCAATTTTGGAGTTTGGGGATTCATGCATGCTCATGTTTGGGGGCAAAGCATTGGTCTCATGCAGGACATGTTAGTCTTTAATGTTTGGTCGGATTGCGCCGGCATGAGCTCGGAAACTCTGGCCCTGAAGTCCCTCGGATTGGATGTTTGTCTTGCCGAAGTATGTCAAGATTATTTCCCCATGTTGTAACCGGTATTCAATGTGACTGGAGAAATGCTTTCTGATAGTGAGGCAAGTGTTTCGTGCTTTGTCCGAAGCTTCAAACAACAGAATCAGCTTCCAAGCATTCTTGGTTGGAGCTTGCGAACCTTGGTTCAAGCCATGGACTTGTAAAGGGTTTCATGATTCTTGTTCATGATGGGAGGATGTCATAGACCCAACATAGATGTTGGAACATGCAAACGTAACATCGGATGGTCAAGGATTTCACGCCTGTTGATGGATCGTTTTCATACTTCCATGAGTGCCTGCAACATACGAAACATGTTTCACTGCATTGGAATTCATAGTTCTAACAATTTGACAAAGAACACTTGGACCTTTGAACACTTGGACCTTTGATTAGTCCAATTGTATGTTATCGTTCTGTCCCTCCAATCATCAATTTATGAGAAACTTTTGTTACAATCATGTTTCGACAAATGGATGAGGAGAAAGACACCAATGCCCGAAAGTTTCTGGAGAGGAACTACCGGGAACTGAATGAGCATATGTGGTTGACAACAGACATGGTTTCCAGATGCCTTAGCGAAGATCA
This sequence comes from Cladocopium goreaui, assembly GCA_947184155.2. NCBI lineage: Eukaryota > Dinophyceae > Suessiales > Symbiodiniaceae > Cladocopium > Cladocopium goreaui. The sequence goes on from CAMXCT020000313.1 coordinate 360,817, forward strand.
GAAGGTGTTGGAAAGCACAGAGAACGGGTTCTCAGAAATGCCAGACTTTGATATCTACGTGGCCGGATTTCCGTGTACACCATGGAGCAGGTTGGGTTTCCTTAACTTGACATGACATGTTACATGCTTTCCCCGTGACATGCTCGAGCATGAGACGCTGTCATACATTGCCATATTTTCGGTTGCATGTGGTCATGTGAATAAATAGTTTAGCATCCTCCGCCCACCAAGGACATGATAGTCTGTCATGACCATGTGAATGAAAAGGTTTGCTAGGGCATGATAGGCTGTCATGACTTGCCATGTTAGGTCATGTGGCCATGTGAAAAATAGCAAAGCATATTTAGGTTCGCTTTCCAGGCGTGGGAAGCGGGAAGGATTCGAGGATGAGAATTCCAAGCCCTTTTTCACGGCCATCTTGACAATCAAGCTGAAAAAACCTCAAGTGTTTGGTCTTGAGTGTGCCAGGGCCCCATACACGTAAGTGCTTGGTTGGTGCTAATGAGAGCGTGTGCAAAAACACATAGACACAGCCACCTTTAAAGTACAGCCTGTCTTGCTCAGGTCTCCAGTGTGGCTCAGGGGCACACATCCGATGAAGCCAGTGGCAGTGGCAACAATGACCTTGATGCAATGGTGGACTATATGAACAATCATTTGCCAGATTATGTTTTTACCATCATGCGTAACCGAAGCCCCACGCACTTCAACTTTCCGATGTTGCGTCCGAGGCATGAAGGATGTCATAAGGATTCTTTGCACATGGCATGTCCTGGCATGGCATGTCATTTTTTTTAAAGCCGGCTTCCAAAATGGTGTCACAGGTTCTATGTGATCGGCTTGCTCAAGACCTTAGCATTCCCTTTGGACAATGGAATGCTGCATGAAAAGTTGACCAATGTTTGTGAGAAGATCAAGATCGAGACCGCTCCTGTCAGGGACTACATGACCTTCCTGGGCTTAAAGCCTGACGTAGACTGGGACATACTGTGACTAGATTCCTTCGATAATTTGTTTTTGCAAGTGCTACGGGACCACTGCCGAGGGTAACTTGCAAGTGCATGACATCATGGCATGACGTAATGGCATGTCATGACGGCACGCCCGGCATGGCATGATGACATGACATGATGGCATGGCATGATGACATGACATGAGGCATGGCATGAATTGAAATGAGGCATGGCATGACATGACATGATGCCACGGCATCACATGACGGTAGTGATGCCCAGTGATGCCATGCATCTGGCGCCAAGGCACACCATTCCGATGGTCTCAGTGCTCCGAGTGCGCTGTCGGTGCACCCTGGATCCAAACTCGGTGTGTGAGACACACCCATGCAAGTGCCCGGAATGCCGTGGTGCAAAGGGGAGCCCAGGTCTGACATGCAAATGGCGTTCCCTGCACACGGAATACCTGTTGAAGAACCTTTCCCATGTGGTGTTGGCAAATGAAATTGAGAAAGTCACCTACTGTGAGGCGTTGGAAATGTCAGGCACAAAAGCCCCTTCCTCCCCTCGTGAGCGGAATCTTTTGAACATCATGTCCTACCACAGTGATTCCATGGCAAGCTCCTTACTGGTGTTGGACAAGAGCCAAGCCATCAACCGTACTCAAATGTGCCCTGCCTACATTCCATTCAAACCTGGAAACTTTTTTAATGGTGAAACATGTCCAACTTAGAAGAAGTGGTCGTTTTGCCATGGCATGACTTTAGGCGCAATGATGGGATCATCCCAACGTTATGCACCTCCAGTTCTCTTTGGCTGTTTGCCATGGGGCGGGAGTTGACTGCTGCCCAGCTGGCGGCTCTGTTTGGCCACACCAGTGACAGCAAGTTTGGCGGGCTCACGGAGAAGGGGGTGATTGGACTTCTTGGAAATTCAATGCACTTGGCAGAGGCCAGGGTCTTACTCCAATCTAGTCTGGGAATAGCCACTGCAGCACCCTTGCCTCAGGTTGGAACCCTTGTGGCCAGCGCGGTCTTCATCAAGGGGCGATTGCTGTGACCAGAAGCATGCACATGCGTCATCTGATTTTGATCACTGAACGTGCCAACTCCAGCGTGGAAAACCGGCAGTGTTCTAGTCATGTTGTGTTTCTGTTGTATCCCATGGTGGCATGCTTGCATTTGAACATGTTGCCACATCATGATGATATGTCATCCCATTGTATCATGAAATGTCATGACATGTCATGTCACCTTGTCATGTCAGCATGAAATCTTGTGTCATGCCATGTCATGCAATGTCATGCCATGTCATGCAATGTCATGCCATGTCATGCCATGCCATGTCATGCCATGTCATGCCATGTCATGACATGTCATGTCAGCATGAAATCTTGTGTCATGCCATGTCATGCCATGTCATGACATGTCATGTCAGCATGAAATCTTGTGTCATGACATGTCATGTCATCGCATCATGTCATCACATGTCATCCTCATGTTCGTGATTTGCCATGTCTCCACATGTTGTCATGTCTAAACTATCTTCGCCACTTGTGACTTCAGGCTCAGAATAAGAATAAAGAACAGCTACTTTGGTGTGGCTCCCATTGTTAGTCATGACGAATAGCGTTCCACCCCCAAAGCGACGCAGAATGATTGTGGACCCCGAAGAGATGTGGGAAGTACGTGATGACCCCAGGTGGGTACTGGATGAAACATCCGACACCCAGTGCTTGATCTGGGTTGGTGAGGAAAGTCCCGAGCCTATCTTGGTGGTCGAGATTGAACCTGCGGGTGAAGGGCCTGTTGAGAATCCTTCCGCGTCTGAGCCTTCTGGGAGTTCTAGCCCAAAGAGAGTGGAACCTGAAAAACAATGAAAATGTAGTATTTAGGCACATGATTAATGCGGAAATTAATTTTCCAATGAAGGGACAAATCACCTTTCGTTGGCCTAGTTGCTTTACTTGAGGAACACGGACTCATGGCAAAGAGCGAATGGTTAAAAGTGCTTTACGAGTCATTTCATGTTGACATGGCATGTTCTCCATGTTTTGCAAGTCTTGTCATGTTGACATGGCACATTCTTCAGCTAACATGTTACTTGATATGTTATGCAAACATGGTCATACTTCAAAGTTTACGTTGTCCTTGTCTCATTTGCCTTGCATAGTTGAACCCTGCCCCAAACAATTTCTTTTCGGAGATAATGTTGGATTCGCTTGCACGCTCAAACCTGGGTGATGGAGGTAATGCTCATTACTATTACTCAAACAAAAGGATTTGTCACAGGCTTTGCACATGCTTGCCTAGATAGATACTAGACGTGCCAAGATTCCAAACAGCTTCCGCGAACCAAAATGCCCAAAAACACAAAAAAAAGACTTCCCTGGGGGGAGAGGGTTTTTTTCATCATTTTTCGATGTTTTTGAGCCACTTCATTTTAAATCTAGCAACTAGACGCGATGGTCAACTTAGGATTTGTCACAGGCTTTGTACGGCCGTACCCAGGTACGAGACGCGATGGTCAACTTAGGATTTGTCACAGGCTTTGTACGGCCGTACCCAGGTACGAGACGCGATGGTCAACTTAGGATTTGTCACAGGCTTTGTACGGCCGTACCCAGGTACGAGACGCGATGGTCAACTTAGGATTTGTCACAGGCTTTGTACGGCCGTACCCAGGTACGAGACGCGATGGTCAACTTAGGATTTGTCACAGGCTTTGTACGGCCGTACCCAGGTACGAGACGCGATGGTCAACTTAGGATTTGTCACAGGCTTTGTACGGCCGTACCCAGGTACGAGACGCGATGGTCAACTTAGGATTTGTCACAGGCTTTGTACGGCCGTACCCAGGTACGAGACGCGATGGTCAACTTAGGATTTGTCACAGGCTTTGTACGGCCGTACCCAGGTACGAGACGCGATGGTCAACTTAGGATTTGTCACAGGCTTTGTACGGCCGTACCCAGGTACGAGACGCGATGGTCAACTTAGGATTTGTCACAGGCTTTGTACGGCCGTACCCAGGTACGAGACGCGATGGTCAACTTAGGATTTGTCACAGGCTTTGTACGGCCGTACCCAGGTACGAGACGCGATGGTCAACTTTTTGCTGTGCAACATACCTCATTGATTTTGGCGTGCAAGCCAAGTGACGTTTTGTCACTTGGCTTGTACGCCCGTACCCAGGTACGAGTGTGCAAGCGGGCATTTTTCTATGTGACGCCCCTCTAAAACCCATACCTGTCACATACCAACCCCCCCCGCATGTACGCCCGTACCCAGGTACGGGCGTACGAGCCAAGTGACGTTTTGTCACTTGGCTTGCACGCTGGCATCACTGATGCAGCTTGTAAGGCTCAAAATTTCAATTCGATTTCAGGATTCTGACCTGCTGACCTCGTCTGACTCAGGGCTATGGCTGATGCGTCCGTTGTTGCAGCCCAAAGGCAACAGGCAGAAGCACGAAAGATGGCGAAATCCACGAAGACCGATGTGGACTTGAAAGCACATTTGGTGGAAGCCATGACTGAGGGGTTTGACTCCTACATGGAGAAAGTCCTCGCATCCTGACATATTTATCTTGGAGCCATGCATGAATGTCATGTTTGTCATGGGGTGGTCTTTGAAGATGAGACATGCATGTGACTTCATGGTGATAGAACGTATAGGTTCGCTCATGAACATGAGTTACGGAAATCTAATTTCATGACGTCATGACATGGCCCTGTTTTGCTTTAGGCATGGACAGCTTCAGATGAGGGAAGGCTTGGAGAGCCCTTGGGGTCAAAGTGCCCAGTCCGACCAGTGGATGAACTCAAGGACTTGGTCTCGAAGAAGACACGAGTTCAGACTGGGGGGTCTTGTGCAATGCTGGCCCTCGGTGACACTGGTCAAAAATTGTTATTCTGTCAGTAAATATTTTTTGAAATTGCTGGAAGTCAGCTTGAAAATGAAAAATCCGAGCATGTCCCACAACATGTCACTTGTGAGATTCACCAACAGTTTAACCAGCTCATGCCTTGCAAGTGTGTCACATGGGAGTTTGCCAATGACATGTTCAATATGCTCATGAATTGTCATGTTTAAATAGGAATGTGACCATGACATGTCCAACATGCTGATGACATGCCATCATGTTTCGCATGGGAGTTTGACCATGACATGTCCAACATGCTGATGCCACATGGGAGTTCGACCATGACATGTCCAACATGCTGATGACACATGGGAGTTTGACCATGACATGTCCAACATGCCCATGACTTGCAACATGCCCCGCATATGGGTTTATGGTACCACATGTTGACTTTTGATGACTTTTGTTTATCACAGGCTCCCTACCATGGACATAACTTGATAAGGAAAGGGCAGTGGGCGTATGGCAGACTCGCCGGATCGAGACTGTCTTGATGAAGTGGGACGGTGTTCCAGGGAACTTGGGCCACATCATTCCCACCTTGAAGGTGAATTCGGATCTGTGGGCTTCAGACACTGGCACGATCAAAGACCTGCAGCGGCTCAACGGCGATTCCGAGTTGGCAGCTGCGCTTCTGATAGCCTATTGGTTCAGGAACAACAGTGACATTTGCCACTGGTTGAAAAGAGAGCTTGCAGACATCGTGTTGGAATTCTACAGCTACGGCGTGGGCTCGCAGTTCGACTTAGCAAAGTTCGGCACCACGGCTGAATTAGTTTTCCAACACTTATTGGTATCAGGGTTCATGCTAGTTTCTCACCTTAGCTCCTAGTTACCTAACCTACTAGTAGGTCTGGTCGAAGAGGAAGAACGGGACCGGCAAGTCATTGGACTCGGGGCGGCCGACAAGTGCCTTGTCCTAGCGAAGATGGTGGATGGCGCAATGACCGAAATGGCCCTGTCGGAGGACAAGGCGATCGAGGCCTTGTTGAGCAAAGGGAACTACATGCGGGGATGGCACCCTGGCCTTCCCATTCACATGTCATGACATGATTGACATGGATTTGTCACTGATTGCATGCCATGACATGGTTGATCAGGTTACAGGTTGCCATGTTTCCATGTTGCCATGCAACCAGTTGTTGTTATGATTCCATGTTGACATGATGCCATGTGGCCATGACTCCATGTCGACATAACGTGGCCATGACTCCATTGACATGATGCCATGTGGCCATGACTCCATGTTACATGCCTTAACGTGGCCATGACTCCATTGACATGATGCCATGTGGCCATGACTCCATGTTGACATGATGCCATGTCATCATACTGACATGCTCTCATGTTGACATACTAACTGTCATGGTTTTGGGAGGTTGCATTCTGACTGGTGCTTTAGGAACCTCAGCACTTGCCAGCGCTACACCAACATGGGCAGAAAGCTGAAGGAGCTTCCAGCTGTCATGGAGGCATTGAACACCATGTCCCACCGCTTTGGGCGTGATGGTCCCCTTGACGGAATCACCAACCTCCGCTCCCTGTTCTCACTGGGCCTCAACTCCGATGACATGGTCTTTGTCATCGAGACCCTGATGATGGAGAATTTTGGCATGCATTCCCCCAAAACTTAAGCTTTTGACAAATGGGTTTCTATGGGATTCTATGGGTTGAAATTGGGACGTGCTACAGGAAAGCTTCTGGTATCAGAAAAGCGTTGGGCCCCGTGCGCACTGGCACGATTCGGTTTGACGTGACCAAAGTTCTGAAGGCCATTCTCGTTCGCAGGGACTACATGGTGCATTTGCGTAACCAGTTTCCCAACATGGCTAGCTACATGCATGACCACGGAACGTTGGCATGGTACACACGAACCTTCGGTCTGAACAGTCTCGGGGAAAAGGATGGCCAAAGAGTTGAAGAGCAAGATGAAGAGGAGAATGAGCAGGACCAGCAAACACAGGCCAGTAGCTTTATGTCCCTGAAACCCTTGGTCACCTTCGTGGAGAGAATGATGAGGGGGACCTATGATATCGCGCTGTGCAAGCTGTCAGGGGATTCGATTGCAGGGAAATCATTGAACCTTGGGTCCCAGGATGACAACATGAAGAGCATCATCAGTGACATCTCCGCGAAGTATGCCTTGGACTTCCCCGCCCCCAAGGAGAATGCCCATGAAGCTCGCATCACACATGCTGACGGCATGGAGGTGATCAAATCGACGGTGCAGGACAAGGCAGACTATGAGATCGAGTTGGACAAGTACCTCAAGGCCTCTGCGGAAAACGAAACCCAGCAAATCAAGGAGTACATCATGTCCAGGATCGCCTTTGTCATCGACGACCTGACCGACGACTTGCCAAGCAAAATCGCAAAGCAGGGCCTGGCAAAGGAGAGCAAGAGAAAGATGTGCATCTACTCTACAGAGCTTTTCGGTCATGTCAGACATGACCCATTTTTTTCCGTCATGTGTTTATCATGATTTTTTGGGTCTCATGCTTGACATGTTTGACATGAATCATGGTAGACATGCATGGCATTATTCCATGCGTCAGGCATCCACAGACCACAAATTAAGGCTTGATGGCCCTGTGGCATGGCAGCAGATCAAGGCACGCAGGTTGAACCCATTTGGGGGAACTGGTCCTGGAGTCTCCAAGACCCGGGTTGAACGTGCAGTGAACATTTATGAGGCAGGGTGGGTTTCACTTGGGACTTGGAAAGCCATGCCATATCCATGACATGGCAACAATTTTACGATTTGAAGTTGGCAAGGCATATATCATGGCATGGCTGGCATTCCATGTTAACATGACATCACGTGGCATATCATGGCATGGCATTCCATGTGAACATGAAATCACGTGGCATATCATGGCATGGCATTCCATGTGAACATTGAACATGACATCACGTGGCATATCATGGCATGGCATTCCATGTGAACATGACATCACGTGGCATATCATGGCATGGCATTCCATGTGAACATGAAATCACGTGGCATATCATGGCATGGCATTCCATGTGAACATGACATCACGTGGCATATCATGGCATGGCATTCCATGTGAACATGACATCACGTGGCATATCATGGCATGGCATTCCATGTGAACATGACATCACGTGGCATATCATGGCATGGCATTCCATGTGAACATGAAATCACGTGGCATATCATGGCATGGCATTCCATGTGAACATGACATCACGTGGCATATCATGGCATGGCATTCCATGTGAACATGACATCACGTGGCATATCATGGCATGGCATTCCATGTGAACATGACATCACTCCAAACATGGCACGCGTACTGTGAACCCAACATAAATACAGACATGGTGCCATTTTCAAACGTCTTGGTGGCAGGAGATTCGTCGTGCTGAGCGTGACGCGGAGTTGCAGGACAAGTCCTTGTTGATCATGACATGCAAGGTTGGCTTGCATGAATGGCATGTAAGGGAAGCAGGCTGATTATTGTGTCATGAACATGACATGAGGATACACATGTCCATGGCCTGGCCTCACATGACACTATGGCATGGCAATGGTGACATATAATATTAATATGAGGTCGACACGCTGAAATCCAAGTCGGCCCTGGACGTCGTGAAAAATGAGCTTGGCAAACTGACGGGTGCCAAGAAGCATGCCTTGACAGTGGCCACCATCGAACCGAATGCCACTGACTCCCTCCAAAGGTTCAAGCGTGGGAGGAGGGCATTTGGGAGCAAGATTGAGGATCGTTTCGTTGCTTGCTCAGTGTCTGCCATCTCCAGCGCGCACTGTGGTGCCATGCAGTTTCTTGAGGGAGGGGACACCTATTTCACCAAGTGGCCAGTGAGATTGATCCCTGTTTCGGATCTCAAGCAAATGGACGAACTGGCCTATGAAAAGCTCTATGACTTTCGTTGGCACTTAAGTTGGTGGTAAACAAGTCATGATATTTAAAAAACATCCAGCTAAAGCTCCAACAGACCTGTGCAACTCTTTAATTGTCTTGTCATGCATGGTCATGCATGGTCATGCATCGTCATGGTATGTCATGGTGATAACATTATGTTGACACATGTGTGAGGAGAATGATATGACCCCGGACCGGGACGACTCCGAAGACTGCCATGGGTCAAACGATGCAATGGACTTGAACATGAATGACAAGAACGTGGTTGCCTTTCCGCATGAACACCATTGGACTTTGACGCAGGAGTTCTTGGCGGTCTTCGGCGGCCCGGGCAGTGTCACTTTGATCGACATGACCCCAGGCTCTGGTGCAAAGCTCCTCGGAGTGCTCCTCTCCAATGGCAGGGGAATCGGGGTTGCCCGCACTGCAGCACACTGCAAATGGATGATGGAGAATCTGATTGGATGGACTCGGCAGAAGCGCCTGGTGCCAATTACCCAATTGGTGAAGCCAGACAGCCTGGTGCAGTATGAGAAGCAGAACAAGCCAGCGCCAGCACCCATCCCGAAGAACAGCCCGCAGCCGAAGGCAGTGATGAACACGCCGCAGACCCCGAACCCGTCTCCATCACCGAGCACACCTGCAGTGCCGAAATCAGCTGGTAGCAATGGTGGTGGGCCTTCTCCTCCTGTCAAGCCGACCGGCTTGCTGGAAGCCTTTGGCAAGGTGGCCCAGTCATGATAGAGTCCAGTGAGGACCTTAGTTTTGGCTCAATGTGTGGCTTTCCTGTCAGTAGTTGACGGATCTAGCATCAATAGGAAAGAGATTGGTGAAATGGCAAGACGTGAGCAAAAATAGTCTTGCTGTAGTTTTGCCATGTTTGTCTCTTGTCTCATGCTTCATGATGTGCCATCCATGGGTTGTGACATGTCCATGATTTGGCATGAGGTGACATGTGTTGGCATGAAGTGACATTTGCTGGCATGCTTTGACATGAGTTGGCATGTATGACGTGCCATGCATGGGTTGAGATGTGTCATGGTGTTGGCATGCAGTAACATGTGCTGGCATGCTTTGACATGTGTTGGCATGTATGACGTGCCATGCATGGGTTGAGATGTGTCATGGTGTCATGGTGTCATGCCCCATGATCACGGTTTTTGAAACTGATTGGGCGCTTTCCTTCGGCTGATGCTTCAGCACATGGCACAGGACCCAAGATATGATGTGATACACCATGGTGGGGAACTACACTGACAACATTTATTTTCTCCATGGGATAAACCCTACCCACAAATTCATAGTACATGTAGATCATGTGATAAAATACATCACTTCCAAAAGATGGCCAACCGGCCATTGATTACGCCAACATGGGTTGAGACGTATCAGCGTCCAGACCATCCTCAAGGGCAAGGTCGTGGAGGAATTTCTTGCCCGCATGACCTCATGGAACTTGCGGACCTGAATGACATGTATGTGAAAGACACGGTTTCCAATGGTGACTGTCTTTTTGGTGCTTTTGCAATTTCTGCGTCCAAATTCATAGAGCCAGGACCTTGGAAGACTCATGAAATAAGTCGTCAGAGTATTGAATTCTAACATTGACGGGACTACTGACTTCCTAACTAGTCTGGTCTGTTTTATGTTTTCCCAGGTCATTTCGACGACAGCCATGGTCCCTAGTCAAGAAGGAAAGGAACAAGAACCGAATCATCCGCAAGATAGCTTGTGACTGGGCAGAGGCAAATGCCAACAAACCTCTGTGGGACAACTTCACAGTGGGTGACCTAGCAAGGACTGTGTCAGGGGAATCATATGCCAGGTGAGGGGTTTAAAAGCTGGTGCCACTGTATCGACTGTTTGTAAACATACATGGACTGTTAGGGCTAGATACGTATCCCCTGTCTCGTCCTGCCAGGTGGCTGGAGAGAATGCGACAGGGTGGGACTTGGGGAGACACAGCCATGCTTCATTGTCTTGGCTGCGCTTTTGGCATTGACATTTGTGTTTTGATCCATGGCCAGCCCGACCCTGCTTTTGTTGGAGCTTCCTGTTGTGGCCTTGAGGATGCTGAGTCGCTCTGCATCAATCGCTTAGCTGTCAACATGTCAAGTCATATCATATGCCTGTCATATTTTTTTTGTGAGCATGACGTCATGAATGTCAAGCCATGGAATCATGTGAAACCATGTCAAGCCATGATTGTCAGGTTTTTAATAACGCCAGATCTGTTAAATTTTGAAGTCAGACATGTCTATCCATGAAGCCATGTCAAGCCATGTCAAGCCTAGTACAGCATGCATGTCATGATTCTAAGTCCAGCCATCTCACTATTATTACATGTTTCCTGGATAGCCTGAGGATGATCATGGTTGCTTTGAGCAACGACTACCATTTCTGGGGATTGGAGCGGGATCCTTCCTGCGAAGACGACCAAGAGGGACCAGATCAAGACGTCGCAGAGTATCCATGCACTGACCGCATTGCAGAGATCTGGAATGAAGACTCTGTGTCAAACCAGTTAACTTTAATTCAATGCCTGCAGGAATGGGACCCTTGGGCAGTACCAACGGCAACTTTGATCGAGAACTTCGAGAAGATCTCAAGCGTGGGCCCTTTGGATCCTGGAGCTGCCATGTTTAAAGCCCGGCAGTTTGCATTCTACCAGCTGACACGTGAGCAGCATGCTTATGAGGAGCCTTTCATTATAAGAGACAGTAGGTGTGACCATGTCATGCACAGCATGAGTCCAGTAATCTACATGAACCCAGGAGTTGAGCCGGGAGAAGCGCTACCAGAAAGCAGAGGCTGCTCTGCGGTCTTGTAACTATCTGCTGACCAAGAGCTCCAGGAAGTTTCCTGCCATCGCTCACATGACTCGTTCTGGCTACGCTCGATCTGTCATCAAAGCGAGTCAGTACATATCCCTCCCCATTATCTCCAAAGAGTTGGAGATGCCATGTCACACTGGCCAAGTTAAGCATGAATGCTTGAACATGATGCGATCATGTCCGGCACTCGTGAAAAATTTCAGAGTGCTTTGGGCGTCGCTACCCAGAACACAACGCCTGGAATTCCTGTACAGACTGATGCGAGAGACTTGTCTGATCTCATCTGCTCTCTGATTTTGCATTGGTATCCAATCACAGGGTTACCTTGATATCATGAAAAGCCAAACGACTGGCTTTCAGTGTTTGATATCATTATATAAGGAAGACTCACCAGAGCTTCGTTCTCAATTTTGGAGGAACATCATTTTTCTTTTGAACTCTTGAATCGAATCCTGAAAACTGGCCTCTTAATGGCGCTGTTCCCTTGTAGCACTTGACCAGTGGAAGGGTTTTTTGCAAACATGTGCAGGAGAACAATGGTTTCACCTTCCTGGGAGTGACTGTGTGTCAGCGTGCCTTTCAAATCCTGACTGGGATCCCAGCTGGCACGATTCAACAAGCCAGGGATGCTGCTCGTCGTTCGAATGCAGTCACTGCTTTGACAAAGAAAGAGTTGGGCATGTGGGCCACCATTCGCAATTCTGCCAAAGCTCCTCGCTACTTGGATGCTCGGTCATGGCTCGAAGTCCACGCGGAGAAGTATGCGGAAGCAAATCCCATGACCGGCCAAATGGTGTTGCCGTTTGGACGGAAGTCTGACTACTACCACATGTACTGTTGGGAGCGCTCTCAGGAAGTGCTGAGCCATTTGGATGGGGAGTATGCTTCCCAACAAACATTTCTCCAAGCATGGCGATGTGAACCTCAGTTCTTGTTGGCCCCCTCTTGCTCCACATGCTGTCCATGTCTTTTTGTGTACCTGGTCATGGATACTTCACATGCTGTGGCACCAATGTTTCATGTTCCCCTCATGATCTCCCTGCCCCAGGAATGCTTCCATGTTGTCATTGCCTCACGCACCAGTATGTTTGTGGCCTGCCAAGTGTGCAAGTTCCTGCAGGGCATGATTGCATCCACATCTAGGCAGCATTCTGAAGTGCTTGATGCTCTGAAGCTTCGTCTTGGGAGGCATTATGCTTTCCAAGCAAGCCAGCGCTTGGCTGACGAACGTCTCATGGAGCAGGCACGTCGGTCAGACAATGCCGAGTGGTAGCTCGAATTGAAGTTCAGGCCCAAGAAACAAAACTCAAGCCTTTCTAGTCAACGTTCTTTCTGTCTCTGGTGATTGAATCACCCAAGGCACTTGCAAGTGGACAAGATGGACCAAACAAAGACCAATCTGCCGTGCATCCACAGCCTGTGGCCTTGCCTCATTACATCTGGAATTGTCATTAGCATGGCATGTTTAGCTTTGGTGTCCATCAGTCATGGGACATGTGCATGTTGCCATGGAACATGTGCATGAATGTTGTCATGGAGCAAGTGCATGTTGTCATGGGACATGTGCATGCATGTTGCCATGGAACATGTTGTCATGGAGCAAGTGCATGTTGTCATGGGACATGTGCATGCATGTTGTCATGGAGCATGTTGTCATGGAGCAAGTGCATGTTGTCATGACATGTGCATGCATGTTGCATGGAGCATGTTGTCATGGAGCAAGTGCATGTTGTCATGGGACATGTGCATGCATGTTGTCATGGAGCATGTTGTCATGGAGCAAGTGCATGTTGCCATGGAACATGTGCATTGGCCATCCCAGGCGTTCAACCCCGCTGATGAAGACCGGGTTCGTGCTCGTCATCGGGCTGGTCGCGACCATTTGGTCAGGAACTCCGGACGACACAGTTGGCCTCACCTCACTGTATGAGGGAGATTCCAAGCACGGGGCCAACATGCAGGGAAGTCTCTTGTTCCAGGCTTTCCACCGGAAAGTCATGGACACCGGCGTGGTGCCGGAAGCTTTGACAATCAGTGCCGATAACACCCCCAAGGACTAGTTGGGGATCTAAAGTTTTCTCCCAGCTTGCTTGGAACAATGGTTCTGTCTTGTTTTGACTCCCACCGCTTTTGGTTGACACTATTATGCCTCTTCCTTCAACCACGGCTGCAGGAAACTAAAAACAGCATTGTCTACTCTGCCTGTGTATGGCTGTTGTGTGCCCTACACCAGACACGGTTTTGGAGGATCCGCACCGTGTACAAGCTTGTTGGGCACACACACAGCCACTGTGACAGGGTCTTCAGTCGCATCAAGGCGTCGCTGATGGGAAAGAGTTACATCAGCGAAGATGACATGAAACAAATCATTGTGTCCACCCTTAAGTCCTACAAAATGGAGTGGGACCACCTGCACGCCTCCCTGGACTTTGAAGCCTTGAAAACTTTGCTGGGATTGGACATTCACCACCTGAGAAATGTTCACGATCTGGAAATTTTCCGCACCACGGGCGGGGTCTTTGTGCGCTGGAAGCAATATATCAGTGATGAACTGTGGAGCCGTCCCCGACTGGTGGTGGCGCCGGAGAACATTGCGACGGTGGCACAAGCCAGGCCGCCCCATGTGAAGCACAAGTTCACGGATGAAGCGAAGGCAAAGTTCAGTGACTTTTTGTCTAAACTTGAAATCCAGCTGGGCTCGATGAACCTTTTGGATGATCATGTGCGAGCTGGCATGGCTTGGCTGAAGCAGGTGACCCAGTTTGACACTGACTTCACAATGCCAGTTGACAGGATGTTGGGTGACATCATGCATGGCGGAGCACCACGTGGATGTCGCTTGGAGTCTTCCGCGATTGTCCCTGATGACATGCTCCTTCTCAACTGTCCAGGACCTTGTGTGCCACACATGGAGTTGCCATGTCTGCCATGTCTGTTTCACAAACTGGGTATGGGGTGATTATGATGGGGTATGGGTTGGCCAGTGCATGCCATTGATTGCTATGTCTGTTCCAGAAACTTCTGGTATTAATGTTTTATGCCACATGTTGCATGTTTGTCATGCCACTGCCAATGCATGCCATGCAGTATAGTTTTGTTTGCCGCCGTGTTTGTTCCAAGTACATGTGTATCGGTATAGAAGGGTTTCATGTTTGTTGGTCATCTTGCTTTCCCATCCCTTTGAAGGAGCGGACATGCCTGGGATGCCTCTGGAGAGTTTGGTGCAGCTTGGCACCGTGGGAGATTCTGACCCAGCCATGGATGCTTCGTGTTGTGTTGGTGATTTCGTCATCACCTTGAATGACTCGAAGGCGCTCCCCTTTGTCATGGGCCAGGTGGTGGATGTCGATGGTGACTCGGGAATAGTTCAGTGGTGGCACCCGGGAAAATCAAAAGAAGCCAACCTCAAAGCTGGTAGAAAGAAGGCGATCCTGGATTTGTTTGGTGGATGGCAGCCCACAACTGACATTCCTGTTGGCGAACTCGAGCCCTTGCCGCCATCGGTGGTGAGTCCTGCACGAATCAGGATTTGGGGGTTCACCTTGGACTCGGGGGACCAAATTCCATTCTCCATCCTGGATAAAGTCCAGGGAGAGCTGGATATAGACCTGACTGGATTGAAAATGTCCAGCACACAGCGGGGAGCCTTGTACCGTGCTCACAGGCTCATGCGGACGACGGGATGATGCTGGCCAATTGGAAAAATTTGGCCAGCCCAATTGGCCAGCCCATGCTTGCCACACATGGAGTTTCATGTTTGTCATCCATGGAGTTTGACCATGCTTGCCATGTTAGGGACCGTGGGTATTCATGTTTGTTGGCCATGTTTCCCATGTGTGTCATGTTTGAGTCATGGTTTCGTTTACCACCATGGACTTGCATGCCTGTCATGGGTGTCCCAAATTCATGCAACATTAACACTAGCCCACTGTCCGACCCCACGCAGGAATGCCAAAGAAGAAAGATGAGTCCCCTGATCAGCGAGACTTCAAGAAAGAAGTCAAGAAATTTGTAAAAAACTTGATGGAGGAATCGGACCCCAAAGCTTTATCGCTCCAAGATGTGAGGGAAGCTGTCAAAAAAGAGTTGTTGAAGGGAGAAGAACCCAAAAATGTGGCAATGTTCAATGCCATTGTAGATTCCACCGTTTCACATTTTGACCGCAAGGATAGAGAGGCGGCCAGTACTTCGAAACCGAAAGGAGTTTTGAAACCAATCTTCAAGAAATGAATGGTTGAAAATGAGTTGGGAGCATGACCTGCTTCATGTGGAGCTTGTCATGTCATGGTCACAGATGGGAACATGGCATGATGTGCCATGACCATGGCATGTCCATGTATGACATGTCATGTCTGAACACGGGATGTCTTGCCATGACCGTGGCATCATGTCCATGTATGACATGTCATGGAATTTGCATGAAAGACGTGCCATGCCTGTGTCATCATACATGTCCAAGGGGACATGGGGGGCTTTTGGGCGGGCAGGTCTGGGGGGGGCTCAGCATCAAAAAAGTTGTGGCATCAATTTTAACAAATTTCTTCATATATATATATATAACTTGCTTAGTTGAGCTTAGTTAGACATAGTAGTTGGATGTTGTTGGGTTGCACGGTGGTTTCTTTTGGTCCTGACCAGTCTTAGACGACCATGACAATGACCCCAGGTCAATGGGCATTGGTGTGGTCGTAGGAGATATCAGGCGTATGGCAAGGTTAACGCGAAGCGCGCGCGTTGGAAAAGGTGTCTCAGAATATGGTGTCTACCCATCTTATGGCCATTTGATCAGTGACTTTTCTTGATAGGTCATGGAATTTGTGGGGCCCTCTTTGTCAGACAAAGCCATGTATCAGGGCAAGTGGTCACGTTTTCTGGTTGGTGGTTTCAACCCCTCCGAAAAATATGAAAGTCAGTTGGGATGATGACATTCCCAATATATGGAAAAATAAAAGCCATGTTCCAAACTACCAACCAGTTTTAAAATTGCTGAATATCTGGAAAACATCACAACACATGATGCCCCACACATGGCTAAAATGGCCAACCAGAGTTTACCCAGTAGGTCAGGAATGGTTACTTGGATGTGCACCCCAGCAGGTATACATGTGTTTTATACATGCATGATGTATGACCTTCCAGTCTACTGGGTTTATACCAATTAGTCAGTGCAACTCCCCAGTAGTTGCTGGTGACTTGCGTCGATGCCGAGTCTTCCCATGCTTGTCACCTAGCCTTTCATCCGTAGCTTTACGTCACCCATGCTTGATGCTCAAACCACGGACATTGACCAAAAAAAGCACGCTCTATTTTTGAATATAAAGAATCGAAAAGAATGATCTACAAGATCTGGTTGGTGGTTTTAACCCCTCTGAGGAGAAAAAAAAACATGTTCCAAACCAACAACCAGAGATGCTACAAGCAGAATCACCAGCTATTCCCCCAGACGCCTCAGCCGGTGTAAACGCCGCCACTTCCATTGCCTCCGGCAGTGTGTCAGCCTGGTGGCGCAGGAGCAGGAGCTCGGATGTAGAGCTGCCATGGGATCTTTCAACCAATCGAAATTCACTTGGCACCATCATATTTTAAGGAAGAAAACGCAACCGAAATTGCCACAACTGAACATCTTGAACCACGATGTTAACTAGATTGGAAAATCTGTGAGTTGCCACTTTCAAACAAAAACGTCAATAGGCTGGCTCCTGGTTCGTGTTTATATTTTCGACCGTTTTCCCTAGAAATCCTATGAAAATCCTATGGGTATCCCCATCCAGGAAATCTCCAGATTTCCTGCCTCCAAATCTTCAGGCCGCCCCACCGGCTCGACCGGCTCGACCGGCTTGGCCACGGAGTTGACCTTGCGACACGATGCGACACGTGTCGCAGCGAAGCCATTTACACATTGTGACATGAATATGTGATGTATTTTGATGTGTAGATGAAGATAAATTAATAAATGTTAAACATATACAAATGTATACAAATGTGATATATATATAGATATATATAGAGATATACACGAATGTGATAGAATAAATCAATAAATAAATGTATATATATATATATCAAAAGAATGATGATGATATTAAAAATAATAATAATGTATGTGTTAAAATATATTACTATTACACATGCTATAGTCTATAGCTACTATAGCCGTGTGTTGTGGTTTGGAGATGTGTCTTACTTTCACATTTGGCCGGTGTTTGTTATCTTGATTTTCTTTTAATGGCGACACAGCTGTCCTCCATGACGCATCGTAAACAGCACAATAACAGCGGGATCTTGCATTACGTTATCATCATTATGTCTTTAAACCATAATACGTGTTGAGTAAACTACCCACAACCTAGATTATCTATATGTCTAACCGTTTGTTGCCAGATTTCTTTTGGTAAAGAAGCCCCCTAAGATCGGTACCCCATTATGTGTAGGATGAAAACATCATGGCCGCAGCTTCAACCACACCAGTGTTGCCTGCAAGAAGTCCGAACCAGTAACAGTGATATATCACCTATGATCACGATGAGGAGAATTCAACCACCAGAACGTATCAGAAAATATCAGCACAATTTTTGATATATCCTTCCAACCTTGGGAGTATGACCAAACAATCATCGTTCATGACTGCAAAGGTGATATCGATTTTGCATCACATAGTTTATAAACAATGATGCAAACACAGAAATATAGTATAGAGAATATGAGTCGTCCCAAACATGAACACAATAATTTTTGTGGTATACCTACGGCCCAATTTCATAAACATTCATAAACCATGGTAACCATCCCCATTTCATCACCATGTGACGGAACGGAATCGTCCGTTCGCCATTTCTTGGTACGTACGTACGTTGGTCCAACGGGTGTAACAGATGCGCAGTTCCAGCTATGAATGGAGATGTCACTACAGGTTACTATAATATAGATATAATATACATATAGGGATATGCAAGGATGATATTCTATAACTTATGGATACTATAATGGAGATATTCCCATAATTCTCCCCAGAAAGATCACCGATCACCCCACTACATGGAAAACCGCAAAGCGCGCTCCGCCTCCTCAATTCCTGTCAGGGCCATGGCGGGATCTGACGCACCATCAGGAAAAAACATTCAGAAACAAATTAAAAACGTAAATGATGGGTATGATAATAGATGAAATAATTAATTATAGATCATGATCATTTAAAGATTTAAAGATGATCGATCATTATAGATGATGATTGAGTTTATTCACCATGATGATTATCGATGATCATATGATCATATGATCATGATCCCTGTCTATCATGATGAATAATGATCATCTATAGTGATTATGTATAGATCTATAATGATGATCTCTCTCTCTCCCTCTGATAACATATTTAGCGATAATATTGAGGAAAATAATGATCATAAAATAATGGGAATTGCACGTATAACAGTAATAATGGGAAGATTATGACATATTAAGATGGCAATTCCCATAATAACAAGCTGATAATAATTAATTAATAGTAAAATAATTTGCCACCCAAGAATATATATATATAACTATAACCATCAAAAAAAAGAAATGTAATCAGAACATAATGGGTATATAGTGACGGTCTTCATATCCATGCAAATATGTTTGTATAATAAATATGTAAATGTTTATATATATACACATAATTATATACATATATGGAATATAATTTGATCGATATAACACCACAAATCATGGTTGGTGGTTTGTTGGCTCCTACTAATAGTGTAATCTTTAACAAGATGATCAATAGTCGGCAATCCCATCTAATGCCTAAAGGGCCGAAATCCCGAGTGCATTGCTACAATCCATCCAGCAGTGGTTATTATGCTCCAACCAATAACATGTTCCCTAGTGGTAGTGAAGAGGAAAATGATGGGACATGTTTCCTCGTGGTGGGTTTTCTTTGTTCTGTTGGGTCACTGGAACGTGCTCAAACTTCCAAGGACATCACATGAATCCGATGGTCATTTTATGAGTTTTAGGGTGGTGTTCCATACTTAACCATCATCTATCGATTTCTGCGGTTGTTTGCAAATTCTCCTGAGTTGCTTGCTCATGTTCCTAAGATAAAATGAAAAATCATAGCCAACAAGCATAAAAAATCATGCTGCTTAAAATCACGGATGGATGGGATGTTTTCTCATGATTTACCCAAGTTCCCGCAAAACATTGGTATATGGTATATGGTAGTTAATGGAATTTCAACTGATTAGATTTAATGGGATTTAGTATGGACATTTAAAGGTATGGAATCCCCGTATACCACATATTTACATTTATATATATATAAGAAATTAATCAACTATATCAACAATTGTCCCGTTAATGGAGCAATTGAATATATTGGATATCAAATGAACATTCACCCATCTTCACCAATCTTTCACAAAGGTTTCTGCTGGAACTGGGTCTCCCCCACGTCGCCGGCACCAGGCAAAGGAAAGGGATGGAAGCAAGTTCCAGCGCAGGAGCCTAATCTGATGCGTGTCTCTCTTTCTATCGATCCGTCTATTTGTTTATCTCTCCATCTATCTACCTACAAATATCTATGTGTAAATGTGTATATATATATAGTCAGTCTTCCTCTCTCTCTCTCTCTCTCTCTTTCTCCCTCAGCGAAACTCTTAGCGCACGTGTATGTACAAATATATGCCTTATATGTTTGTTTACATGCGCTAGGTGCATTTGTGCGCCTGTGCGCTGCCATAGCATATATATATATATGTATATATATTTATTCATATTTTCTATTTATTTATGTATGTATTTGTCAATTTATGCATGTATTAATCTATTTTACAAATGTATATACACATGCATGTGCAAGCGTTCGTAGATGTCCAACATGCGCCAGGTCAGGTCGTTCAAATCAGCCAGTTGTGTATGACAAGCAGATGCACAAATCAGTGCTGCTGGATGCTGCTGGTATCCTGGATGCTGCTGGTATCCTGGATGCCTATGGGAGGCATAGCTACCTGGCCACACTTGATTTTACCACTTCGAACTCTTGAGGCCCGCATGCAGTGCCCTTCGCAAAATGGTTTCTGTATGTTTCTGTCATCTGACGAGCGACCTGTGTTGCCAGTGTTGGACCAGGCAGTTCCACAGGGAGATCCTGCGGGACCACTCATGGCCTCTTAGCTCCGGCCTGAGATACATCCGTAGGAACCTCATGTTGCTGGCGCTGCTAGCTACATGGATGATAGGTCACGAGCACCACTGCCAGTGGTTGACACGATCAAGGGATGGGCTGACTGGTCTGCAACAGGCCTTAAAGCGAAAAAGGCCAATGTACGGCCGCTCTTCAAGCGTGTTTGCACAATCAAAACATGTTTGTCCATGAAGCTACATTCTTGGGACAACCTGTGCCTCATCGCAGTGACAAAGAAGATGCTCGTGTGGCTGCAGGTACTCAGTACAGGCTTCTGGCTACGCTCTGGCTTTCAGCTGAAAAATATGCATTTTACTCTCGATACTTTGCCATCAGCAAGGTCACATATGGCTGGCTTGGTCGCTCTCCAACTAGCGGGCTGTGCACGAAGCTTTGGAATGCTTTGAAGGCAGGTCAAAGGGTGACCTTCATGGCAAACAAGTGGGTCCGGGCTATGGTCCATGGAGGACTCAACCACCTCGATGTCCTTGCGGCTGCAAACCTTCTTCGTGTATGGCATCTGGACCAAGGGTCAAGCTACATGGAATTCCATTGGTGGTACGCCTGTGGCGACGCGGAGAAAATGGATGTGTGACACAGGTTGGAATGAAGCAGGGCCGTGGCACTGGGCCCATGAATTTCATGTTGACCTCTGTAAGCATCTGCTGAGAGATGGCTGGCGGTTGTGGTGTTGGGACCAGGTTCTTCACACTTCCCGTAAGTGCGTGGTTTGCACCATACTCAAGCTAAAGACATCTAAAGACCTTTTGTCATTAGACTGGAACCTCATTCGTCAAGTTGCTGATACCAGTGCTGGTTGCAGAACTGTTTCAGTTGGGGCTAGCGTGTCTCCCGCATGGAGGCAAGAGACGTGTCCTTTTTGCAAGGGTACTCTTGGGTCATGGCAACACCTTGCATGGTACTGTAACGCAAGCCCAGTTGCTAATCTGAGGCCGCAAATGCCTGCTAAGGCTATCCCTTGGAAATCCTGAGATACTTAGGACAGGTACAACATGCATTGTGGGATGCGTTTCACAATGCTGATCCCGCTGGCGCTGATGCACATGATGAAGCTGACAAAGCGGCGGCAGCGAGCGAAGACCAGCGGCTCCGGCTGCCGGTGGTGCGTTGGATTGGCGGCGTTATCACTGCATCAAATGATGATGATCAACCAGGTCGTGACTGAGATGCTTATAGGCCGAGCACCACCAAAAGATAGACATTTTCTCCAGGCCTGAAAAACCAACAATATATATAATATAATATATGATGAACAATCAAAATATATCTATATAATTCTAAATAATGGTGAAAAAAACACACATCCCCAGTCAGAAGCCAACTCATCCCATCTGCAAAATCGCCAAGCTGCATCGGCACTTCATCATCCAACTCGACCAGAGTCATGGCATCTTCGAAGCTCAGCTCCTCGACTCTCAGCTAGGTCAGGTCACCCATAGCTGGGTTCATTTATGGATGCCGCCCGCAGTTAATATACCATCATAAATAAAAAGCGTGAACATATAGCTGTTATATATATGATGTTATCATACTGCCATTCGGGCCATTCGGGCCATTCGGGCCATTCGGGCCATTCGGGGATGATTACCCCTTACTATCGAATAATTCATCCATATAAATATATATATAATGTATAATTATATACATAATGATATATATATATTATATATATATATTCTTACATGTGTAATTATATGTATATATATATATCCCCACATAATTACATCTCTTGGCTATGACAAATGACCTGGAAAATGTCACCAAGGGGTTGGAGGTGATTGGTTCAAACTGATAGTTGAGGGATGGTACGGTAAATCCCTATGACTGTTGTGGTAAAATACATAACAGTCCCAACTACTACTGGTTAAATATGGTTAAAATCCATTTAAATCCATAATAACCACTTATAATGACTAAAACCGTTATTGTGGCTTAATTGACTTCATTGATGAAATTCGGCTCCAAATGCAATTATTGCTTAACATTTCTTCGTGAACATAACTTTCCACACTGAATAGAAGCGACCCTTTTGGTTTGCGCTTCTCTACGCGCTGACAAATTAAGCCTGTGGCTGTTGTTTGTAAAAGTCAAAGAAATGTTTTGAAAACCATGAGCAAGCCATTTGGTTTTCATGACAAGTTGATACAAATTGGGGGTTGTGTTTGCCGCCCCTTTGATGGACCATGGTGTCTCAATCATAGACCAGCATCAGCAAAATGACACTTTAATGGGAAGAATAACTAATTGGCCATCTGATTTCTGGTATTTGGTTGCGACATGTTGGGACCGTTGTTGAAAACTGGGATCATTCCTAAAGGATGCAAACAGCTAAGTGGCTAGTACATCGACAGCATGATCTTTCGGGTCAAGCCACCGCCGCATTCCGGTATGCCAGTACATCATTCAATAATAGATCCACAAAGGAAAAACAACGTTTACCGGTGCAACTGTTATTCCGACTGCTATCTCTTATGTAGCTGATGCTACTATCTTTTCGAATTGAAATTGGTGACTTCTATCCCTTCTTTGTCTTGGTGAATTGTTATCTGCATAGATCACCATTGCAGGCGCAGCTCCAGGTTGCGCAGCAAGCGTTCACAGGCGGTCATAGGTGCACGTGCAGCCTGGCCAAGGGATTTTGTCATTGGAATGTCGCCAGCGGATGCGAACAAAATGTGATAATATATATGTGTGTATTTCACCAGAGAATCTGGAAAACTTGCGATGAAATAGAGTTGGGATGTAAGCATCGACTGTTTAGAGCGTTGGGCTAGATTAGTTGAAAAGACAATTCACATGTGATTTACGTGCAGTTCTTAGTTGCCAGCGGGTGTTGGTCAACAAAGTGTCTGTTGTGGTTTCCATTCACTGGATTGCTTGAAACGAAATGTTTGCAAGAAACCCACTATTCTTTACGATCAAACATGATTCGTGTATAGCTTCTAGGAGCGGGAAATTTCAAGACATGCTGCTGGTGGTTTTAGGCAGCAAAAGTGGGGGTTGGTAGCAGAAAGAAGTGCAAGAAAATTAACCATGAACATCTGCAATTGGCTACAAAAACCAATGGACCACCTGACAACCCATTCGCTTGAATCAATCTCTAAATTTCTCTCACAAACCCTCCAGAAAGATTGTTGGAAAGTGTACCCTTCGGTGTCATCAAACGTGGCAATTGAAACCCCCATCTATAAATGGATTTCCCATGAAAACCTTCATTTCGCTCGGGAATTCCCAACTAGCCATGCCTTATGACACCGGGTACCCAAAGCAGCGGTCCCCAGCCTGTGGCAGACACGCCTGACCACTTCCAGAAAGGACCTCGGCGCTGAAGTAAGGCCAGTTACGGGACTGATTCCCTGCAATCTACCCATTCAAATCCAGTGACGTCACGACCTGAGGTCATGATCAAATGCATCCAGAATTATGGATGTTCATCCGCCAAAAGTCTTGGGCCCGGGGGTTTTAACCCATACCCATAGTGGACGATGAACATATTGCGGATCTTAACCAGGGATAATAACGATTCATGTTGGATTCATTCAAAAAATGGGATGGGGATTGAAGCAAGTGGAACACAGCAGGTTTCAATATGTTTCAATCATAAATGGTACAAGTAGTAACAGAGTCCCGACGACCCTCAACAGGTTGTTTTTGATATTAAACAGTTGCACCGCCTTGAAAATTCAAAGTACTGATTTCGTGCGTCATCCGTTCCAATCCCAAATCTTCCCTTGAACAGTTCAAACAATTCTTCAATTTTAAGTCCTTTTCCACGCAAACATCCGTTTCCCCTACATGTAGTCCCCCCCAAAGAAAGAAGTACCCACATCTTTTCCAAACAAAATCATCAAACGCTTCCTCACATCAAGTGGATTGATCACGGCTATATACTTGATAATCACCATAAACCACCATAATTATCGATAAATCACCATAAATTAGCTATAAATGATCAATACGTCCCCATTAAAGTATAGCCATTTCTCCATTTCGTTCTCACCGTCCCACCATGTGTTTACCGTCTTGCCGCGGTACGCTCAGCAGCTGCGCCACCTGCAAGGCTTTGCGCAGGTCGCAGCGGCACGCATTGGCCACGGTGTGGCACAGCTGCAGTGGAAGTTCCAACTGCTCCCGCCTGGATCAAAAAGGTGGATCCGCGGCGGATCCGAACATCAATTGTCCTTTTTTTGGGGGTTGGAGATGTTTGATTGGGGTTTAAAATGTGTATATATATATACACTAAAA
This sequence comes from Cladocopium goreaui, assembly GCA_947184155.2. Classification (NCBI taxonomy): domain Eukaryota; class Dinophyceae; order Suessiales; family Symbiodiniaceae; genus Cladocopium; species Cladocopium goreaui. The sequence continues at coordinate 385,874 of CAMXCT020000313.1, forward strand.
TATGGTATTTTAAGGGATGATGATGATGATGATGATGATGTTGCTGCTGCTGCTGATGATGATGATGATGATAATGACGACGATGACAATAACGATGTTGATGTTGATGATGCTGATGATGATGAGAATGCCGCTGACGATGAAAATGAGGATGGCGATGATGATGATGATGATGATGTTGTTGATGATGGTAATGGCGATGGTGATGGTGATGGTGATGATGATGATGAGGAGGAGGAGGAGGTGGAGGAGGATGACGATGGCGATGGCGATGACGATGACGATGACGATGACGATGATGACACCCCAACTGTTGATGTGAAAGCAATAGATGAAAAGTGACTAACTCCGTTTGTGGCTTCACATGGCTTCACCTTGTTTCACAAAGGTCAAAATGGGTTTGTCTGAACATAGGGCACCCGCGATTCCAACGGGATAAATCTCCAATTCTCCCTCATGCATCCTCAAAAATAAACAGAAACTGAGGGTGCCATGAATCATTTTCAGATTTGTTCAGATACAATATCCAGTCTTATCATTTTGGGACCCCTTCACTTCAACTGGCCCTATGGACTGCAGTGCCGAGGAACTGGGAAATCTCGTGGATTTGTTTGGCCACGAAAGTTTCCTTCGAAGCGGCGCCCGCAGTTGATTCCAAGCCGCCAACTCTAGGCTGGTCATTTTTTAATATATATGCGCAAATAATCAAATAATGAATCTTGGTATAAACTCATCCTCTGGGATTTGAGATGGTTAATATATAAGCTAAGTTCGAGGATCTGAGGTCACAACCAGGTAATTGGCAAGGCAGTTTCCTCACAAGGACTATAGTGTCTATAAGATGTTTAAACCTCCGGGCCCCCAAGCTGTATTTCAACTCGCAATCACCACTTACACCACTTCCTAGGGCCTAGGGTGTCTCAAAATGCAAAGAATTCTAAGGACTGAATCATGGGATTTCTGACCAGTCACTCAGCCACTTGCTACCAGGAAACTGTGAGGCTGATACCTCACGACGCACGCAACAAATCGTGGCGTGGGGATACCCGCACGATGACAACTGCGATGACTGCCGGAGCATTTCGTTCCCAGAATGTATCCCAAGACTCCCAGGGTTTAAAAAACCCACAAGAACTGGCTGTTTTTCTTCGCCTTGCTGGTGATTCCAGCAGGAAAACTTCAAGAACTATCTGTGTCAATACCACCGTCTAACGACTGGGTTCTCAAGGATTCAAAATTATAAAATACGATCAGCACTGCTTCTTTAGGCCTCACAAGTCACACCCCAACCCGCCCATCGCAGTCAATGCAAGGTACGTATCTCCAAACACATCTTGTGGATTGCATCCTGCAGGCAGATTGCATGTTGCTCAATTCCTCCGCAACAACTGGACCTGTACTTTCTGGCCCTCGAAAAAGAGGAAGGTCTATGCTATGTGCCGATCTAATAGCAGCCCCTTGTTCGTTTCCTGCCCCATTTTGTCTTGAACTTTCATGCACGGAAAATTCATGGATCCCAACATGAATTTCCAAGGTACATCTCCAATCTACTTGACCCAAGAAACCTTTATTTCTGTGGCTTAAATGTGGGCTTGCCTGAAATTGCAATATCGCCATGCATACACATAATTATATCGAGCAATCATCATATGTTCCATAGAAACCCTTCCGCAAATTATCTTCAATACAACAGCAGACGAAACACCGGTCAAATCTCTTCAATCTATTCATGAATTGGGCGTTACAAGGGTTGCATTTCATCTATTCGATGGGCTATCGTTCTTTCATGTTCTTTCTATCTCTCCATCTATCCCTATGTCAGGATGCTTTAAACATGTTACCTTCTGGTAATTTAACATAGCTATTGAACATGTTAGTTTACCAGAGGGTAAACCCTCAAATTTCATGGTTAATCCGTCAATCCTCCATTTGTTCGTTGTAAAACCCGCCATTTTCCCATGGGAACCACAAAGACCTTGGCGCCGAAGATGCCCTCCGCGCTGGTGAAAATGATGGGACTCACAGAAGCCTAACCGCGTCCCGACAGTCCGACAACGCAGAGCAACAAGTTGGGGCGTGACACAATGGATGTGCATGAGGATAAATAAATAAATATATATATATACACAGTATATATAAATGGGATAACCATCAACAAATGGGGCATCAATATACACACACACATATATATATATATTATAACCACCGATAAATGGGATAACCATCAATAGACTTCAATAAAGAGTGATTTAATGGAGCATCAATCAAACTCACGACCAATAAATGAATAAACATGGATAATATTAATGGAGTTTAAAGTTTTAACTATAGGGATTTTATGGGATTTTGATAAAAATCATACAGTGTATTGTTTTCCATGGGGATAAAACCATCCCAAACGTATCCCGGATAACGTCAATCAGTCAATTGGGATCATCATCCACACAAAATGGAAAAAAACATATCAGAAATGAGGAGCAACCTGGCTCTTACCCTCTGGTAAACTAGCAGCTTGCTATGGAAAATCACCATTTTGGGTAAATCAACTATAAATTGCCATTTTCAATAGCAAACTGTTAGCTAACTTGCCGGTTTTAAATCGTGATTAACCATTATTCACCAGTATCCACCATTATTAACCCAATAGTAACCCAATATGTTTGCTGGTTGGTGGTTTCAACCATCTTGAAAAATATTAGTCAGTTGGGGTTACTACTCCCAATATATGGAAAGTCACAAAAAAAAATCTTCCAAACCACCAACCAGCCAGTCATTTCTAAAAATTAGCTATATATGATCAATAATAGTAACCCCACATTATTAACCATGATTAACCACTATTAACCACTATTAACCATCATTATTCACATAAGATTAACCATTCTTAACCAGTATTAACCATTATTAACCACTATTAACCACTATTAACAACTATTAACCACCATTATGAACCCAATATCTTCGTCACCAGAGGGTTACTCACAGCCAGATCTCACAGCTTGGCCCGGCCTGGACAGCGAGTGCCAGGCATTCCTTCTGTGCTGTAGTGATTTGCTCAGAGATGTTGCAGACCAGCACCTGGCAGAAAACCAGTAAGCTAAGTATAACTATATTGAAAACACACCAAATAACTCTATATATAATTAATAATCAATAATAATTATATGAATAATAAAACAAAATATAATAACCACACATATATTATGTATATTGTAGGTCATTTTGATATTTATGGCTTTTCAATATCTATCTTTGAAAATCATATAGATCTATATCATTTTCAAAAAAGGAAACCAACATCATGACACAACCATGGGTTTCCAAAGCTATGTTAGTCATTGTTAGTCTACTTTTCGGGCCATTGGTGGCTCAACCCAGGAATCGTAAGTGGGTATAACTGGGGGAACCCTGCCCCAATTCACTGGGGGTTTTTGGGCTATTTATTGGGGCAGGGTTCGCCCACTTATAACCTGCTATGGGGATCATCCAAACGATGTGCATATCTACAGTCATCAAACGATGTGCCAAACGATGTGGCCAAATGGATGGCCGTTTTTGGATGACCTGCCTGCGACAGGGCCTCATCTGAGAGCTGGTTGCCATTCCTGACGGTCACTGCTCAGGAAATTCATATAGGGAATATCCCATCCTAATGGACGAGTTGTCACTAATTCATGGCAGTTCTATGGAACTCCATCTGTAGTATGAGTTTGGAACAATTTCCAGATCGGGCAAGTAGTTCCCAGGTGGAATCATAAGGACAATAGATCTTAAGTCCGTCACGGTCGCAGGATTGGAGATTAGGGGGTATTTAAAAGCATTATCCTGATTAAGGACGGGATTCCCCTATTGGATTATTGTAATCTATTATAATCCCAATATACAAATAAATACTGGGTAGTATAGTCCCCGAACTAATCAGCAAGCAACAGGGGTTTGAACGCTGCTCATATGTTGAATCGGAAAGGGCCTGTTAGCCCCGACATGCCCCGACCACTTTTCACAGAGGAAGCACACACATCACTGGAATGAAGAGAAGCACACACATCACTGGAATGAAGAAAGTGGCAACACATGGTAATAGTAATGTAAATACGACATAGTCTTTGCCATGCAACCTTCAGCGGGTCAGTCCGACCGGTCCTTTTTATGGGTTTTTTATGATCGCCCGTGATCGCCCCAACGGTCGCGCAAGGCCTTTGTTTCTTCGCCAAATTCTCAAAGAAACTGCGGCCCTGGGCATCGGCTAAGTCGTACCTTGGCTGAACGGATCAAATTCGGGATACCTGCAAATTGTAACCTATACAGATACCAATAAGCTAATAGGTTAGATGTAGTGCATGACATGTGATGTGACATGATATAACATGATATAACTAATGTCAGCTCCAGTTACCAGCCAGTTACTTTTGTTTTAGTCTGGCTGTTCTGGGAATTGCCTCAACACTAAAGGTGGGCTGGGAATATCTAAAGCATCTAAAACTGGAAAAATAACAAAAATGTGGGCTATGTATTGAAAATATTCGAATCACATCAGTATCACAGTATCACCATACCAAAATTGGAAATTACCAATAACCCTGTTGGGAAACGACAGCTCTGAGATGGAGACTCCATAAACTGGCCATGCCTCACCGAAGCTGGACGTGGTCGGGTGAAATCCGTTTCAGCCCATGCCATGGTAGGAACATGCAGGAACTATTGTAATTACCCTCTGGTTATTTAACATAGCTTTAGAAAATCACAATTTTTAAAAGGTAAACCATCTATAAATAGGTCGTTTTCCATGGCTATGTTAAATAGCCAGAGGGTAATTGAGCCAATATAGAAACACCAGGGAAATCACCGTGTGGTCAACTGCTAATCTCTTGCATCACGCGCCAGGAATTTCCACATGTACCATGGAGATGAACGCCAATTTCTTTTGCTGCCTGGTTTATGATCAACCCAAAGTATAAACACATGGAATCCAGAATGATTCGCAGCACATGCGTAAATGAAGAACAAAACAAGACCTCATTTAAGAATACATCTGCTAGACACACATCATTTCATTTCACGAATCTACCGATGACACATGCGCAGCTTCCCAACTTTAGAATCCCATTAAAGCCTATTAAATCCCATTGTAAGTTAATTTGGCCCCTATTCTATGGCCATCAAAAAATTGGTAAACACAATTCGAAAATCTATCCTCATGGTATTATGATCCAGCTTATCTTTGCTGTCCTATATGCCAACATCTATATCACAATGTGTTTGGTCTGAATATAATGTCTTATCCGTCATTGGAAAACATGATAATATTCCTTACAACTGAATATTATTTATGTACATTCACCATAAAAAGTCACAGGTTTACTTGTGACTTTTGCACCGTTTTGGAATGAGAACAAACGCCACTGGGCACATGGACCACTTTCGCACGAGGTAACGAACCTGGGTGGGCAAAATAGTCATGAAAAATAGAAGGTGGTTTGCTGGTTTCAATCCATCTGCAGAACATTGAGTTTTGATGATTTTGGTAGATTCGAAAGTTGGAATAGGTATTAAATGTTGCATGGAATAGGGTTAAAACAGGATTAAATAAATGTTAAGCAAAACTTGGAGACCATCCAAAACCCCCCAGAAGTCGTAAATTTGACGCTGTCCAAACCCATAGCAGGGAAGGCAAATTCGAGATTTTCGGTGGAAGTTCGAACATGCTTGTCTTTCGCCAATTCCTATTTGGCTGTGTCTGCAAACGGTGGATTTAAATGATGCTACCCTATCCTCCTTCCCATTCCCTGGGGGGGGTTGGGGGGCCCCATTTTGTAGTGAACCAACCCCTGTCTCTACAAAATGGTTCTGGTACACAGTCTCCATCCTACAAGATGGTCTGTCTATAACCCATGGCTCTACAAAATGGTAGTGCCTGTCACCTGTTTTGATCCACAAATATTTTGACAATTTAGTCAAAAAATGATCAAACCAGTGCATTCATGATTTTATAAAACATATACAAATCCCAGAGCCATTTTGTAGAGCCTCTATCTTGTCAAGACCTCAGCGTCAACTGCCTTTTTCCCAGTGCCATTTTGTAGGGTTTTTACCTTCTAGTCGTCTTCACTCCTCCTTTTCGGAGGTGGATCTATTTTTTTCATGCAACTTTTGCAGCATGAATATTTTTCTTTTTTTTGCCAACAATGTGCTGGCAATCCTTCTGAAGATGGCAACTTTTTCCGGTTCCAGTATGTTCCAGTCACAAAAACGGTCCCAGAGCAAAAACGAAGATCAGGAGAAGAATGCTATTTTGACACAGATCTTCCAGGGAACAATCGGTATCGAAGTTTGGATAAGGCTGAAGAATCCGAGAAGATCCAGAAGGATCCAGAAGGAACAAATTCAATCACAATTCTTTGCCACTGCTCTTTTCAACACAATCATAAAAACAGGGTCTATCTTCAGACCTACACCAGTCTACAAAATGGTCGACTCTAGGCAGCAAGCCTAACCATTTTCTAGAAAAAACATACCCCATGGGTTATAGACAGACCATTTTGTAGGATGGAGACTGTGTACAGGAGCCATTTTGCAGAGAAAAGGGGTGGTTCACTACAAAATGCTCCCCCCCAACCTCACCCATGAAATGGCAAGGGGGATTTTGAAAGTATTTGGGGTCTAGGGGTTTCTTGTCATATGTTCCATCAGGTTGTAAACACAAATATTTCAAATATGCACTTACAAAATGGCAGAAACGATGGTTTCTCTACAGAATGGCTAGCTGATTTTTCTTTGTCAATGAATAACTCACATTTTTTAAAAGCACCAAATCATACCCTTAAAAACATCTACAAAATGGCTTTTTGTTTGTTACAAAATGGTTTGTCTTGGTGCACATAAATGATCATGCCTTCAAAATAAAAATTATAAAACCATGTAAAACCCACAAATTACTACAAAATGGCATGCTCGACCCCATATAAGGCCAACACTTCCCATAAAATTATGCCATATAGGCACCCCAACCCCCCTCGATCTGTGGAGGAAATGGCAAGGGGGATGCTACCCTCTGGTAGTCAAGCATAGCAATGGATCAACTCCAAGACCCACATGTACAGTGATTTAGCGCAGTGGAAAATCACATTTTTTTCATGGTTACCCCTGGGGTGTTTGTGACCATAGACGTGGAAAACCATGGTTTCCTGAGGAAAATGATCGACAAATCGTTGGTTCTTCACATCGTTGGTCGTTCAACATGGTGGGCTACCTGTTCAGAAACGCCACGAAGATGATCAGATCATCACGTTCTCCTCAAAAAAGGGTCGTTTCTAGCATCTTTAGCCTATTTAGTGAGCATCAAAAACTGATACCATCTGGTTATGACTAACATAGCCATGGAAAATCCCTTATAAATGGAGGTTTATAGCTGAGAAACTCTTCTATAAATGGGCCATTTTCCATGGCTATGTGAAATAACCAGAGGGTATTATTCCATGTTATTCCCCGTTCATCTATTCACCATTTCTTTTTGTGGCTTAAAGCTTCTGAAAATCACCATTAATCATTAATCTCAATTAATACCCTCTGGTAATTCAACAGCATTATTTTGAAAATGAAAGAGTCGTGGCCCAGTCGAAATAGTTGATTTTCCCATTCAAAATGGGTGGATTATCCATAGTTTTTTGTATGTTTACCAGAGGGTACAGAAATCACCATCTTTTAGTCACCAGCAGCCCTGGTGGCCCTCTTGGTGTCCCCGCTCCTGCAGTCTTGCCACTGCCACAGGGGCCGGTCACAATGGCAGCCTCGACCAAGGCGTCCCCCAGGTCCCCCTTGGAAAAAATGAGTTGGTTATGGTTGGTTTATGCTTGGTTTATGCCATTTATAGTGAGTTTTCCCATTACAAATGGTGATTTTAACCATCTTGCTGGTTGGTGGTGCAACTTTTCCATCTTGAAAAATATGAGTTCCGCAATGGGTTTCGGATGACATCCCATATATGAAATGGAAAATAAAAGCCATGTTCCAAACCACCAACCTATGAATACTTTGGGGCTACAGTGGAACATAGTGGAACCGTGTGTGCGTGTTAGGGCCCCACATTTTTAAAAACCTATGAAGGTTTTAAAAACCTTACTTATAAGTTATATTGCTATATAATGTTATATTCATGAATAACCCCAACTGCACCCCAAAGTTCTACACTTTGAGGCCCCCAAACTTATGATTTCTTCAAAGTTCTTGAACTGGGTGCACTTGGGGTAACGAACTATAAATCCAATCGAAGGACCTGAGATTCAGAGATTTGCGTGCGAAAATTCACTATCAAAGACCTCACCGGAGTTGGCTTACCCCCACAATGTATTGAAGGTTTAATTCAGGGACTCATTGACTTTATTGACCATAATTTGGAAGAAACCTGTAATACATCTTGCTTTTTCTCTATGGTCTATGGTTATCACATGTTATTTCATGTAATCTTTGCTAACCATAAATTCGGGCATAAAACCAACACTCATTGGGATATCAAGAGGTTCAACATGGTTCAACTATGACAAAAATGAACATCATGGGGATGTAACATGATGCAACGGGATAACCAAACCCTGCCGGTCATCAAACATGGCTGGTGTGCACTCCCCTTGCCAAATGGAGCTTTGAACAGGAAAATCACCTATCAATTTGGGAAAAATCGCGCATTATACCCATAACTATGGAAAATCACATTTGTTAATGGGAAAATCAACTATAAATGGTCATTTTCAATAGCTATGTTAGTTTACCAGAGGGTAGCTTCAAATCTTTAGATTGCCCCATTAAAAAAACATCCGAAGAGTTCGGGGACTTCCGAATTCATGTTTGAGTACCGCAGGGTAAAACATTAGGCATTGAGACATGAAGTATTCCCAAACTGATGACTAAACTCCATGCTGGGACAATCCTCTGCTCCAAGTTCAATTTTCCGTGGAATTTTAGTAGAATTTGTAGAGTGCTGACCCATAGAATCCCCAAAAAGTATCAAAAAGTCAATCCACTCCACTTGCATATGACAATCTATTCCATCGTGAATCCCATCTAGTGCCGATTAGTCAACTTCTCACTCTTGGTTGTTATGTTCTTCTTTTTTGTGGCATTTAAGTGATATCACTTTTTCCATTTTTTGGAGCCAAAACAGAAATTCTCCAACCCTGGCCGCTGGTCGCTGTCTCCCCGGCCTCTCTGCCCTTTCGATTTGGCCTGCGGTGAACTCACTCATCCTTCGATGAACTGGTTGAAATCACTCCGTAAAGGCCGTAAAGGCGCAGAAAAATCTCCACTACATCACTGCAACATGAACACACCGGGAAAATTCGCAGCATTCTATTGTTATCCCACCTTTGACAATATAAAATAACATAAATACCAAGAAATCCAACATAAATCAACATGAAACATGAAATCTCCATCATCTGCTACGCTAGCCGTGCTTGCCGAGCGTAGCGCGGCCTCCAAGACTTGAGCCAGTCGCGCAAGTCTTGCCACGCCTGGAATGGAAGAATGGGACACATGTCCACTGGATAGGCGGGAAATTGGCCAATATGATTTCCAGAAAAACATGGAAAAACACAGATTGTAATTTCGTTCTATCGGAATAGATCAAACTGGAAAGGAATTGCAAGGAATGGCATGTCCCTTGCTACATACCAGTTTTTCGCGATGTTAGCTTCGATGATCAAAAGTAAGAAGAAAGGATACAGATGGATCCAGATGTTTTAGGTATGGGTCAATATTGAGTTGGTTGCCCCGTTTATGCGACTTATGTCATTCACCCTTCCGTAACCTTCGCGCTGTCTCAAAATGATGAGCATTCTGTAGGAACCCTCTGAGACAAAGATGGAACCCGAAGAAAAACATCAAACAATGGCTTTAGAAAATGATTGTTTGCTCGAAAATAGAAGGATTGCCTCACATTTTTTGCTAAAAAGGATGGGTCAAAACCTGCAATGACATCTTTTTGGGGATGACTATCCGTTTAGTTTACCATATCCCCTGGGCCCGCCATGTGTGTTTCATCGCCTTTTGTGGTTTCAACTGCTTCAGGACATTTGGAGCATGGCGTTCACACCAATCCACCTGCACAGCCGGCGTACCAGCGTTTGATGCCCCTACGGAGACTTGGAGATACGTAACTAGAGTAACTAGCGTAGCTAGTGTAGCCGTTACGAAACATTTCAAAGCTATGGACATCAGAAAATTCAGCACCTCGGAGTGGGGTTTTCTGAAATGATGCGACATGATGTGACCAGTGTTTTTGGTGGCTGTAATCCCCTTGGGATCACCTGCGATCAGCAAGTTTCAGGGATGGTCAAAGAAATGTGAAACCACTGGCCACTTGAATTGTATCCATTTGTTGGATGCTCAAGCCACTGTTGATTCCTGGAAATTCTCAAACGTGTAGTTAGACTATATATTATGTACACATAAATTTGAGTTGTATTGAATGTGCATTCCAATGCTCAAATTCAATGTTCAGATATATCACGATATTATGCTGTTTATATAGCTATTCTTGGCGATACATCATCGCTACCTCACATATACCTATCTGTATAATATAAATATATATATATATCTATGATCATATTGTATGTATGTATACTTGGGGGCGCATCCGGGTGACTAAATGATTTATAACCCACACATTCAAGTAAAAATACTAACATTGGGCACTTCATATAAAATACCGTATCAAAATACAATATTTTAATATATAGTGATATATTATATATCAGTATACCATATGTTGACACATGTTTTCCCATATCTGTCCTTCCCATGAAACACAACACAGATTGACCATTTCCACCTTGGGCACCTTGGGCGGGGTCAGGTCCTTCGATCCTGGAAGATTGTTTTGAGCATTTTTGTTTCAGTGTCTTAGGAGATCTTAGGAGCTTCAAATTAGTTCAAATAGTGATGTTTAGTGATGTTTGTTGATGTTTGCTGATAGTTGTTGATGTTTGCTGATGGTTGTTGATGGTTGTTGGTGTTTCTTTTTTCTATCTTTTCAGATGGAACTAGAAGGTTTGGCATAATGACAAATGCTGCGCAACCTTTCGCTTGCATAAGTATCTGCATGTTGTTTATATGTTCCATTGAAAACAAACAATCATTAATACACATCGAATCATATGGGTGGCCGGCCACCATTGCAAACACCATTAACACATGTGCAAGTCTTCAATTCCGACCCATAGCCCGACGGAAATGAGGCCGAATTTGAGGTTTTAAAGGCACGACAAGTAGCCGTAACTTCAGTAGCAGCCTCCGTGTTCACATGTAAAAAGGGCATTGTTTTGGGCTCAATATGCTAGTGTAAAAGAGAGACGCAAGACTCATGGACTCGCAGATTTTGGTGATTTCGAGCCCTAGGCCATCCATCTTTTGGGACCCAATCATAACCCTTCGCAAAACGTTGGTCCCCTCCTTTATCGCAGCCATAATACTATGCACATCCTCCATTCTTGTTGTCTATTTGTCTGGTATGGTTGGCTTACAGTAACCCCGCAAAAAATAGAACAATACAATTCTTACCAAAATAGAGGAAGAAATAGTTAATAGTTTCAATTTTTTCAGTGTTGCTATATGTTACTATATTGATCTATAGCCACAGGCACCTTGCTTGCTGAGTTTGGAAGCACCTGTCAGATCGAGGCACGGGTTTTTGGGTGCCATCGGAAACGACTTCTAACACTTCAAGCCAAACAACATGTTTATTCTGGTTGGTGGTTTTAAGCATCTTGAAACATATGAAAGTCAGTTGGGATGATGAAATTCCCAATATATGGAAAGTCACAAAATTCCTGTTCCAAACCACCAACCAGTCATTTCTTTGTTTGCAGGAAGTTATTGGGGTAGGAAGACATCGTTGGCAACATTGGGGGTTGAAGGAACGATACCTGCTTAATCCTACTGGTTTTCATCCTGCGAGGTTAGGCAACAACTACAGACCCAGAATTTGTGAACATGTTCAAATAATCATTCACACCCCTCGGAAACAATTCAGAGTTTTTCCCTATTTTTTAAAAATAGATAATATAATCTACACATAAACAAATATATAAATGTATATATATATACACATAAATATGTATTTATATTAATATATTATATATATATATACGTTTATTTATTTATTGATTGATCTATTTATTTATACTATCATGGGGTTGGGAAACTCCTAGTCCTAGTAGCTCCTTGGCCTGCTGGACCTGGGTCGTCACTATTTTCCTCGACATATCTGGGGTCTACGGATCACTTGATTTTGAAGCCCCAAAATAGTAGATATATTGGTTATATTTGATTATATTATGATATCTAGATATCTCATTTAATTCATTTAAATTCCATCCCCCCCTCACATTCATATCTAGATACATTTAGATGTATAGAATGTGACGGGGGGATGGAATTTAATTCCACTGCTTGAAGCATTTCCATAGTTGAACCTCCGGGCCCATCTCCAACCCAAACCCAGAACGGATTTGAAATCGTGAGCTTCTCTCTGTTCATCTTGATCAAACAAAACGATCCGATTTTCTGACATGTCCTCAGCTCCGTTCTCAATTCCATAAATCTCAGATTTAAGAAATACACCGTAAATCTTAGGTTTTTGATCTTCATTCAACTTCACCCTCCAAATCTCTGATATTCTCAGCTCAAATCCCATCGATCCTCAGCCCAGGGCCCACCACTTCCCACCTCCTTTGGGCGACGCCGGTGACGTCTCCAGGTCTGGTGCCTGATCTGGCTGTCATACCAGCTCACCAGTATGTGTATGAGATAGAAATACACACACATACATGTCACATATATATATATATTATTTAAATGACATTAATATGTAAAAAGTAAACATCGATGAACATCGTGAATCTCAAATGGGGATGATGAGGGGATGATCAACTCTGGATGCAGAAACACCAGACCAATTGAGGTGGTGACCCCAACAGCCCAGGGTTTGGTTCAACCAGGGCTACCGGGGTTAACAGTATTCCCCAGGTATGCCAAAGTTCGTTTTATCTCAAAATCAACCTATGCTCGGATATGCTTGAAAAGGGAAAAATATGTTTCTCATATTCCCCAATAGATTCCCAACATGGTGGATTTACCAATGTTTTTTCTCAGCGAACCCAAGCAGTTCACCATGGTTCAGCATTTGGAGGTTTCCTAAATGGAGCTACCCCAAATCACCCCCAAGTCATGAATGACCATGACTTAGTATTGAAACCTATGGGTAACGACTGGGGTACCCCATTTTAGGAAACCTTCATTTCTTCACCCATTCACCAAGGTTTACGGGAATTCATCTCTGCCCCGCGCCTGGTGCGTACGTACTCCACCTTTAGCGACGAGCATTTCAACGGCACAACGCCGAGCATATCAACCGCAAAACGGGGGATCGTGTTTGCATCATAGATCATCATATAGATCATAGGTGTGGGTTTCACTGATCTCAATGGTAAATAAACTAGAGTGGTGGTGGTGATTCTCAAATGAACCATAGTTAGCCAGATTTTTGGGTAACATGAAGCACATTTGAACATCAAACATGGCTGATTCTCAGCCAAGAGTTAATGCAGACCAGCTGCAAGGCTCCAACAATGGCAATGGTGGCAAAACACCCAGCCAGCCATGTTCGATTATATAATTACCTCGTGAAGCATCTCATGAAATATCATGAAACCATAAAACGGAAAGAGACTCCCTATTCCACCACTGATATTCCATTAATATCCCATTATATCCCCACTAAAACCCATTAAATCCCATTTTGTTGATGCTTCAACCAGCATTTAACCAGCCATCCTTGATTACCGAAGGGTGGGATTGTCAAACTACACCACTTCCGCAGCTCGGTCCAGTGCCTCCTTCCTCCTTGGGAGCCTGTTGCCGCAGCGGCTGTCGTTTGGCCGCTAAGAAAAGTAAAGTATCTCCTGAGAAGAAGAACACAACAGCTAAAATTATAACTTGAATAAATGTACATATATGACTAATTTGATATATGTATATATATATTATACTAATATTTGACAAGAATAACTGATCCCTAATCATATCTCATCCAACAGAAGACTTGACCAACCCTGTGCATGAACAAAAAACAGCGGAAGCGGATGCATTGGCAGAGTGTTTTTTAATCAGTCTCATCCAGCTTTCATCGGTGAAATCACCAGTTATCTGATTATCACTGGGTCTTCATGTGAAAAATCCAGCATCCAGGAATGGACGTTCCATATGATCCTTAAAACAGTCACTCCAATGACTCCAATGAAGGAAGTTGGCGTCACCATCCGAAAAAACAGGTCTGGCTGCATCCTCAACGATGAAATCATCAATCCCCATTTAAGTGAGATCCGCGTTGAACCACCCCACGTACGTTAAATTTATTGAATGACGGTTGTTCCGTGTGTTTCCAGTATTTAACATGTATTTCTGTATTCATTCCAACTTCTGAATGGTTAAATACGTCTCATGTTGGTTGGACAAAAGCACATCTAATGCTTGTTGCCTTCTGGTACTTTAACATGGCCATGGAATATCACTTTCAATAGATAAATAGTCAGTAATAATACTCATATAATATCATATGTATACATGATGGTGAATGATTATAAATGGCCCGTTTTCCAAAGCTATATGGCTATATGTTAAATAACCAGAGGGCAAGGGTTTCCCGCCATGGCCTTTGTTTGAGGCGTGGGGATGGAGAGTTTGGCAAAGCCCTGCTTCCTTAGGAAAGCTGCTATGAAAATCGATTCGCCCAAAGCGTTTATCAATATTTAGCCATTTCTTGTTCACTCTTCGCTCTAGTTACTCTAGTTTGTGTGTTTTTTGTTGCCAATATCAGTATTAAATGAATCAACACAATGAAAGTAAACATGAACAAACTTTGTTCTTTCATCGGATATTTTGTCATGTTCAAAACAATGGTTCCCCGGGCGCAAGTAGATCATGGGATGGGTCCAGGCCTGCAAAATAACAACGGCATAACGGTTCTTTGAGTTGATGCTATTGAGAAATCAGCACATCAGCACCTCTATTTGATATCATTTGATTGTGGAAAGCAAAGTCATTTTCTTCATATTCGATATCGTTGGCTAACCTTAGACAATTCTTCCATGGCCCCCATGAACCAAACCGAGATTTTGTCAGCATTCCCAACTGAGAGCAGCAGCCAATCGAAGCGTGGCCGTTTTGATTCCTGCAAAACGCAGCATTTCAGTGGAAGGTTGGTAAAACATCCTTGAATAGTTTCCTCATACAAACAAGTGTGGGATTTTCTCAATGCCTCACCTTCTATTATATATCATTATATATATATTTCACATTCTTTCACTTCCAAATAAAAGTTGCGTGTGATAGCGGCAAAAGTCATTATTAAGCAGGTTGATCACTACCGACGGGAAAATGATGCAAAAGAATAAGTTGAATGACTCTAGTGCAGGGAAAAAACTTGTTGGATCTTTTTGGAAGGGGAAAACCCTGCCAAAGGGTCCGCGTTGGGACGGAGTCATGATGCAAAAGGAGACTCCAAGACATACCATGACAATATAAATACTCTGACCCCCCTCCAAAAAAACATGTCTAAAACCAAAGAAATTCCTTGACTGTTTGGCTTCACAGCACGTTCCTGCTCAGATTAACAAATCATAACAACGTACGGGGGAGGGTTCCATAAGTGACCCAAAAATGGATGGTTTATAATGGAACATCCTATTAAATTGATAATTTGGCGGTACCACCAATTTAGGAAACCTCCATGTAACAACACAGTTTCAAGTTAAATCATGCCTCCTTAACCTTACTGGGTCCACGTCATTGAATCATCCAGTCCAGTTGTGCACCCGTTCACAGTCCAAATCCACCACTTCTACCTCATTCGCCTAGCAGCGCGGAGCCATCGAAGCGAACATGTGCTTTTTTCACAAGCGAACATGGCCGTCCAACAAAAAGGCGTCCTTGGAAACATGGATGATAAACATGGATGATTTATGGATGATTTCTTCACTCCAACTCGTCAATCCAACACGTTTGAAACATCAGATTTCACCACCTTACTGGTGGATAGTGGTGGCCATGATCGTCTTGTGACGGCTTAGGAAACCCACCGCGTGTTGACCTGAAAAAACCGGACAACTCATGAACAAATGGGTTCCAAAATGGTCCAAACATGTCCAAACCAAAGTTCAGCTTCCAAATTCAGTCCATGTTCCTTTCGGAGTACACTCAGGATGACTTCCAGACCATCCCAAAGCCAGCGCCTCTTGCTGCTCCTCATTGGGATTCCTTGGGAGATGGGACAGCCGGCTGGTTGGCAATCTCAGCCCTAAAGAAATAAAAAAAATGAGAGTCAGAAGTGCAGGTGAGGATCAACAGTTAATTTAGACAACTTTGAAACCATCAACCAGTTTTTGAGATTTCATAGATTTTTTGATTCAACACATGCGTCACTGTTGGAGGAAGGGAATGCTTTGGGCGCAGGGAAAAACTTCAAGGTAGTATGGCAGATAGTTTTTGCCTGCCTTGCAATGCTGCAACTCATGTTCACTACCGAGCATGAGTCTTCATTGAAATCGCTATAAACAATATATAAATGGTGTTTCACGCATTTTCTGAGGAGTTGCTGATGGCATCTGATGTTTCAAAGAACGTGATTGGCGAAGCGGCTAACCATCTACCCCGAGGGGATCATCCGAGGGGATCATCCAAGGGGCGACTCCTTGCACTTTGCCGCCTGGGGTGTTTTTTGCGGGGCAGATATCATGACCATGGTCGTTATGACGTTATGACGTTATGATGGTGATGATCATCACCGTCACCACCACCACCATCATCATGATCATCATCATCATCATGATCATCATCATCATCATCATGATCATCATCATCATCATAACCATCACGGTTGCATCCCAGTTGCTGACTATGTACTTACTGCAGCTAAACCTCAGGGAACATCTAGTTCTAGATGCTCACCATGTTTGCCGTGTTGTTTCAATGTGTCTACATTAGTTAGTGATTCTCACACAACAAATGTTTGTCTCAATCGCGAACCAATCGCCGATCAATCGCGATGCAGGATTTAATACTCGCGGATGTTGAGACACACATGCCCTTTCATAATTCTCAGACTTGCATTGACGATCGGCTCCCAATGTGAGACAATAAACATAACCAATATTAAACATCATAATCATCTGTATAGTTCTAAGATTGAAGCATTGAACTACCCCGTCACCTCAAGCTGTACCATGGTGCCGCTGGTCGTCTGGCCATGTCTGGCCACCTGCCTCATTCTGCTCTTCTTTGCCGACCCTTGGTTCATTGAGCGTGCTGTGTGTTGCCCAAAAAAATGTGGAGATCGTCAAATAGGAAACATATAATAAATATAAATATATTATATTGTATATATAGAGAGAGAGATAAACTATGGGTTTGTCTCAACAATAGGGTTTAGCTTAGCCCAAAGAGGGCAATATTCATGGGGACCACGATAAAGCATCGGATTTCAGGGGCGCCCCAGCCGATTCGTGAGGCCATAGCGAACCCAAACAGTATCCCCAGCATGCTTGGGTTGAAATACGATGTTTGTCTGCTATATACCCCATTATATATTATAATAATATAAATAAAATATTGTATAATATATATATGTAATATTAAACAATAATATAATATAATAATTATATATATAAGCCCAATAAGAATGGGATAAACTGATAAACCCATTATATCCCATTATTAATCCCATCCCCCCTAAGACTAAAAAAAAACGCAGAGACCATGATTTCATGGGGCAATCGGATCCATCCCTGCCGCCGCCGGGGTACGGATAGAATCCCAAACGCAGAAGACCCTTCTTCGACGCCTGGCAGGGTACAGAGTGTATAACATAACGCATAGACAAATGGCTTAAATAGAAAAAACACATGCATAATATATATATATATCTATCTATCTATATATATATATTATATATATATATTTATATTGTTGCATGCGTCATGAAAAAACAATGATATACTATGATATACTGTAAATATCTGTAAATATATCTGTAAATATAGGCGATTATAGGCGTATAGGATTTATTGTTATTCATGTGTGCGTGCTTGCATGTGTGAGAAAGACAATCTCATTCATCTAAAATCATCTAAAACAGCAGATTTGCCAATTTCTCTATGGCTGACACCTCAGCTTCCGCCGGCACTTCAGCCTTTCTTTTACCTCAGATGTGTGCGACTCACTGGGTCATGGCTAACCTGGGAATACCTGGGATATCTGCTGGGTATCTTCAATATATCCTGAGAAGATAAAGGTTTGTCGCTGGGAAGTCAGCTATAAATGGAGGATGTTGCAGCTAGCCATGTCTGATTGTCGTAATTTGAAGAACCATAGGTACCCTCTGGTAAACAAACAGTTTGCTACTGAAAATTGCCATTTATAGTTGATTTACCCATTAAAAATGGCGATTTTCCATAGTAGACTCGCGAAAATTCATGGAGACTTTTGACTTGGCATCTGGTGAATAAACCTTCAACATCAAGATGTGCCTAGACCATCCTGGACCCAGTGGTTGCATGGCTTGATATCCCTGGGCAAACTGCAATGTCCATAGATCCCATCACTGCTTCTCTATAGTCAGGGATTGTATAATGAGGGCCAGATCCAAACGTTTTCTGAAGCATGTCAAACCTCAGATCCCAAAATGCGCTAATGACTTGACTGTTCGTTTCACTTGAGGCTGGGAAGACCTACAAATCGTGGGAATTGATGCTTGGCCTTTGGCTTACAACACTTCACGATTGGTAGGCTATAAGTCTATAAGTTGATAGTTAAACCTTAAGCCCAAACAACACATCAATGGCCTTATGTGGTACAGTACCTCAATTTTAGGATCCTGGAATTCCCATTGAACACACAAGTCATTAAGCCATTCTGATCTAAAATCGATCACTCGTCCTCCCCTTGTTTGCTGCACCTGCGAAGCAAGCTTCTAGTGTCCTCAGGATCAAGGGCTGCATGTACTCAAACTGCAGTGGGTCCTCCATACCGTACGTGCTGCAGATATATATATATATACATATATATATAGTAGATTTGGGCTAGATACATCAAAAAACACAAGCAAACTTGTGTTTCACTCATTATCGTTGGTGAAATTTGAAGTAATTAGCATGTTTTTAGAATTGCGTTTCAAGGTGTTTAAATAAATTAGCCTACTTCAATCAAACTTCAATCCGCCCAAAAAATGGGCAACTTCCAGCTTCATCAGTAACATCATGTTCCAAACAGTCAGCCTTTCATAGGAACGAGCCATTGATATGGTTAGTTCGATGTTTCAACCCGCAATTATTGGCACGTGCTCCTGTACCTGTCAGTATATAACCTAACCCTCAATACTTGCTCCGGTAATCAAACGTGGCTAGATGAGAAACCCACCATAAATGGCATTTAAATTGGAACATAACTCGTAAATTGTGGACTTTCCATCAAATTTCACCTGCAGGTAGTTGCTCAGGTGGCCATAGACCACCTCCAAGTGGCTGGGCCCATACTGATGTCTACTCACTAAATTATCTGAGCTGTGTCCCCATGGCGTTAATCATGTGAACTGAAACTGGCCACCAAAATGTCTGGCGTTTCATAGGCAAAGCTATGTACACATGAAGCATGTCCACTTTCCAGGTGAGATTGCCCGAGCAATCTTCTCCATGCTTTGAATACTGATCAATAACCTGGTACCAGCGAGCAGCACACCACAACAAATGATATACAGAAAGTGTAGGAAACCTACATATATTAAGGTTGATGAACATACATATCTGTAGGAAAATGATATATTATATGATATACAAATGGTATGTTCATCAACCTTTATCAACTTTCATCAACCTTCATATAATAAAAAAATGCAGTTGACTTCTTTGACCAAAATCCCATCCCAAAAAAGTCTGGTGGTTGGTATCGCCACCCCTCTGAAAAATGATAGACTTCTTCGGTTGGGATGATGATTATTCCCAATATTAATGGAAAGTCATTATCAAACCATGTTCCAAACCACCAACCAGATAGTTATGTTAGTTTACCAGGGGGTATACTCTGGTAATCCATTAATCACCATTAACCATTATTAACCAATACTAACCAATACTAATCACCATTAACCATTTCGATACAGATATCTCATTGACCATGATTAACCACTATTAACATGTATTAACCATTATTAACCACTATTAACCTTTATTAACCACTATGAACCTTTATTAACCACTATTAACCACAATTATGTCCCATGTGTCGATATTTTTCTGGTGACAAATCGACTCGATCTTCTGGGGTCGATGGCTTCTCGTCTTCCGCTGCGATCTCAGGGGCTGAAGCGGAAAGACGGCGGCCATTGCCACAAAAAAAAAACGAAGCATGAAAATGCTCCACAGTGGTACCCTAAGTCATAGCTGGTGAATGGTAACAAATATGATAATAATATGGTAATCATAGGGTAATAATATGATAATAATAGTGCTCCACCATGTTTATTCTCCCAGTGATATGGTCATAGGTGTTGATACATCCCCGATATGTCCCAATATGGTCTCAGGCCAGGACGTCGAGTTTCTTTCCTCCCTTACCTGTGGGATGACATCTAGTGGCACACCTCTACAAAGCAGTTACTCTTAGGAAAAGCACTCAATAAATGTTGATTTGTGCAGTGTATATGTATGTATGTATGTATGTATGTATGTATGTATGTGAGTATGTATGTATGTATGTATGTATGTATGTATGTATGTGAGTATGTATGTATGTATGTATGTATGTATGTATGTAGGTATGTAGGTATGTAGGTATGTAGGTATGTAGGTATGTAGGTATGTAGGTATGTAGGTATGTAGGTATGTAGGTATGTAGGTATGTATGTATGTATGTATGTATGTATGTATATTACGGGACACTATTTTAGAAGATATTCAATATTTTTTTCAAATAGAAGCAGGCCCAAGTCCATATGTAGCCGAGTCCGTTTCAAATAGAAGCAATTGGTAAAACAGACCGATTCACTAACAATTGCTTCTATTTGAACGGGAGCTGGTACTGGAGAGGCATTTTTCCTGTAAAATACCACGAAATTCCCCAAAAACATGTTTCCCTGCCGACCCCAACACCTTTTTTTCACCCCATGACCCCGGTCTGGGATCGATCCCCTGCGGATTGGGGCTGGCCACAGAGCTCAAAACAACATAAATTTGAGTTTGAGGAGTCCAGAATAGCTAAACTAAATATATATATATATACATATGCATACTGAATAGTTTGCTGAGCATTCGCCCTCGAGGTGGCCAGCCTAGGTTCACTAGGCAATTGCACACAAGTGCACAATTCTTGTCAATTTCCCAGAGAAATTATCATACTTTATCAGCAAAACTCAAAAAAACATGTGTTTTTTCATATTTTCCAGGGGCTCGTTCAAATAGAAGCAATCCCACATCCTATAGCTTCTATTTGATTGGACTGCTTTGAAGTGGAGACCTTAGAGAAACATCCAAACTGCAAAACACTGTCTCGTTTGGGTCTCCTTTGTCTTTGCCCAATATGGAAAACAGTGGTCGTGCCCAACCTGCCATGCAATGCTGCACACTGCACAGTTTAGAGAGGATCATATTCATTTGTGGTCAAACATTGAGTCAAAAGTTCAAAACGAGTTGAAAACGCATGGTTTTCTGCACATTTTGGCACAAAAGTGTACAATTTTTTGTCAATTTCCCAGAGAAATTACCATACTTTATCAGCAAAACTCAAAAAACCATGTGTTTTTGTATATTTTCAAGGGGCTCGCTCAAATAGAAGCAATCCCATATCCTATAGCTTCTATGTGATTGGACTGCTTTGAAGTGGAGACCTTAGAGAAACATCCAAACTGCAAAACACTGTCTCGTTTGGGTCTCGTTTGTCTTTGCCCAAAATGGAAAACACTGGTCGTGCTCAACCTGCCTTGCCATGCTGCACACTGCACAGTTTAGAGAGGGATCATACTCATTTGTGGTCAAACATTGAGTCAAAAGTTCAAAACGAGTTGAAAGCGCATGTTTTCTTGCACATTTTGGCACAAAAGTGCACAATTCTTGTCAATTTCCCAGAGAAATTATCATACTTTATCAGCAAAACTCAAAAAAACCTGTGGTTTTTTCATATTTTCCAGGGGCTCGTTCAAATAGAAGCAATCCCACATCCTATAGCTTCTATTTGATTGGACTGCTTTGAAGTGGAGACCTTAGAGAAACATCCAAACTGCAAAACACTGTCTCGTTTGGATCTCCTTTGTCTTTGCCCAAAATGGAAAACATTGGTCGTGCTCAACCTGCCTTGCAATGCTGCACACTGCACAGTTTAGAGAGGATCATATTCATTTGTGGTCAAACATTGAGTCAAAAGTTCAAAACGAGTTGAAAACGCATGGTTTTCTGCACATTTTGGCACAAAAGTGTACAATTCCTGTCAATTTCCCAGAGAATTTATCATACTTTATCAGCAAAACTCAAAAAAACTTGTGTTTTTGCATATTTTCCAGGGGCTCGTTCAAATAGAAGCAATTCTTAGCTTTGGACCTTGAAAAAACAAATGCTTCTATTTGAACGGGACTTGGGGGGTTTGCAACGTCCATTTCAAATAGAAGCAGGGCTCTCCGATAATTCCGGCAATTGCTTCTAAAATTGCGTCCCGAAATATATGTATGTATGTATGTATGTATGTAGGTAGGTAGGTAGGTAGGTATGTATATGTATAGAAGTATAACCTGTGCATGTATGCAAATCCCAATGTCCAATAGAAATGAGATAAGACACTAGCCTAGCCTAGTTTTGGATAGATTGAAGTAGATAGAGACCAGGGCACCTACCTTCGTATGAGGTCAATTTACATTGCCCTTCTCAGCCAATGATTCCCTGGTGGGTTGAATTATTTTTTCTCCCAGCCATCTGTCACCAGAGGTTTTTCAGGGGGATGGCTATCAAAAAATAGGCATCCCTACTAAATCCCAATGGTTTTCCTATCTTCAGTGCCACTTTCTCTATGAAAAAACGTCGGGTGACCAATCCGCAAGAGCTTCTTCTTCCACTTGGGCCTGTGGCGGTCGACTGCTCACCATGATTGTAGATGTATGTAGCTGCATAACACTCATGTGTATATATACATGTGTGCATCAAATATCACATGATATAAGCATATAAAATACAATACAATACAATACAATACAATACATATGTATATAAAAATGATGCTAGATGTTGGATATATGGATGTTGATCAGATTTTTTTAAATTCGAACGTGGTGTAATGTGTTCTTTTAATGATGGATACTGTAGTTCGTGATAGTAGTAATGTATCAGTTGTCAGTTGGTGTCCCAAGTGGCTGTGCACATCCA
Organism: Cladocopium goreaui; assembly: GCA_947184155.2. Lineage (NCBI taxonomy): Eukaryota > Dinophyceae > Suessiales > Symbiodiniaceae > Cladocopium > Cladocopium goreaui. The sequence goes on from CAMXCT020000313.1 coordinate 409,324, forward strand.
TCACCTCCGGATCTTATGGCACTATCCAGTGGTGAATGGAAGCAGTGCGCCTTTCGTGACCAGAGAAGAGGTACAGCAAACAAATCCGTGCTATTCCATATGACTTGTCCCCCAAAACCATGGTATTCGATGTATTCCCTATCAAAAAACATCAAAAAAACTCTGAGCTCCACTTCTTCGTTTCACATCCGAAGCCGCCTGGAATCCTTTTCCACGACTTCGGCGACCTGGCCCAAAATCAGTCAGGAATGGCCTTAAACGGGTTGCATGGCATCAACCATCAACCATTCCCAAAGGTTGAAGTGGATGTTAATGGATGTAGAAATGGCATTAAACTGGGAAAGCCACGGATTTTGTTGGCTGAATATCCAGCTGAACATCAACATCGATCGCAATCCTTGATATTCCGATACCTGCAACATGATCACGTAATATCAAACATATGGATTCTAGCCGGGTATTATGTGAATAAATCCGAGAACGTAACAACTACTCATAGCCGCCCATGGTTTTCTTTCCAAGCGTGCTTTACCCAGTGCATCGTATGGATTCCCGCAAGGTAAAGGGCTTTGCAGATCCTTGAGAGAAGCTAACGCATTAATACTGCCGCATGTTCTGCCAGTTGGTAGTTTCAACATGTTTCAACCCATGCCAAGATCATTTGATGTGAATCATTCTAAAGAGGAAAACATCGAAAAACATAGTAAAAACACAGACAGTCCTTGAGATCAAAGGCAGAAAGATTGACTGACAAAGCCAAAAAAACATCAATCAACTACATTAAGAAACCAAAAGTTGGTAATATGGCAAACCCAATGATAATCATCAAAAATATTGGTTTTTCCCATGGGTATACCCAATAATAAGCCTCTAGGGGGAATGGGTTTAGTATTGGGTAAACACCATGGTCATCTCTCCAGCAGTGAACCTCATCATCCGCGCCGCTGCCTTGGAATCGGCATCATCGGCATCCATCATTTTCCGAGAAATCTCGCCATCTTTAGATCACTTTAGATACTTCAGCTATCTTAAGCTATCAAAAGTATAATCAGTATAATCTAAAGTTAACTCAACAAGACCTATGGGATATTAATGGATATTACGAGATCACTATGATCACTTTAGATGTTCCCATAGTTGTTTCATCTCCGACGATTAGTCGCCACGATTTTGCACAGCGATCCCAAGGTCCGGATCCCAAGGTGGTCATCGAGTCATCGAGTCATCGGTATCGCTGATCCAAGCTGACAACAGGAACACCCACATTTTTTTGAAGGGAAAACCATCCACAAAATGGATATAATTTAAAATACGATGTCCATTCTGAGAGCATTTCCACATGGAAAAAAACGAGACTTTATACATCATCATGAGGAATTCTGGATTGGTTACGTGTTATTCTCAACAACATTTTTTTCCACGATTCCATTCACCACAGTTCTCCATTTATAGTTGATTCCATCAAGTCACCATCATGTCCGATTTACCAGTAATCAAACATATGGGGAAAGTCCCCCATTTACCCTCTGGCAATTTGACTATGGAAAATCACCATTTTTAATGTATTTTTCAACTATTTCTATGGCCATTTTCAATAGCAAACTGTTTGTTCACCAGAGGGTAACTATATTCCCAGTGAACCAACTGAAATTTTCCATGGCATCGGGGATTTCCCTGCCCTCGCCTCTCTTCACCAACAAACGACGGATCGGAACTTGCGCAATGCCCTGCGAATAAATGACCGATTTTCAGAGCGGCACCCAGGTCAACACATCGACAGACTTTAGCTGGTTTGTGGTTTTATATAACCAGCTTGAAAAATATTTGTCAATGGGAAGGATTATCCCATATATTATGAAAAAATAAAAATGTTCCAAACCACCAATCACTTTAGAGTGTGGATGATGTTCATCTATGTCTATGTTCATCTCCCAATTCACATACCGTAAATTTGGTCCAAAAAATAAATCAGAGAGAAAAACAAGGCGGAATCGAATAGACTAGAAAATGACCTTAATATCAGTGGCCAACCCGTCAAAACAAGTTATTTTAAATAGCTACTGACCCAACCCCTGGATTATTGAAGGGAAGCTTTACCGGGCAGGGAACTCGTATATATCGGAAACTATTGGTACCAGCAAACTATGGGGCTGAAAAAACCAGGATTCGGGAAAAAAAACAATTCCACCTAAAAAAAAATGGTCAGTGGCTAAAAGTACCAAGATGTACCAAGTATCAACAGAATAGATCTCAAAGATACAACCCGCTTACAATCCATAGTTTCTGGTTTTCAAGTTCTCACCAGCTATGTTATGAACGAGGAAAAAATACAGTACAATGTAAGAACATGTAAGAACTACTCTTGATTGCTGGGGTTCCTAGGGGATGCTTCAACTTGGCTTACCTCTGAGAAATATATGTGCACACCGAAAACTACTGTAATTGGACACCCCAAAGAACAATGACAAATGAAGTGCAACATTGTCCGGTACCTGATCGAGCATCACCAAATATCACCAACATGATGATGTGTCGGCGACTTATTTATTTCTTGTCCGGTCTGCTGATTCCATTTGGTAAAACTAATGCTATTTTACCATTCCAAGTGGCTTCTTGATATAACACCACCAAAATACCTAAATACCATCATCATCCACTAGTCCATGATCATGCTTATGCCATCATAATTTCCAATTGGTCACCTTTACATACTTGTACCATTTTAATATTCCAAGCTGGCGCCCGTTATCTTTGTTGCTTTCAGTGTATGCTAGTCCATTGACTATAGTTCCAACTATTTACCATGAGCCAAACGATAATTTCTGCTATGTTTCTATATGCTTACCAACTTAGCGATCCCCATAAATCACAATGTTTCTGGGTTAAGTCTCCATTTTCCCACATTTTTGCCGGTTACCCTCTGGAAATTTAAGATAGCTATGGAAAATCACCATCTTCTATGGGTAAATCCCTCTACACATGGACCATTTTCCATAGCTATGTTCAATTTCCGGACGGTAGGTCACCACCACCAACGTCATCGTCCGACAGTCCTGAGACGTCTTTGCTTTGGGCCTCGCTTTGAGATGAAATGACCTGAATAGCGACTACAGTATTTTATAGATATTTCACTAGCCTGACATGTTGGTCTATTTTGGGGATCTCCTTTTTTTTCCTGTCGTTGGGCTGGGAAGGGCCAACTTCTGCTTGGAACTCGCAAGAAAAGTATGAACAGTCCATGAAAAACCCACGGGAATTTTCATCTCTTACTGCCAATGGCTGGTGATATTCTCCCGTCCCAAAAATATAATGGAAAAGTGCGGGTGCTGGAACAGGAAACTGTAGTTTGATGTTGTAGTTTCCAAGTGGCCACACACAGATATATATATATATGTATTCTATCATTGTATCCACCAATGTCCTCTATGTCTTGGTTGCATCCGGATGATATACCCGTAGAGAATCCCAACACATCCAAAATTGCCGTATTCCACACTCCATCAGAATAAGTGGTACAGTAGCATGCTCTACTGCATGGAATAAACCTGGAACTAGTATATAAAATTATATAAGTAGAGTCAGCAAGTGGCTCATAACACCGAATCGCCCGCCCCTATTTACAACCTATGATCAATTGGATATGATACAGCTACAGGCCATGTACTGACTACGGGCATCATTCCTGTGGGGTTTCTCACGTGAGCAATGGCCTCAAGTATCACCGTGGGCAAGCTCCGTCTGTTTGATGAGGGATAGGCGATAATGGTAATTTTTCATGTTCAGATATGTTCAGCCTGTTAGTTAACGATTTGGTGAGATACATAAGCTTAAGTAAAAGATAGAAATTTCATGGGATATCCACCAGCACGAAGGAGTTTGGCCCTCCAATAGCCATTGAGTTGGGTGGCAAGTCCCGCCTAAAAGTTTTGTCAACTTCCTTCACCGTTGTTGTGTCACCTGCTGCTACCCAGTCGCGTTGCGGTCACTGACCCTATTTCAGGTGATTATGTTTGACTCAAAACGGCGATGTTTCTCCATGTTTTCATGAGATTGCCACTGCATGCATGTCCAAGTTTCATGGAATCTGAAACCATCTGAAACCCACAAATCAACAACTGGCCGGAAAAAAATGCTCTGGAAGAAAACACAGTTCCAAGTTCCATGTTAGATTTCGGGGTTGGGCTTCTCAGCAATTCTGTTGGTTCGTTGGTTCAATCCAGTTCAATTCCCATCTGCTCCGGTTGGTCATGTGGTAAACATTGGAATGACTTTAATGGTACGCCATACTGTACCTAATTACCTAATCTTGCCGCTTGCTTTCAATAGTTACCTAAATCATAGAAACCCCTCCCCGCGCACATTTACCAAACACGTGGTTCACCAACTAAAAGCCACTTTGCATGGCTAATCTTGGGCTGCCAAGCAAAACAACTTATTAAACAAAAAACATGTCCAAAACCATGAGAAGACATAGCAAGGAACCCAGGTTCTGATGCCAGTTCAGCAGCATCAACCGCAAAATTGGAAGTTTATCTCACCATTTTGGCCGGCTAACTCCCAGCACTCAAAAACCAGTTCGACCAAATATCCGTTTCTGATTGTTTTCCTAATCATTTACTATTGGGTAATGTGTACTATATCTAAAAATATGTATATATATATAAGGCTTATAAGGTACTCTAAGTTTTGTTTTGTGTTATCAATAAGTCGACCACGTTTCAAACAACATTGGTATAGTATAATGCAGGTATAACTTGGTATGACTCATTTTACGCATCGTTTAGAACCATTGATGACCCATTTGCCCACCAACCTGGCACCTACAATCCATCACCATCACATCACCATTGATCAGAAATTCACCGTTTTTAGTTGGTGAACTTCACATTGAATCCATTGATGTACCAGTAGTACCCGCACGAGGCGGGGCGGAAGTTGCCTTAGGGTTATATTATAAGACCTTTCTCATCTATAGAACTTGCGTGCGCCGTGCGCCAGCCAGGCCCGCGCGTGCGCGTTTTTTTTCGAAGCTGTTGCCGTGTTGGTGTCCAAGAACATGATCTGCGCGCGGCCCGGGCGCAATGCAACGACGCCAAGCGAACACTTTCTTCACACTTCGCACTGGGCTCTTCCCACCCCGCACTCCACACTTCAGAGTGGCACTTCACACCCCACACTTCATCTCATCTCATCTCATCTGAGCTCTTCTATCTCATTTCATGTCTTCTCATATGTCAGCTAAGTTCTTCTTAGCTATTTTCATTTCATCTGAGAACAACTCAACCTTTCTCATCTCACCGAAGCTAGTCTCAACTCATCTCGGCTCTTCTGCCTTGAGACGCAGATGCATTTACACAGAAGAGTCTTTACAAAATACTTTGTACTACAAAGCTTGCACAAAGCTACACAAGACTTGAAGAAAACACCTTTCACCTCATCTCACCTCTTCGTAACTCATATCAATTCTTCTGCATGCCAAAAAAATCTTGGTAACAAACAGAATATCTTGTGCACAAACTTTCTATATTGTATGCCTAGGTTAGGTGAAGCTTGTGGTATATTGTAAACCTAGACCTAGCTGCAAGAGACAATAGTATTAAGCATGCAGCCGCGGAATCAAACAACTTTGACCCAGCCATTACAATGCTATCTCCAGATATTGAATTGCAAAACACAGTAGAACTACGCGCAACAGCGTGAGAAATTGCAGCTCCAAAACCGGATCTCGGCGCCAAAGCCAAAAAAAAAATGAAGCACTTTTTAAACTGATTTTTTAAAAGACAAATCACCAGCTCCAAAATTAAGAAAATCTGCTGACAAATCATTGTCGCAGTCTTGATGCAGCCACTCCAATACGATTTGCCATGTCCAGCTGCAAAGACACTAGTATTACGCATGCAGCCGCGGCACCAAGCAACCTGGCAGCATCACATGGCTAACTCGCATGTAGCTACGCACATGGCAACAGAACATGACAACAATCAGTCAGCCATTACAGTGCGATCTGCCACCACAGGTTCCAAAACACCCTACAACTACGCAAACACGACGAAACACGCATTGCAAAACACCATCAAGGAACCAATCACACACCAAAACGAACGGCCCGCGCCCGCGTCACACACGGGCTGCCCTTCATCGCTGGCTGCAGCCACTTTACACAGAAAAACATACGGTTTCGTGCTCCGGCTTCCTCCACAACACAACCCCCATCCAACATCCATGCAGCCATTACAATGCGTTTTGCAACATCACGTGGCTAACCCGCATGTGTCTACGCACATGGCAACAGACCATGGCAACAATCTACAGCCAGTACACTGCGATCTGCAGCCAGCGATTCAAACAAGCGCATAGAACTACGCACACGTGAGCAACCACACGTTGCAGAACACCAAGGGAGAACTAAAAAACATCAAAAATGATCGCAGCCGCACACGGAAAAATACAAGGTTTCGTGCTCCGGCTTCCTCCCCAACACAAGCCCCATGCAACATTCATGCAGCACCCTTGGTCAGATGTATTGTTGTGCTATGTATTGTTAAGTGATGTATTGTTATGTAATGTTGTCTGACCAATAATGATATCTTGTCAATAGTAGAAACTTTTTTCGCAACTCCAGTTTTATCTCCAATACTAAAAGTCAATTAGCTCCATTTACTTTTAGTATTGCCAAAAGAGTCAGGTCACGGTGGTATTCGGAAACTGGCGAGTGGTATTCGGAAACTGGAGGTGGTATTCGGAAACTAGGATTCAGAAAGTGGAAGTGGTATTCGGAAACTGGAAAGTGGTATTCAGAAACTGGACAGTGGTATTCGGAAACTAGACAGTGGTATTCGGAAACTGGGACGTGGTATTCGGAAACTGGGAGTGGTATTCGGAAACTTGGGAGGCGAATTCGGAAACTGGGAGTTGCATTCGGAAACTGATATATAATCGGAAACTGGAACCCTGGAATTGAAAACCCATGGAATACGACCACAGAACGCTGGTTTGATTTTTGTTCCATCCGCGCAGCTCTTCAAGGGTGATCCCACTTCTTGAGCAAGGAAGGGAGCATCGCAGCGAGGATAATTTCAAGTTAAGATCCTTTTCAATATATTGGCCAGAGGGGGGTGGCAGTTTTGATCGCTCTTCAAGATCAGTTCAGGTCAAGATTCTATTCAATATATTGGCCAGAGGGGGTGGCAGTTTTGATCCCGTTAAGATCCTATTCAATATATTCGCCGCGAGGGTGGCAGTTTTGATCCCTCATGAACATGATTTAAAGTTAAGATCCGGTTCAATATATTGGCCCGAGGAGGTGGCAGTTTTTAATTTTTGATCCACTATGCACATGTAGGTGTTGCTTCGAGGGGGTGGCAGTCTTGATCCCTCATGAAGATCAGTTGCAAGTAAGATCCTGTTCAATATATTGGCCAGACAGGGTGGCAGTTTTGATCCCTCATGGAGATAAGGTCAAGCTAAGATCCGATTCAATACATTGGCCAGGGAGGGTGGCAGTTTTGATCCCTCATTAAGAACAAGTTAAGATCCGATTCAATAAATTGGCCCGAAGGGGTGGCAGTCTTGATCGCTCATGAAAATAAGTTCAAATTAAGATCCGGTTCAGTATATTGGCCAAAGGAGGTGGCAGTTTTGATCCCTCATTAAGTTCAAGTTCAGATCCGATTCACTATATTGGCCAGAAGGGTAGCATTTTTGATCCCTCATGACGACAAGTTCAAGTTAAGGTCCTATTGAATAAAATTGCCAGAGGGGGTGGCAGTTTTGATGGCTAATCAAGATAAGTTGTATTTAAATCCGCTTCAATATATTTTCCATAGGGGATTGCATTTTTGATACCTCATGAAGATCAGTTGCAGTTAAGATCCGATTCTTGATGTTGGCCAGAAGGGGTGGCAGTTTTGATCCCTCATGAAGATAAGTTCAAGTTAAGATCCAGCTCAATATATTGGCCAGACAGGGTGGCAGTTTTGATCCCTCATGGAGATAAGTTCAAGCTAAGATCCTATTCAATATTTTGGCCAGAGGGGGTGGCAATTTTGCTCTCGTCAAGATCCTATTCAATGTATTGGCCAGAGGGGGTGGCAGTTTTGATCCCTCATGAAGATAAGTTCAAGTTAAGATCCTATTCATTATATTGGTCAGAGGGGGTGGCAGTTTTGATCCCTCATAAGTTCAAGTTAAGATCCTATTCGTTATATTGGCCAGAGGGGGTGGCAGTTTTGATCCCTCATGAAGGTAAGTTCAAGTTAAGATCCTATTCATTATATTGGCCAGAGGGGGTGGCAGTTTTGATCCCTCGTGAAGATAAGTTCAAGTTAAGATCCTATTCAATAAACTGGCCAGAGGGGATGGCAGTTTTGATCCCTCATGAAGTTTAGTTCAAGTTGACATCCGGATAAAAAAAAAGGCCAGAAGGGATGGCAGTCTTGATCCCTCATGAAGATAAGTTCAAGTTAAGATCCTATTCAATAAATTGGCCAGAGGGCGTTGCAGCTTTGATCCCTCCTGGGGAAAAGTTGAAGTTAAGGTCCGATTCAATATATTGGTGGCAGTTTTGATCCATCATGAAGATAAGTTCAAATTAAGATCCAGCTCAATATATTGGCCAGAGGGGGTGGCAGTTTTGATCGCTCATCAAGATAAGTTGCACTTAAATCTATATATTGCACAGAGGGGGTGAGAGTTTTGATCCCTCATGGAGAAACGTTGAAGTTAAGATCCTATTCGATGTATTGGCCAGAGGGGGTGGCATTTTTGATGCCTCATGAAGGTAAGTTCAAGTTAAGATCCTATTCATTATATTGGCCAGAGGGGGTGGCAGTTTTGATCCCTCATGAAGATAAGTTCAAGTTAAGATCCAGCTCAATATATAGGCCAAAGGGGGTGGGAGTTTTGATCCCTGATGAAGATAAGTTCAAGTCAAGATCCTATTCAATATATTGGCCAGAGGGGGTGGCAGTTTTGATCCCTCATGAAGAGAAGTTCAAGTTAAGATCCTATTTAATGAAATGGCCAGAGGGGGTGGCAGTTTTGATCGCTAATCAAGATAAGTTGTATTTAAATCCGTTTCAATATATTTTCCATAGGGGGTGGTAGTTTTGATCCCTCATGAAGGTCAGTTGAAGTTAAGATCCGAATCATGATATTGGCCAGAGGTGGTGGCAGTTTTGATCCCTCAGTTTTGGGGGATCCCTAGAATCCAATTCAACCAGTAGTTTCTGATTCCGACGAAAATAGTTTCTGAATACCACGAGTAGTTTCTGAATCCGACGAAATAGTTTCTGAATCCGACGGTGTAGTTTCTGAATCCGACGAAATAGTTTCTAAATCCGACGTGCAGTTTCTGATTCCTACGAGCAGTTTCTGAATCCCTGGTTTCTGAATCCGGCGGAGTTTCTGAATCCGTCTTTGTCCAAAGAGTCATGTTCAGACCTTGTCCAGAGGGCATGGCCAATAGTGGGCCCAACATGGCAATAGTGGAAACTTTTTTCCCAACTCCAATTTTTTCTCCAATACTAAAAGTCAATTAGCTCCATTTACTTTTAGTATTGCCAAAAAACCCATGCAGAATCTAACAGAAACTAACCCTAATCCATGCAAAATCCATACTCTACCTATCAGAAACCCAACCAAATCCATTCAGAATCCATCAGAAACCCAACAAAACCATGGAGAATCTATCAGATACATATCATGATCCCAGCCAAAGGGTTCCAAAAATTTACTATTGGAATGCTGACCCCCCCAAAAAAAATCAAACGTATTTTATCTAGGGGGGATTTACTATTGTGCAGCCAACATTATTGTCACCACTTCACCGCCCGTCGTCAGATGTATTGTTGTGTGATGTATTGTTATGTGATGTATTATTAAATGATGTAATTATTGTTGTGTAATGTATTGCTGTGCGATGTATTGTTATGTGATGTCTTGTCACCACTTCACCGCCCTTCGTCAGATGTATTGTTGTGTAATGTATTGTTATGTGATGTATTGTTATGTGATGTATTGTTATGTGATGTGTTGTTATGTGATGTATAGTCTCACAATTCTATTTGTCCGTAACTCGGAAGATTGCTTCCCAACTTCCTGTGACCACTGCCATATCATTTTTCCATTGATAACCACCATAGAATCAGCATATAATCGCCATTGATATATATTTGGGGGTGTCCATAAATGAGGGTACCCCTAAATGGATGGTCTATTTCATGGAAAGTCCCCATCTAAAATGGATGATGACTGGGGGGGTTCCATGGGTTTCCCCATTTTAGGAAACCTCCATTGATAGTCACCATGTATTCATCCCAGAAATCACCGGTCACAGGCCGCTTGCGCTGCTACCTGCATCGACGTTGACGGCCTTGGTGTTCTTCGCCTGATATGATCCAAACAGATGGAATTTCACCATGCTTCAACTGCCAGGAATACGACTTATAGGTGTTTTTTGGAGAAAAATTAAGTTGAACATAGTTGATCTATGTTGATCTCATTGTCTCACTAATTTCGAATGTTGGATACTTTTGGAACACGCCAAAGCTGGTTGAGGTTTAGACATCCGCGATCAAACATTAGGGTGGAACTGCGGAACATGAACAATGTGTGAAACGCACCAGCGCAATAAGATCGAATAATAAGAGTGGACAACCAATAAGACAACCAATAAGACAACCATGAAATAAAAAGCAAAACTGCGCGCCTACTGATTCAAATTTCATATGTGCCACTCAATAACGCACGCACCACAAAAGTATTGGGCAAGCAGCGCATTCTCATTTCAACAGGTGGGACGGGCCGCTCTCACGGTGCAGGAGCCTCACTCAACAAGCGCACAACTTCAGTATGGCCGAATCGCCTTGCGATGGCCAGCAGTGTCGCCCCATCGATGCTTCTGCTTCGGATCGTGTCAGCACCAGCATCCAGCAGCAAACTCACGACCTCCGAATGGCCGTCTTGAGCGGCGATGAGCAACGGTGTTGTTCGAGTGTTTCTTCGGCATGTGTCAACCTCTGCCTGAGCATCAAGAAGCAAGCGTGCAACTTCGGCATGGCCCTGGGCAGCAGCCAGGAGCAAGGGAGTTACTCCGAGATCTGTGGTGGCCCTGTTAATGTCAACTCTGTTTTGAATGAGCAAGCGCACAACCTCCACATGGCCAGACTGACTTGCAAGATGCAAAGGTGTTGCTCCCATGTCTGTTCGGGCTCGGCTCATGTCCGCCCCAGTGTCAAGAAGCAAGACAACAACTTCTAGATGCCCCTGTGCAGCTGCGGAGTACAAGGCTGTTGCTCCATCCTTGGCTCTGGGACTGTTGATGTCTACCCCAACTTCCAAGAGCAAACGCGCAATGTCAACGTGGCCATACCTGGCTGCAAGGTGTAGAGCGCCACCGCTCTGTTTTGGGCTTGGCCGATTTCAGCACCAGCATTTAGCAGCAGGCGAACTACGTCCAAACGGCCGTCCTGGGCTGCGATGCACAACCTTACATGCACCAAAGGGAGCCAACGAGGACTACAAAAGCCCAAATTCCCAGTATAGATTCTCCGAGTGCTGGATTTACCGTGATTTACCCATGAGAAAATCAAAACATCGCTTTCAGCAAATCCAAGCAACGGTGTTTTTTCATTGTCGGGTCTGGATTTATCAACGTCTGCCAGAGCTTCAATCAGCAATCGGGCAACCTCCACATGGCCCTGAGCAGCTGCGACGCACAACGGTGTTGATCCTCGATTTGTGGCCACTTCTGCGTCGACCCGAACTTGAAGTAACAACTCAACAGCATCGGTATGGCCACCAAACGCTGTTAAAAGCAAGGGCGCCCATCCTGTAGTTCCTGTGTCTCGGGCATTTCTTGTTTCACCTGCCTCATCTGCTTCAAGCAATAATCGCATAGCTTCAACATTTCCATTCTCAGCCGCATGGTGCAGAGGGGTCTTGCCATCTTTGTCCTGCAGATTAGGATTTCGGGGACGTCGAAGCAATGCTTCAAGTGTCCCCAGGTCGTTGTCCCTGGATGCAGAAATCATCTGTTGGTCCTCCTCAACTTCAGGCGGCCAGAATTCAGAGCGCGCCAGAAGGACCTTCACGCGGTCAGAGGTAAAAACCTCTTCATCTGGAATTTCGTAAAAACCATCCGACAAGAACCTCTGTCAAAATCTTGAAACGCCAAGCTTCAAGTGAGTTCCCAGGATTTGTTTCAGGTCCTTTGCAGTTTTTCCCTCGTAGTCCTCAAGAACAAGAAATATCTCACCTGTCACGGCCGAGTGCACAAAGCACATCAGAGCACATTGGACATGGGGCCTGCAGGTTCTGGAACGAGAGACCTCTATCTCTGTGAGCAACAAAGTCAGCAGATATACCACGGTTTAAAGATTGGACCTTGCCAATCAAGAAGGCTGGAACAATTCCACAACAAAAAACATGATTTCAATTGAAGCATCAGTTTGGGCTATGCAAAGTGAGCCTTTTCAGCCTTCAATGCAACAAATATGGTCATGCAATATAGCAAATCACAAATGGATGGTAGTTTCACCTCCCCAGAATGAAGCCACCACCATGAACCATGGGTATTTGATGGTATTTTATTTGGCCTCTTCCTATCTGACAGCCATCGCCTGTAGAACTATCCCAGTGGCGTGATGTTTTTGATCGGTCTCGTACCCCACATGCAGCGTAGTAACTGACCTAGCATTCATCAAACAATCAGTTGGCAAGTGGTTTTATTGCAACATATAGTCATTATACATTTACAACATCCGCCATTCCTGGTGCCCCTCATGCCCCGGCCCGAAAAGAAAATCGATGAAGCTGGGGTTTCGGACTTTGGATTTCACAATTTTCAGCTTCTTCACAGGCTTCGGTGACTCACCTGGACAGGTTGCAGCCGCATTGAGGACACCTGGAGGGTGGATAAACATCGATCAAAAGTGGGTGTAAAAGAACAAAAACACATGTTTACAAACAGAACTTGAATAACATCTTGGATGTTTTTTACCCCATCACTGAACAACAAGAGTTATCAAGGGGGTGCCGCTCCAGTTCAGACCACATATCAAATCTCGGACACACGGCAATAACAATTGGTGCTGTGAGAAGTTAGCCCAAATTAAACATATTACATCATATTACCCTCGGGCAATCAACCATGGCAATGGAAAAGCTATGAACATCTCCATTTAGTTTGATGATTTTCCACCTAACAACTCCATTTAGAGGGGATTTTCCAGCCAGCCACGTTTGATTACCGGATGGTGACATCCATTATCCTAGTGTCATAGTGGCAATCCCAACAGTAGACCCCAACATGTTGTGTGAAAAAACAGATTATGTTTGTCTTTTTGGCTTGCTACTTAATAGTTGGGATATCAACTAGAAATAATAACCTATTTTTTCACACAAAGAAATGTAAAAAGTTGCTTACTACTTAATAGTTGGGATATCAACTGTAAATCCAAAGGAAATTTGTCCGCAAAATAGTTGGGATATCAATCAGAAATGATGGTTGGATGGGATTGTATCATCATATGCTATCATGTACAACCCCGTCTGCCTGGCATTGCCCCAATCCACATTACTGGCCCCGAATCGGTTGAATTTGACATGGTGAACTGTCTTCCCTCACATTTTCAAGAAAACATATATTCAAATTACTATAAACATCATTTTCCCCATATGTTTCCCTCTTTCTGTGTCCTCACTGGCTCCGGTTTCAACGCTAGCGCCTGGTGGAGCCTGCGGAGGCTCGGGCTCCGCCTTCTCCTGCGCTTGCTCTGCGAAGGCCTTCTCCAGGGAGTGCGCCTCACCCACAGTGGGAATGGGGCAATGATCCAATTAAACATAAAAACAATCATCATTATTAATCACCATTAATCACAAGTATTAACCATTATTAACCATCATTAACCACTATTGTTAAATGTTACTGGTTGGTGGTATACCTACCCCTCTGAAAAATATGACTTCTTCAGTTGGGATGATTTTATTCCCAATATATGGGGAAATAAAAAATGTTCCAAACCACCAACCAGTAATCATCACTAACTAGTGTCGAATAAATTTATCTATTGAATCTATTGCGTATCGGCGTCTCATCTATTTATAACTATCTGGTTGGTGGTATACCTACCCTCTCAAAAATATGAGTTCGTCAGTTGGGATGATAAATTTTCCAATGTTAATGGGAAAATAAAATTCATGTTCCAAACCACCAACCAGTAATAACTATCATCACTAACTAATTGGTTAATTGGTAATAACTAATAGCTATAATTTGTAACTTATTATATCTATCATCATAACTGATTACAATATCCTGATGTTGCGTAAACTAATTTAATAACTGTCACCATAACTAAAATAATAACTAATCATAGCTATAATCATAACTAAACATAACTAATTATAACTAACCATTCCCCCATTCCCTACGAAGCACCACTGACGGGTAATACGGCATACGTTTTCCGATGTTGTCAGTGAACATGGCCCATTTAGTTCGCTGATTTAACATACCATCAGCTACATGGCTGGGACCCTGGATCTTACACGGTAGACCCTAAAAACGGGGTCTGAAGAAGGGTTACATAGCTATATCACGTAAAAACAATTTCAATGGTGTAGACCCTTGGACCTTACAGATGCTGAAGGTCTGAAGACGTTTACCCATGCGTCAAAAATACAAAAAAAAACTGTTCCAAACAACATGTTTTCTCTCGCTCATTTTTTTCTTCGCTGCTGTCACACGTTTTTCACCAGTGCAAATTGGGTGGCTGCCCAAAGATTCGAAATCAAATCCAGCACGGATGTGCGAGGCATTCTAACTGAAGTCAACCCACGTATGTACACACCAAAACAATATTAGGGGGCTGCCAAAAATTGCCAAAAGTAACCAAAAGTACAAACGGCAAAGTTGAAAATCTCATTGAAGTACATGATGTACATGGTCTAAATTGAAAAACTGATTAACGCCCGGGAGCCGAGGCCGCCGAGGACCTGAAATCCCGTGGGGACACAACGGGGTGTTACAACGGTGAGACACAACGGGAGAAGAGCAAAATGAACAATGTCACTTTAATAGTTTGCTGAATACTTTGATATTTTTTAAAAAGTAGTTTCTATCCATCAATTTGTGTCCACAATCAATTTTAAAACATTCAGTGGTTCACTTTCAAGGTATGGGAATGTTTTTTTTAAAATATTTTTTGTAAAAATATGTTCAAAAAACTAATGTCTATCCATCAGGTTATGTCCACAATCAGTTTTTTGACATATTTTGACATTTTTTTAATAAAAATTCATTCCAATACCTTGAAAGTGTACCACTGAATGTTTTAAAACATGGTTGGTCAAAAAACCCAGTCTTGCTCAGTGCCGGAGAGGCTATCCAGACCTTTGGGGGTCATTGGAAATCTATGGGTGCAAAAGTCTACAAATAAAATGCATTGGAAACCTAGTTGTGCAAAGGACTAGACCTAACATGGTTGGTCAAAAAAAAACAGTCTTGATCAGTGCCAGAAAAGCTGTCCAGACCTTTGTACGACCTGGGGAATCTAGCGTGGCAAAGGTCTAGAAACACAATGGCCAGCAAAACCAATCTGTGTTGATCAAGGCCAGAAACGCTGTCCAGACCTTTGGACAAACTTTGGAATCTAGCTTGCCAAAGGTCTAGAGCTACAATGGTCAGCAAAACCAACTTGTCCTGATGATTGCCAGAAAATCTGTCCAGACCTTTGAAAAAGCAAGATCTGCCTTACATCTTCAAAGTTGAAAATTATGCGACATCCATATATCATGTCTAACATAGACACGCTCAAGGGTCTATAGTACCTTAAATGCAGAGGGTCTACAGTGCTCTAGGAAGTACTCTAGACCCTGGGCCCCTGAGGCCTAGAGGGTTGGGTACTCTGGACCTTATGTAGTTGAGGGGATGATTTAACTATAAAACATGGTAACCATAGTCCTCACATGGCCTTAGTGCAAACTGTATGGGATGACTGGCTAATGGGATTCATATGACATATTTGAGATTCATGATGATTCATGGGATTAATAACCAACCAGTAATGTTCATACGCGGTAAACCCACCAATGACCATTTTTATGACCGATTTTCCAAGTTATCCCGGTGAATGTTTGCAATCCCCGGTGAAAATGGCAGCCCGGGTTTCCCGCATTAGCCATGGTTTTTGGGCACCAAACTACTTAGGTGTGCCTTTGAAGTTGTGGCAGTTATAACATAAGTTATAAGTACGTTTTGCAAGTTATGAAAGGTATACTTTTTGAACGTATTTTGAAGTTACGTTTTGTAAGTTTCACTCTTCAAAAAAACAGTCTGCAAACTTAATTAAAAGCGGATCGCCCGCTCCAAAAGAACATGTTCGAAGCTCAAAGGCAAATCATTTGGAGCCTCATACCAAATGGCTTTGCAAACCATGGCTTCTAAAACATTTTGTTTTGAGCTGTTGCCAAATCCTGCAAAAAGTACAGAATGACAAAGATGATGATAGACCACAAGTTGGTATACGATTGGTATATGGCCTCTCCTGGCGATCACCTGTGCTCGGTATACGCTTGGTATACGGGAAATTTTCCTTTTGGTATACGGTTGGTATACGGGGCTGTCCTTTTTGGTATACGTGTTGACTTCTTTACATACAGCTTGGTATACGGGCTCTCTCTGGTTCAGTATACGCGCGGTATACGCTGGTATACGGTGTTCCTGTCTTTCCAGTATACGGAAAGTATACGCTGGTATACGGTGATCCCCTGTTACATGTGTAGGTTTGACATGAAAAGCAGATAACATTCAAACGCTTCTGATGTTAACATCACCGGACATGTGAAAAAAAACAAACGAAGTTTAGCGGAGGACCCGCTCCAATTCAAATGCAGCGGTTGGCCCGCTCCAAAGAAAAACGCAACAGTCCTCAACCACTTTTTAGCGGAAGACCCGCTCCAATCTTACAAGGAATTGACAGGTAGCAACAAGTGGGACAAAAAACAGCCAAACAGAAGTTATGATTTCTAGTTTTTTAGAAAAATGAAGTTACAAAAAAGAAGTATAAACTGCCATAACATACGTTATAACCTTTGTTATAGAGCTTATAATATATGTTGTAACTCACGTTATAACTGCCACAACTTCAAAGACACACCTAAGTATGGGATCTATGGGAGATTCATGGTGACTTTGTGGGGGGTACTACCATCCTTTGATAAATGATTGTGATATGCCAAACTAGTATATACAATCTGAATGATAGCAAAGTAAAGTGCGAGAGAACATAGTTACGTTTGTTTGCCGGAGAGTAAGATTCGTAATTGTTGGAGTATAAGGAGATCTTACCTCTGGTTGGTGGTTTTAACCATCTTGAAAAATATGAGTCCGTCAATGGGAAGGATGACATCCCATACATTATGGAAAATAAAATTCATGTTTGAAACCACCAACCAGACAGGATAAGATGGATACCCTCTCGTGTCATCATGGCTTGCTGGAGGCTCCAAGGGCTCCAGCGGAAGGAGGTGGCTCCAGCGGAAGCAGCTGGCGATTGTGATCAATTTGAGGTTTCAAACAACATCAACAATCGCCATATAAAAACGTAGATTGAAATGGTGAATCACAAAATTATATGGACAAAGTGGTGATTATATTTCACCTCTTTCTGATGTTTATCGAATTGAAAGTGGTGATAAACAAAATTCCATATAAAACAAAAAGCATATCAAAAACAAATCAAATACGTAACATAAGAAAGCGTATCATTTCTTCTTAGTCTTCTTAAACCGGCAAACATGATGGAAACATATTTTCTCAGTCAGCAATTGCTGGCTACTGGAAGTTATGGAAGGTCCCTCCAAAACATGTTTCGTGACCGCGCCCTGCCTGTGGTTCGTCTGGTTTGGAGGCTTCTTTTTTCGAACCTCGGGGCCACGCAATGAAATAAACAGCCCTGGTCGACCGGTCAACCGGCCTTTGTCAACAACATGTTGTAACCTCACCACTACATTCCATCCAACCAGATCTAGCAGTGTTTGGACCCAAACATCTAAAAAACCAGTATATTCTGATATATTCTGTACCTGTGTTGATGAATCATGTCAAGTATAGGCTGGGATAAGCCAGCCTGCCACAGTTCAGCCATTGGTGATCTTAAGGAACCCGAGCTCACTTTTGGCAAAAAACGTGGTGTCTTGAACAAACTCTTTCTTTTGGTGAGGAAAACACACACAGGAAACACCAACAAGAACAACACTGGTAAAAAATACATCCTTCCTCTTCCATTTTCCTGGAAATCCTGTGTGGTTTTGGGATGTTTTGTGTCTATTCGTGAATCCGAGGTCCCTCATTCCAGCAATTGACACCGGAGCAACGCCCAGACCCAGACTAAGACGAGAACTTTGAGCTCGAGCTTTGCCCTGGCTGATGGCGAAGGATTTTTACGCCAGCTGTGATGGTTCCGATGACGATCCCTAGGCGACACAACACATATAATGAACGCAAACAAATCTTAATCACGTGCATCATTTCAATGGATTGCATTACTTGCATGTCTGTAAAGACAAACAGACAGAAAAACATAATAGGATAAGATAGGATATGATTAGATTCGATTCGATTCAACTGGATTTAGATTAGATTAGATTAGATTAGATTGGATTAGATAGATAGAGATAGATAGATAGATAGATAGATAGATACAGATAGATAGAGATAGATAGAGATAGATAAAGATAGATAAAGATAGATATAGATAGATATAGATAGGTATAGATAGATATAGATAGATATCGATAGATATAGAAAGATATAGATAGATATAGATAGAAATAGAAAATATAGAAATAGATAGATATAGATAGATAGAGATAGATAGAGATAGATAGAGATAGATTTAGATAGATATAGATAGATATAGATAGATAGAGATAGATATAGATAGATTTAGATAGATATAGACAGATAGAGATAGATAGAGATAGATAGAGATAGATAGAGATAGGCAAAGATAGATATAGATAGATAGAGATAGATATAGATAGATATAGATAGATAGAGATAGATATAGATAGATATTGATAGATATAGATAGATATAGATAGATATAGATAGATATAGATAGATAGAGATAGATAGAGATAGATAGAGGTAGATAGAGATAGATAGAGATAGATTAAGATAGATTTAGATAGATATAGATAGATTTAGGTAGATATAGACAGAAATAGACAGATATAGATAGATATAGATAGAGATAGATAAAGATAGATAGAGATAGATAGAGATAGACATAGATAGATATAGATAGATAAAGATAGATAAAGATAGATAAATATAGATATAGATAGATAGAGATAGATATAGATAGATAGAGATAGATAGATAAAGATAGATATAGATAAAGATAGATATAGATAGGTATAGATAGATAGAGATAGATAGAGATAGATAGAGATAGATTGAGATAGGCATAGATAGATATAGATAGATAAATATAGATATAGATAGATATAGATAGATATAGATAGATATAGATAGATATAGTATTAGGTAGATATAGATAGATATAGTATTAGATATATATATAGATAGATAGATATAGATAGATATAGATAGAAATAGATAGAAATAGATAGAAATAGATAGATATAGATAGATATAGATAGATATAGATAGATAGATAGATAGACAGATAGATAGGTAGGTAGATAGATAGAGTATATATGCACAGTTGTTAAACCTGCAAGAGAAGCAACCTGGAAATCCATTTTGCCGCGGAATTTGCAACCAAGAGGATCTAAATAATATATATATGTTTATATATATATATGTATACAAACATATATATATATATATGTGTGTATACACATATATATATATATATATATATATGCATATATGTATGTATGTATATATATATATATTTATACGCATTTTAACCTTGCACGTTTGGCGCGTGCAGGAACGCCAACCTCCTGTTTATAAAAGAACGCGAACTGCTCTAGATCCGGCAGTGGCAACCCAGCAATGCCACCATTTGGCACAAGTAGCTATTGATGGTGTATTTTCCAAGTCTGCAGATTGCAATTTCCAGCTTGTTTTCGGATGTTCAAAAGCAGGGTCTTGAAGGTAACATATTCTGGTTGGTGCTTTGAACCCCTCTGAAAAATATGACTTCGTCAGTTGGGGTTATCATTCCCAATATATGGAAAGTCATAATCCAGCCATGTTCCAAACCACCTACCAGATAGTTATGTTAGTTTACCAGGGGGTAAATTCTGGTAATCCATTAATCACCATTAACCGTTATTAACCATTATTAACCAATACTAACCAATACTAATCACCATTAACCATTTCGATGCAGATATCTCATTAACCATTATTAACGATTATTCACCATTATTAACCGCTATTAATCACTATTAACCACTATTATTCACATAAGATTGACCATTAGAAAAACCTTAACCATTATTGCTGATGATTTCCTTATCAGCCACAATGGTTGGCAAAAACCCATAGATTCTCCGATTTCGATGGACTTCATCTGTGGGGCTTCTCTCTCCATGTTCACCACATCGGTAGATATCCTCTGGTAATGACTGACAGTTTGCTATTGAAAATGCCCCATTTATAGTTGATTTACCTATTCAAAATGGTGGTTTTCTATAGTTATGTAAACGCTTACCAGAGGGTATCTGCACTGTTGCTTGGTTAAACCCCCCGCAGTGATCAGCAAGAAATTGATGTCACAGTCGTGTGGGCCTACAAACTGCACCAACCAGCCCCGAGACATTCGCCCAGCATTCACATCTGACAGTCTGACAATGGCCAAGGCCTCATTTAGCCCTCATGGGGATGGTTTATGATCATGATGGTTTCAAAAATCACCCACGGCGATGGTTTCAAGTGTCATATCCCATGATATCTCCATGCTATTCTCATCTGGTTGGTGGTTTTAACCACCTTGAAACATGTTAGTCCATGGGAAGGATGACATCCCGACATCCCATATATTATGGAAAATAAAAAATGTTTCAAACCACCAACCAGTCATTATAACCCCATGATATTCATGTGTTTGACATCATTTTTTACTATCGTGCGTTGGCCAATCAATACATACGCCCATATTCTCACATTCCTATTGTTTTGTTATAGACATGTTTATACCCCATTAATCCCCATCATACACCCAGTGCTAATTCCTATCTTGTTCCCATTTTATTTCCATAAAACACCACGGGTGGTTGTATAAGTTATAACACCATGGATGGTCGTGGATGGTTATATAATGTTATATAGTATATTCCCATTATATTCCCACTATGTCTGGCTGGCGGTTTTGCAGTTTCACCCCATCCCAGAAACGTGCTCATCAATGCAGCGTGGAACATAGAAACCACCAAACATTATAATCCCATGACATATTCCATGAAATAACCCACATCAAGTAGTTCCTTGAAAAAACTTGAGCATGGTACTCCTAACAATATTGATCAGTTGAATCATTATCATCATATTTTATGATCATTACAGTATTTCCCCAGCACCACCGGCATCACCCGTGATGCCGCCTCCGTTCTTGCCTTGGGTTTTTTAGACTTGCTCCCGCTGCCCGGTGGATCTTTGTTTTTCGGCGGTGGCGTGAGATGCTCCTGAACGATGCAAACATTGTGGATTTCACAAGGAACAAAGCGGATTTCAATAGCAACATATAGGAAAGATGACCGTTCAACCCACACACACATGCATCCATATATGTAGATATATCTACAGTATATATTACATAGATATATTACAATGTATATATAATTTGCGTGCATACAATACACATATATCAGGGGATTTTAAGCGTTTTTGTTGCCAAACCCTCTGGCCCATGCCATGTGTGTTTAGTCAGCCGTAAGTGGGGTCGATTCGCGTTCTGTGACAATGAGGAGGTCATATCGGAGTCATATACAACAAACATGGAGATTAAGCCAACTAATTACACTACACTACACAATACTACACATATGTGTCAGGATTGTTTGCCTATATGAAGTAGCCTTTTTATGGGGTGAATCTGGGCAGAGTTAGCTCCTCCCACCTCAAGTGCTTTCAACATGTTTCAACATCATGGATGACTGACAAACCAGCGACAAACCTGGCCTCTGGACTTTCCTTTGTTTCCTGCGACAGGTCTAAATACTGAGTTGGTAGTTACTCAGCATCTACTTGCCCAAAAGGG
Organism: Cladocopium goreaui; assembly: GCA_947184155.2. Classification (NCBI taxonomy): domain Eukaryota; class Dinophyceae; order Suessiales; family Symbiodiniaceae; genus Cladocopium; species Cladocopium goreaui. The sequence goes on from CAMXCT020000313.1 coordinate 431,565, forward strand.
CAAAGAGAGGTTGGTTTCTTTCTTTTTTTTGTGGGTAAAGGGGTGCCGAACCACAAAATGTTGGACAGCATTGTCAGCATTGTGGGCCAAGCGTTTTGAGTCCCAAAACACACGTGTTCAAGACAACCCCACACTGAAGGGTATGTTTGGCAATTCCTGAATATCTAGGTGTTTCCTGACATGGGGAGGCCCTTTTTTATCTGTATGCCGTGCAGTTTCCCTTATCACAAGTGGCTAATCATTTATCATTTAGATGGTAAGAAGGTGTTGATTTTTCTATGGCCTAAGAAACTCCCTACACCTTGAATTATCCCATCTTTGTCGATTATTTCATGTTTTATTCCGTAGCATGTTGTAATTAGATTATAAGTTCTATCCTTTTTGATGCCAATGGTCATTTCATGTTCTATCTCAAACATTAAACAATGTTTTATTCTGTTTGATTAGTGACTTGAACATCATTTTTTTTGCTCTTAAGTTCAAACTATTGCGGATTCTATTCCATGTTTATCACTTAAGCCGCAAAAAATCACCTCGCAATCCTCATGAAACCAAATATTGTTCTGTTGTTGCATGCATCCCGCTTTCTCTCGCAACACTAACAGTTTTCATCTTGCTTGGTATGTTAATTCAGATTCATTGAAACGCCTATCATTCTGTTAGAAACCTTGTGCACACATCGTTGGTCACATTCGTCAAAATTTGATACGCTCTATTTTGTTTTATATTGAAACAGACACATATTGAACACATCTGGGGATTTCCTAAAATCGGGGTATCCCAAGTCACCCATAGGTTTGAATACTAAAATGGTCATCCATTTTCCTTGGGTGATTTGGGGTACCCCCATGACTTTGGGAACCTCTATTTCAACACCGGTGGCTGATCACCATTTTGAACACCTCACTTGTCGCCACGACGTGTCGCTGACCTGGCTCTCATGGCATGCCGCTGGAGCCGCTGGAGGCTCAGCATCTGCACTTCTTGGGCTCCGCCTGACATGTGACATGTGACATGTGACATGTGACATGTTTAAGGCAAACATGTTGGGTCCACCAAAATATGGGGAAGATGGGGAAGTGATATCCAAGCGGAACGATTCGGAACGATTGGAATTTGGACATGAAAAAGTTACAACCGCATTTAGCACATATGTGACATATGTGTATTGAAAGATGGGTGTTGGAAATTCCCAGTGCTCCCCAGTGAGTTGGGAGCATCCTTTTTTGGGAAACCCAGGCTTTCCAACAGAACAAATTAGCCTCTCGTCATTTAACATATTGAAAAACAATATTGTACAAACGGTAAATCAAATCAATGTGCAATTTTCCAAAGCTTATGTTAGCCGGATGGTAAGCCCCAAAGTCACATCCCTCAGATTTCCATGTAAATGGACGCCCAATACCCACCATGAAAACATGGTAGAAAAGCCAGCATTTCAAGATTACTTATCATCTCTATGTTTGATGATACTTTAAATACCTACATGGGTCAATGTACCGTAGGGTAATCCACGTAATGCGCAAACATAACATAGTGTTGTTTCCAGTTGACATTTTTGATTGTCCACATATAATTGGGTTGGATCATCGACCCATAGCCATATTATCACACAATGGGGATATGGCTTAAGCAACAAAAACCAACCCATGATATCCATATATATATAATACATATATATATATATAATACATATATATAATACATATATATATATATAATACATATATATATAATACATATATATATATATCCATGATATTGCATGATATTGCCATATCATTCACATAGCCATTTTGGGCCTACACATCCCTAGCCATCTGCCACCTTAAACCCTGCAAAAACCTTCGGCACCCCCTGGGAATCCCCTGGGGATCCCCCCGTCCCCTGGGCTCCCTGGCTGCACCGCTACAGAGCCGACCTTCCGCTTGCCCACGCAGCGCTTCAGCGGCACACCATCCGCGCCAACGACCTCGGAGATACGTTGGATCACCACCGACCAATGGATCACCAGGGGGTTCTTGTAGAATTCCATGTGCCTTTCATTTTCGGCATGTAAATATAGTAAAATATTGATTATTGAATGTGCGGTAAACAAATATAGTAAAAAACAAAACTGTATCATGCGGTTTTTGCTGCTGCTGTTCTTGTTACTGCTTTGGTGCTTGAGGTATTTGAACAGTTTTGAACTCAGCGTTTCGAATTGAAGACGGTCTTGTGACTTCCAGTGTTGACACAATAAATTACCTTCACAGTCAGAAATGAACGACGGGACGAGGAAACTTGCACTGCGAGCATGCCCACGATGTAGGAAAAATTCAGCGCATGGCAATCAATACATTCCTCAATAAAAAATCGCCACTACTCAAACAGTCGAAGAACATCATGGAAAATTGCCGCCCCCCAATGCCCTGAAAACTGCAGAACAAAATCATGGAACATCACGGGAAATCCTCCAAAACATGGAGGAACATCATTGAATATATATATATATACATTTATATATATATATGAAGATCATATACGATCATAGAACGCCCTCCAAAAAGATCATAGACGATCATAGAACACCCTCCAAAAACATTGAGGTTTTAATCATTTAACATCATTCAACATATAATAACACATATATATGTTCATGTATATATATATATATGTGTTATTATATATATGTGTGTGTTCATGGAATGTGTTATATGTTAACATCATGGAACTCTCATCTTCCTTCCATCTCGCGCATCGTCCGAAGGTTTGACCGGATCGACCGGGAAGCCGAACGGCTTCTGCACCTTTCTGGGGCTGCTGTGTCTCCTGTGGCGGGATGATATCGTTGGGGAAAGGACCGTTTTTCGGATATCTGCGCCATTGTGGCGTGGTGGGGATATCATTATCTTAATGGGAATATAGTGGGAATATAGTGGGAATTGATAGAATGCGAAAGAATACAGTGGTAATATTCCCACTAATGGTTTCGTATCTGGGATAGAATGGAAATATCATGGGAATAGTAGGAATATAACTATCCTGTGATTGGGAAACTCTTAGTTAGAACTAATCTACAACTGAAGGGGGGGTCCTCTTTGCAGGCAACCAGTGCTTGTTCCCATCCAATAGTAAAATGAGCTTCTGTTCCTTCCATCAAGGTATATCAAGGCTTCGCCAAGGCTTTGAGGCTTTTTTGGGATACCTACCCCACAATTCCCATCATTCCCATCATTCCCTTCATTCCCTTGCAATCGTGATCACATTTGCCCAGGATGTATCCCAAATTCTATCATCCGAGTATCTCCCCCATTAAAGTCATTCACTAAAGAAAATGTATCAACTCCAATGACTATAATTTGTTTGACTCATTTCCACCAAACAAAGCATGACATACCAAAACTGTTTGCTTCATGTACCCTCTGATAATATAACAGTTTGCGACATAGAAAATGGCCGAGTCGAAATAGTGAGCTTTCCCATTAAAAATTGTGATTTACCATATAAATCACCATTTTCCCATGGTTTTCCAATGGTTTTCCTATTTAAAATCATAATTTACCTTATGTTTAACCATGTTTACCAGAGGGTGCCCCATTGTGGACTCCCGGCAACGGACCCGTCCTTCACTGGGCTCTGGCTCTTGGCCTTGGCCGCTTTTCGCTTCGCCTTGGGTACCTTGGGCACCTTGGAGACCACCTGGCACAGAGGGCATTTGCCTTGTTAAATGGTTAAACTATATTTATCTATATTTATCTATATATATATACTATACAGTATCTGTATGTATATGTATGATTATTTATATATACCTAGCGCATCAAGAACCCACAATTTTGTAGGTCTTTTTCCAAAAACCCGGTTTTTTCTTCAGTAATGAAAAAGACCCGGTTTTTCTGTTTTTCTCAGAAAATATTGATTTTTTTCTTTACTAGGGAAAAAAACCTACTTTTTCTCACTCTTGGTGTCATGACATCTCATGATTCCTTCCCCTAGACGCTTCAAACCCCTTTATTGATACCAGCCTTGGATCTATCCCTCTCAGTACCCTTCATGTTGATTATACTTCCACCCCGCTGGCTTTGGCTGGCAGTTCTCACAAGAAAGGGCCCGATGCTCTTGGAACATGTCGGACAACATAAAGTGTGATCACAGTCAATCTGGAGTCGTTGGATGATTTTTTTCCAAGAACCACCCCTAGAAGCATAAATTGAAACATGGCTGTATTTTTTTCATTGGGAAAAAATGATCCTGGATTGCCAAAGTCCAACAAACAGCCGAAGAAAAGTATCGAAAAAAAACAAAATCATGAAAAATCAATCGGCATTGTCAGTTTTTAATCATTTCGGATGACAATTTTAGGGTCTGTACCCAAAAAATGCCAAAAACCCATATTTAAGCCGTACAAAGCCGTACTAAACCCATATTTAACCCGTACTAAACCCATATTCTGATATAGTTAAAAAAAACGGTTTTTGGGAACCTATATTTAAACCATATTAAACCCATATTTAAATATATTTAACCCATACTAACCCGTACTCAAAATATTGGTTTTTTGCTTCTGCGAATTGACGGCGCGATGTCGAGTTTTAAGGCTCCGCTTGTGGTTTTGCAAGATCGAACCGGTAGTTGCCCGATCCAGACAAAAAGAAAACAACGCAGATTACCGGAGCTATTGTCAATTTACTGGGTTCATATCTGAAAAGCTGACTTTTGAAATGCCATGCATATCCATTGTGACTTTTTGACTACCTCCAGTCCCGCTGAAGGTAAAGTTCGCAGCATAGGAGGCAACTGCAGCCGGTGGAGAATGCACGCGTCGTGTTTGATAACGCTTGCTTCGGTTTCCATCGCGCGTTCTGTCTGACAGATTTCACAAGTTGTCAGTATGAAATTGCTACATGTAATGAGGAGAAATTTGATACAGGTCCACCCGATTAGGATTTGTGCAAATCCAACAAAAACCAAAATATGGGTTCTTTACAAAAACATTTTTTTCTCGAAAAAACTATGTTTTTTTACACTGGACCTACAATTTTTTGGGTCTTTGGTAAATAAACATATATATATATGTGTGTGTATGTGCTTTAAACAATACATATGGTGCAGGAATGTTTTGAAAACAATATATTGGAAAAACATATTTATATATAAAATATAGAATAAATTCGTTTTCTTAGATTTCTGTGGATTATATTACTGCCTCGTAGTGTCCAGCGTCGGACTGTTCATTGTTTTTGGGATTGCCACACCATAGTGCTTTGTTGAGCGCCTCCCATCTGCGGGAGTCCGTAAGTGGCTTCCACGTACTTGCCAGGTAGGAATTGATTTCACCATGTAGACCAAGTTCCATGCAGTATCCCCCAATCCCTGGTGGGAAGTAGTTTGCTCAGTTCCTGCAAGCATGCCCATGCATACCCTCAACCAACATGGCGATTGGGAATCCCAGTTCAAACAAAATGAGAACACCAAAGTTACCAAAGGGTAAAGGATAATGAGTCGATGTCACACATTTTCCACAGGGAATGTCACTAGGAGTGGACATGGAGTTGAGAAAAGCAACCAATTTGGGGGCCGTTTCTCTTACTAATCCCTTCCCGGGTAATTGGAAAGAATCTGGAATTTATCTTAAAACCATGGTTCAGTGTGTTTTTTCTCATTTTGGAGCCTATAGGTGGGGGTAGCTCACATTAAATTAGGGGGATATGTTTTATACTACATATTTATGGTGATGAAAAATACGCACTCCATCACCACTGGGGAGCAGGATGTACACATTCACACATATAGTAAGCCCCGAAAAGATAAACAAAAACACGTGTTATCACTATTCTGATGTCACCAATTTCTATCTTTTTGGGGGTTACTATATCCATCATTTTGCAGTGAGTTTTCTTGCAATTTCCGCCAAAATCCGCTGCCGCCCGAGACCTTGCTGTCTTCGCACCTGACGAAAACACCATGAAATGTGTCACCAGGCCATGTAAAACATGCACAAGAACATGAAGAAACAAGGCTTAAGCTCCAACACATGTGATCTTTAACATCCCATATTTAGAAAGATATGATACACGCTATTTCACTAATGCAAATGGGGGATTGAACAAAGAAATACGTGTAACTATCACAGTGGATGAAGGAAATATGTGCAGCTGCGGGTTTACTGCGAGTTCCGCCAAGGCTTGGTCCATCGCTGACGAATTCCCGGGGCCAGGCCTTTCTTCGGAACTTTGCTGCGGCTGCTGCGGCATCGAGATCAACAAGGGAACACGGACCACGGGACTGCTGCGAACAGGGGGATGTTCCCTGTTGTGGACGCACGTGGCAAGTGGGTTCATTGCACAGACCACAGGTGATATGCTTCCGGGATAATCCAAGAACCCTTGATTCGATCAACAATATATATATATACACAAGTGATAATAATTATTATTACTATACAATTAAGGTCTGTTGCAACATGTTGCAAATACATGTTATAAAGAAAACTTGTCAGTGGTAGCATATGTTGACATGTTTCCGTCCCCAAAGTGCAGGATAGAAACCAGGAAGCTGCTTGGCTGGGTTTGGAAGGTGGATTTCGGGTCAGAAATTTCTGGGTTGCACCTCCAGCCCCTTGGTAACAGCACCGGCCCTTCCTCACCCCACCCAGGAAGGGTCTTGAGCCGACACAATCGACATATTCGATCAAGCTCAAGCTGTTGTGCCAAGCTATGGCATATGCACAAACGCGGGGTCTATGATCCATATATACAGTATCCATGGGTTCCCCAAAATGGGAAATGGACAAACTGAAAATCATCCAAAACTGCTCATTTTAAAGAGGGAAGTCAATGGTTTTGGGGTTCTCCTAGTTTAAGGGAAACAGCCATATCTATTCGGTAAGCATAACTTTCATTGAGCATAAGGGATGCTAAACTGCTGCGCAAGTTGGCTGGATCATCTGTGTCATCTGGGTGATCCGCAATCACCGACCGAAAAAAACGCAAGCAAAAGGCAAGCCTCGATTGGCAACATGAAGCTTCGGCTATCATGTACCCATGTACACTATTGATCACTATATTGTACATGGTTATTTCTTAATCCATTCTGTGGATGGTTGCGGAATCCTGCACCACCAAAAGGACCCTTGGATGGTTGAAACCCTATCTGGTTGGTGGTTTTAACCATGTTGAAAAACATTAGTCAATGGGAAGGATTATCCCATATATTATGGAAAAAAATCTACTAAAAAATATTTGAAACCACCAACCAGCTATAAATAATGGATAAACATGGATAAACAAACCATCTATCGGTGCAGATCAGCTCGATCAGCTACGGTCGGACTGCAATCACTTCGAATCACCTCGAAGCGGTGTATGCCAGTTGCATCCCAAGTGAAAATGGGTTATGGATGTTTATGGCGGGTTTACTACATTTTACTACATCATGTTTGGACAATTTTTGGGGTCTTCTGGGCCACTTGAAAAGAACAGTTACCAACTTGAAGGCAAAAAAATCTCGGCGGTCCATCTGTGGAAGGCGCAGGTTCAGTCCATGAGAATCGACCGATACTTTTGATCGTGCGGCAGCACCCGCCGCTGCATACACCCTGACCTGACCGTTTCTCTGGGTACCATTTGCTCGGTGTGGTCTTTTCGTTGGTGCCACCCTATATTAACATGCCACAAAGACCAACGTCAACGATTTCGCATAATGTTTGGTCAGTTTATGTCGACTCATTCTAGTTTGGTTTGGGAATGTTTGGGAGGTGCATACATGGTGATCTCCTTCAACCTAAACACAAAAATGCAGAAACATGCTCGTCTATCACAGGGGCACGGCAATGGATTTAGGTGGCCGGTCAGTGATGGTCAGCCGCGGCATGTGAAGAGACGTGACCCTTCTGATGCATCGCTTAAAAAATCACGACTGCGTTTGTGCAGAAATTAAGGAAAGGCCTCCTTTTTTACGGCCATCGAAATGCGGAAACTGGCGGAAACGAGTCGTTCTGAACTCCTGGATTTTGTGATTGTTGTATTTGTTGCATTTCTGGGCACACTCACTGGCTTCTTGGTTTCAAGTTTCAACCATGTTCAACCCGTCCGCCATGGAGCATGGCCAAGCTGAATGGGATATGAAACAGGCATTCTTTGCCAAGACAGTTGATGGAACAAACTTGAAATATGGCTTAAATATGCTTAAATCACATTGACATGGTTTAAATAGCTTGAAACCATGGTCAGCATTTGCCACGCAGCACTTGCAACAGATTTAAGCATATTTAAGCTATTGATGTTGGGTGGTAGGAGTGCAAACTCCAATTTCCTCAACATGTTTCCTGGCAAACTGTTGTGCCCAAATGACACTGTTTTCCTATTCATTGTTTTCCGGGATTTAATTAGGTGGAGGGTTCGAAATATGCCCGAGAAAGAGCCGCAGCCCTTCATCATTAAATAACATATCTACTGTAGTAATATGTAATAACATATAACTGAGTATTAGTAGCAAAACTTCAAATATCATGGATAAGCAGAACAAGAATTGGAAACAACAATTTTCCTAGTCATTTACTCATGTGTATTCCATCATATTCGCTCAAAGATGGTGAAAAAAGCCTGGACGATGCTTGCCATGCTGGTCATCGAGTGTCGATGCATCAGAATGGTTTGACAGCCTCCCAAAATTCAGGCCACTCCTTGCAATCGGGGTCTTGCAGTCCCTTGTAGCCCTTCCTTAGTCACATGGGACCACGGTTGCAAAATGACTGGGCGAAACCCATCAGTTTTTGCCATGAATTTTCTCCCTCGGTGTCCCGTGAAGTTGGACGGAATTGCGATGAACAAAACGTCAGCTGAGATCATGATGGTCAGATTATCTCACGGGCCATGGACCCATGGACCTAGTTTCACATCCTTTAACCAGTCCTGGGAAACATGACTGGGTCCGAAGATTATTTCAATTTTTGTATCCCAAATTTGGAGGGTTTGTGAGATGAAGCACCAATCACGTTTCACAGCGGGAAACCGGGAAAACCATGGAAAACCACAACAAAAACCATCGTGGATCTACCCCGGGATGCCCCCATTCCCACAAGATTACAACACCATCCCTGCCAAGCAACGACCGTGCCCATTCAGCTTTCTTAGGATCGTTGAAGAAATCCTTCTCCATCTGTTTGCCTTGGTCCGATCTGCATCGCTGGAGCATTTTCAATTGCCCAGGATGCTGAACACATGATGTTTACGTTATATGTTTACTTTTTTTTAGGTTGCAGCTTGTGTATCCTTTTTGAAGTTGCCAAAAATATTCCCAATCTCATCGTTCAAATCCAGGCTCTGGGTTGGATGCTCCTTCACTTAGCTCCATGGTGGGGTCTCACAGCATATGATTTGCATTTTGTGCCCTTAAACTCTGAAACCTCAGTAAACACCTTCCGGCATAACCACTGAAAATCTTGCGATGCCCTTCGTGTTACATAATATCTACGTTCTTGTTACGCTCTTTAAATATCATTTCTTATCAACGTATTTTTGTCCAGTGCCATTTGGCATGACGGAGACCCAGTGGCTTCGAACGCACAGCTTGGCGTAGCGCGCTTCTGGGCCCTGTCCGAGCTGTCAAGCGCTGGATCAATGAGTTTCTAGGAACCCTCGCAGTACAAGAACTTTTCTTATCATCCTTGGACTTGTCATGCCTTGTCATGTTGCCGAATAAAGACGTTACAGTTACAGGTCAATGTGTCTTTTCCTCCAAGCCAAAGAAGCTGAACGCCGCAGGTCAGGTCAAATGCAGGGAGTGATCATTAGTTCATATAAGTTCATTATCCCCCTTGCTAATTCATTGTTCTTCTGCTTCGATAAAAACAACTTCCCCCACCTCAGGGGCTCCCTGCCGCCACCCAATTTACCCCTTTGAAGATGCCAACCCACATTTTACACATCAAAATCCATCAAAAACCCGAGCTTGAACCATTTCTGGAGCCCGGAACCCTGCCGCCCTGGACTCCTTGGTGAAGAGGTAGGCAGTCACCAGCAAAATTCCGCCCAGAATTCCCAGGCCCCCCCTGCGTCCCGCTAAACCCGCACGCCAAGCAGGGACCGTGTCGTCTGAATCTCCCTCCTGGCGAAACGATGGCCAGTGAACCTGGATTTAATAGGATTTAATGATGACTTCGTGGGATTGAGTGGGATTTAGTTAATGCGATTAGACTGGGATCTAATGGGAATATCACCAACAATGCACGTCGGTAATGACTTGGTGAGTTTGCGAGCTGGAAAATCACCACTTTAGGACGGTAAATCATCGAATTTAATGGACCATTTTCATCCATTTTCCAAACTTATGTTACATCACCGGGTATGTATGTGCGCCTGAGTGTGATATAATTATTCACATTCATATTAGAGTGCATGGCGAATCATTAAATATAAATGTGAATATCTGATAATATCGGTATGTCAAATAGTCAATTTGTAGGTAATTGCATATGCACATATGTGTGCGCGCATCGCCCGAGGAAAAAATGGGATGTGACACAATTGGCCCTACCCGCCGTGTTTTTTCGCAACCAGTCGATCCGTGGAAATCAGCTGAATTCATCACTCAGGGCTGTTGGAGATCTATATCGTGTCTGGTTGGTGGTTTTAACCATCTTGAAAAAATATGAAAGTCAATGGGAAGGATTATCCCATATATGAAATGGAAAATAAAAAATGTTTGAAACCACCAACCAGGATGAGTTTAACCATCACTTTTAGGTACTTTGGTAGCCCATTTTCACCAACCATTCACCAGTAAGCTGACACAAGCTGACACATTGTCTTTGTTTATGAAAAATCCAATGGTTTCCTGCACGATTCGTGCGTTTTTGTTGGTCCATTCTTTATCCAGGTCAAATGCTACCATCTGGTTATGACTAACATAGCCATGGAAAATCACCATTTTATAGCTAGGTAAACCACCTATAAGTGGGCCATGTATACCATGGCTATGTTAAATAACCAAAGGGTAATTTTTGCACACCTTCACCATGGAGACTGGAGCCTTTTTTTGCCCCGGTTCACTAGACTGACAGTGTTTGTGTTGGAATCTTGGTTCATTTTAACTGCCAGGTGGATTCTGGGAACTACCATTTATCAATTTATCCAATTTCAATACATAATAAAACTATATAAATCTAGTAATGCCAAATCTAGTAATTTATCCAATTTTACTGCCCCAGTCCCCCTCCTGTGCTCTAAGTGAGATCACCGCGTCGCGATGACATGACCTGCCGGACCTGACCGGCCCCGGCCCACAGAACACCTGAGCAGCGGCCACCGATGCCACCGATGCCAGAGTTTTCCCACATGAATTGGGTCAGGATCAACGGGATTTCCCACAGGATTTTTGAATAAATCTATCAATGGATTGGCGGGAAAATCGAAGCTGGAAACCATCGATTTTCCCATTAAAGATGCGTTTTTCCTGTAAATTTTCCCTTAAACCAATCCATTGAATCTAATGGGATGTAATGGGATCTAATGGAGCTTAATGGGATTTGATCGGATTTACAATGATTTATTATATATATATATATATTATTAAGTGGATATAATTGGGATATACCCAGCAATAACGGGATGAAATGGGGCTTTACCATCCGGTACTTTGTTGCATAGGTATGGAAGCCACGGGCCATTTAATTCAACGATTTACGTCGGTTATCATCGATTTACACTTCTTAAACAATATGTAGATATGTCACTATAATATAAATGATGTTTTTTTTAAATAATATTTAAATATCATATCATCATAATAGTGACTTTCCAGTTTGGCATGTTAGCTTAATATGATAATATGTTTAATTAATGTAGTTTGCCAGAGGGTAGATGATGACTGGATATCAGAGATGAGTGTACAAATGAGACGATGAGCCTGGAGGAGCTTCCTTGTCCCAAAATGCTGGTATTTGGCACCCTTGATCAGTAACCTGCTAAACAGAAACACAGGGTGCCCCAATGAAAATGACATGAACATCCGAGCAAAAATGAAGCGATTGTTTTTTAGACAGGACTATATGAAAAATATGAGGTGAATGGGTGTGCTTTAGGAAACCTTCAGTGGGGCTGGTGCAATGCTCTGAGATCTATGTTAGGATGCTCAGATGCTCTAGCTGAAACTGGTGACACGTTTGCTGAACACAATGCTTGGCCAGGAGGCCTGCCCTCCATGCTGCAGAAAGTCAATGACACATACAGTAATTGAGTCACCCTGCCGACCTGGACAACTTCTAGATGAACTATGATGAACTGTGATATCACTTCATAACCTTGTTTTCATAGGTTCCCTTGCCAAATGCTGCCGAACTTGAGTTGGATTCCTTGGCGGGCTGCTTGATGTGCACCAAACAAGGCCAGAAGGAGCAGGAGGGAAGACCGCAGCGTCTTCGTAGCCATGGCAAGGTCACAATACGACGGCAGTGACTCTGTCAGTTCAATTTCAATAGCAGTTTGAGAATGGGCAAAGTTCAAAAGTATTAGCAACTCGTTTGAGCATTTTTTTCTCTGCGAAATGTTCACCTCGTTTCTGATGCTTTCGGTGCACAAGGCGAACAGCGAACATGGAGTTTCCAACTTTGAGCCAGATCTGTTTCAGACAAAAAAATCCTCACTCCACATGGTGCACCCGGAAACTTGTCAAAGTTGCAGTCAGAGCCAGCATCGTTTTGCATTTGTTCATTGAATGAAGAAAAAAACGATTGAATATTGATTGAACGGCATTACAACAAATAGCGCTCATGTTCTCAACCGTTCATATTGAGTATCAACATCAGACTGGATTATGAAAATAAAACCCTGCAACCATCAGCCCAAAAAATCACAAAAAAAAGTTCAAAGTTGGATAACAAAAAACGTGTTGTTGGGTGCCACCCCACCGGGCATCGAACATACAATCCACCCACCTAGAGACTCATTTCGGCCATCAACATGAATACAGCATTTGGGGGTAAATATGGTGCACGGATTCAGGGGAAATGAAAGCCTCCGTACTTATGAGATGAACATGGCCCAGTGGACTATCAAACGCCTTGGCTAGGCGGCTAGGAAGTATCTTCCAGATATTTCTCGACAAAATCTATTCAAGGTTGTTTTTTCTCGTTGTTTTTTTGGGTGGAGGACCACATGCACCTGCTTTTTAAATCCCAAATGCACTAAAGATATGGTGAAATTGCATGAATGTGTTTCGATTCCGACCCCTGCAGGCTTACATTCCCCCCTTCACGTGTACTAAGAATCACCAAGGACAAGGCCGCATATCTGCTCCGAGCAAGGCGACATCTTTGCGACTCGGGCGTGCAAACCCTGAAAACGAAGAGCTGTACTCTGCTCGGGTATGTTTTGGACCTAAGCATGAACACAGCATGGCAGCCACATGGAGGATACACCCCTGAGGAAGTGAAACTTAGCTTGAGTCAGTTGAATGTGGAGCACAACATTTCACCCAAACTGGGATGGAATGAATATATATATATATACATATATATATACATATATATATACATATATATATATAAATATGCGTGTGTGTGTGTATGCATTATTATTACTATTACTATCACATATTAGATATTATTAGATATATTTTTAATCGTTATTATATGTTATTATCACTATGGTGACCCACAGAACGAAAGCCAAACTCCTATTTCAGGTTTGGTAAGTTACTTTAAAAGTCTATTTTTTGGGGCCTCTATGCACATTCAAAGAATTCACGGCCAAACGTCTACCCAACCCGTTTTTTTTTCCACATCAAAGTTTCAGCCATGGAAGTGATTGAACACCAAGCGAACCAGGCCCCATTCAGAACAGACACCATTATATAGTGTTGGAGGTCCCCTCTTGTAATCAAACGTGGCCACGCACAATCACCTTTTTTTCTGGAGGGTCTTTTTGGGCAAAATCATCGTAAATCATCGGACTGGGTGTGCAAAATTGCCGTGTTTGATGACCGGAGGGTAATGTGGCATCAATGCCGCGGATTTTCCACCATATCCTCATGACTATTATAACCGTTGTCATTGGTTTTTTTTCCCTACTTCTGTTGGTTGTATACCCAGGAAATCCATAGTAATCCCCATTATTTAAGTGGGATAAGCCCGAAAAAATGTGGATATTTAAGTGGATATTTAAGTGGATCCTCCACAAATGGAATTCCGAAAAAAAGACATTTGGGATACACCGAAAATGACACCAAAATCCTCCCTCATCCCCATGGAGAAGCGCAGTAAAACTCACCGATGTCCATGGCACGGTCTACGGTCGTTGGATGGCAAGTTGGACGGTCCTTGGTTGAAGAAGTGTTGATACATGTTGCTACAACAAGGTGCAAGTCACAAGTTATGTTAAGAAATTAAAAGATTTTTTCCAGCTCCAAGGTTTCCATGTTGGATGAAATCGAAACATGGAAACCAACAGGGACAGCGACTCGGTGAAAAAATGCAGTGCTGAAAGGCTTCTTTTTTTCCATCATGACCTGCATGGCTCGTCCCTATGCTAAATACCTATGCTATGTGCATATGTGTAATATGTAATAACGTGTAATTAATATGTAATTATATATATATATGCACGCATGTGTGTGTGTTGTCATTTGTGCGTGTGTGTTGTCATTTGTATATATCATTATATATACATATGTATATATATCTATATATATATATATCATCAGAATTTCTAATTTTAAGAAAGATGGGCAATGAAAGCATGCCCATGACTTTGCAAACGCCCAGCCCGCCGAGACATGCCGAGACCCGCAGAAGCTGGACACTGAACGCCATCATGTTGTGTTTGCTCCCATTTTTTCGGATGAACAAATCCAGAACATGCAAAATTACCCTCTGGTAAACAAACATAACTATGGAAAATCACCATTTATATGCATTTATAATAGGTAGATCAACTATAAATGGGCCAATTTCCATAGAAGGTACATCAAATTGCAGTCAAACCCTGGCCATCTGATCCTCTTGCGGCACCTTGGGAGCCAAGTTGCCAAAAAGAATTGCCCTGGTAGGCCTAAGGCCTTGGGCAGGGACGTTTCAGCCCTTTTCTTCCGGGCAAAACATGATGAATCCCCTGTTGATTCATTATGATTGAATCACCCTACCCTCTGGTAAACAAACATAACTATGGAAAATCACCATTTTTGATGGGTGAATCCACTATAAATGGCCATTTTCAATAGCCATGTTAGTTTACCAGAGGGTAAATCTCCCAAATGAAATTGACCTTGAGATGAATCTTGAATCCACCTGTCGAATTGGGTTTATGATCCTCTTCACCTGAGCATGGAACATGATGGCCCGCCACTCCAGCATCAACCAACCAATGTTTAATAATGTTGTCAAAACACATGAGCAATTCAACACATAAATTCAAAATTGCCTGTATACTGCACATGGAAATACACACACATATACACATATATTATTACGTGATTACATGATATTACATGCATTTGTATGGATAAATATCCATAGGTCCATAGAAATATATTGAAATAGAAAAATATACATCTATATCATCTATGGATATTTATCCATACAAATGGCCATAGATGATCATAGATGTATAAATATCCATAGAGATCTTTTTTGGCCGGTGCATCCCATCATTGCGCCGAAACGGCGATGCCAAGAGTCTCGACAAAGAGTTTCATCCCCGCGTCGTTGAGGCGATCCACCAAGCTTTGGCCCAGCCCCGAAGCGGGCCTCGCCGGGCCAAACATGGCAAGGTTTCATGGTGAAACATGGGAAACATGTGGAACAATTCTGGAAAAATGATGAAAAATGTGGGTTGATATGGTGGTTTTTTGTATCGTTTGATCTGTTTTATCCAGTAAAAACTGTGAATTTGACCAATCAAGTATGGTTTGTTTGTTACTTTTTATCGGCAAAAGTGCCGGAGATGGTTGATATTGAGCACTAGGAATATAGTTTTAAGCATCAAATAAGCTGTTCAACCAGCAAATTAAAAGAATTCACCACCAAATTTGGGGGGAACTGAGGTAAACATACGGAGTTAGCTAAGCAAAGCAGCAATTAAAGGGACGGGTAGGATTGAAATCTTTGGTGTTCACAGAAACCGACACTACCCACCCAAAATAGTAATCCTTATTTCCATGGTTTCTGTCAAAGCGCTAGATTGGGGAGGAATAGACTCTAATTACAGTAGCGATTATTGCCATTGCTTCAATAAGCTTGAACACGATCAAACAATTTTGAAATAAATTCCACTTTGACATATTGTTCACCAAATATGCGAGACTCTCTCAAAGATGGACCCCAAAGGGTTGGCATGTTGGCTATGAAACTTTTCAGCTGTAGCTTGTAACACAAATGCTAGTGGAATCAAGAGGAACTGAAACATGGCCCACCTCGATTCAATTTTGGTTAATATAGGAATTCCCGTTGATCATGGAGACTTCCCAACATATTGGTTCGTATCCCATTCTTGATCCATCCCTGTGACTTTCTCATGGCAAATATGACCCAGCGATAAGTCTTCATTGCATCTTATTACCCATATTATCATAATATATCATAATAGTTCCCTTTATTTCCCATATTCCATTATCATATTCATTCTCCTATTTGTAGATGATAATCGCCGAACTCGCGAACTAACATAACTAACTATGGAACATACACTATTTTTACTAGGTAAATCAACCAATATCAACCATAACTATGGTAAAATCACCCATTTTCCATTAAAAAAAATGGACAATCACCTGAATCAACTATAAATGGTCATTTTCAATAGCACACTGTCAGTTTACCAGAGGCTCCCCCAAGGCACGTGTGCACTCCGCCAGCTGCCAACTTCTCACGCTGCAGCGCGCAACACAAGGCGCTCTCAACAGACATCAGCGCTGTGCCTTGGTTCGACGAAGGCAGAGCTGGGAAATCCCCCTGGAAATGAAGATGTCACTGGAAAAATCAGCAGAAGAATATAAGTTTTAACATGGTTTAAACTATTTTTTCTTTGTTGTGACTAGCACCCCTTGGGCTATGCTTTGTACACATATATTTTTATGATGGGATTGTCGCATCAGCCAGGGAGCTAAAAAACCAATCATTCTCGTGCTTGCACTGCCCATACATTGAAGACTTGAACATATGGCGATTTTGACCAAGACATGCTGTTTTTAGCTACAAACAAATTGGGATGGTGCAAAAATCACCAGCAAGAACAAGGATTCAGCTGGCAAAAAAAATGTATAGCCAACACGAACATACACGAACTAATCGAAGATATATTGCGGTTTTGATACTGGGAAATTTACTCAAAAACTGATATCTATGTTGACTCAATCTATGTATAGGAAAACAATAAGGGTATTTTCACTGAGTTAACTGACAGCAACTTCAGATTTAAGATGCTCAACATATTTCAACATGTTTAAGCATGAAGAAACATGAGACGACAATAGATGCAGTAAACTTGAAGTCGCAGGTCACCTCAAGAGGCCGTAACGCCCGCTGCCGACCTTTGGGGCGACCCTGGTTTTTCACATGCGACCTATGGGAATCATATCGCAATACAGAAAAATATATGAACATGTAATAATATTTATATATATATATATTTAGATATAGATATGTATAATACACATGTAAAAATATAAAATACAGTATACATCTATATATATATATATACATATTATACATCTATTAAGATCGTGAAAGGAATTGAATGGATTCTCAACACCTTCCATTTCCACAAAAGGGCCTAGTTATGCCCAGTTGCATTTGTAGCCAGGATCCCCTCCCGTGCCGCTTTGCACCTGACATCGGGGCGACGTGGATAAAAAAGGCACCAGTGACCCCCAGTGAAAAGGCCATTTTATGCCTAAGAAATCCCAAGAATATGAGTTGGTGAGATTTTGAAGGCCGATGTTGAATTTTGAGCCATATCTATTCAATTCTATTCATGCTCAACTTAGGATTGACGCTTGTTGGAAGGCACTCTCTGGTTGTTTGACATGGTGGTTGGCAAAATCGGTTCAAAAAGAAAAAACATTTAAAAAAACTGGATATCGGATATCGGAGTAATCGTCCATTGCCAAAGAAATGCCACAGGGGTCTGAGAGTATCCTCGGAATCCTCGGCTAAAAAAATATGGCAATGACGATGATCTTGTCCCATGATATATATTCAAAAAAAGAACAAGCAACGTAACTAATGTGGGCAAAACACTAATAAACCATCCCCCAAATCACCATCTTCATAGGTGGTATGTTTACCATTCCCAGTCTTGGGTGGTTTATGGCATTGTTTTACCCACATCAATTCTGGTATATTCTGGTGTGATTACCCTCTGATAAACTAACATAACTATGGAAAATCACCATTTTCAATGGGTAAATCCACTATAAATGGCCATTTTCAATAGCTATGTTTGTTTACCAGAGGGTACCTTTCGCAATGACCATGCGCTGTGACCACACCTGTGCTGCCACTGTGGGATGCTTTCCATCCTTCAGGTTCTCACCCCGTGCCACGGCGCGCACAGTGAAGTATCCCTCCTGGAATCACCGAAGGACTTGGTTGGATCCATAGGGAAAGGTTGGATGTTGAACGTGTTTTATATTTAAAAAGTAATAATATATCGATTCCTAGTTTCAAATCTAAATTTGGTAGCATCACTAGCTGTAGCGAGTATTGTTGCAGAGTGACGCCTTGGAGAGTTCCAAACATTGCATCCGATAGGAACACCTATAGCCTATTGGGTGCCATGTGATAATGTCATACAAGAATTGGACTTGACTTGGAACCTGAAAAAAAACGAATGCCAATACTTCAATAATTGGTTGAACAATGTTGAAGATCTACATCTGTGATTGGCTGCTTACAATCAAGAATCAAACCCCAGGGCTTCCAGGGGCTTCCAGGCCCTCAGTCCTCCATGGCTTTCCTGGAAGGCCCTTGTCCAGGGGATGGCAGGGCCCACTTCGTGAGAGCCCAGCGCGTGGGTGGAAAGACTGCAGACCCGCGGTTGCGATGTTTGTTGGACGTTGAAACGACACTCCACTTTGTTTAAAAAACGCATCTTGCCAAGGGAATCTCGCGAAAGAGTTTAGGAAAAAAACATGAACCAATTGTGTGGGAAAGTTTCCTAACCGACAAGCCACAATAAATTTCACCTAGCAGGTCTTCTCTCAACATGAGAGCCATAGGATGGGTGCTCGAAGTCTCAGATCGCTGGGATGCACATTGTTGACCATGTCGTGAAAAAACATCGATGGAAGCAACATTTCAACCATGGACCACGGTTGTAGGATGCATTCAACTGCATGCGTTGTTTCTTTCTGATTTGGGCTGGATACATCTGGATACAGTAGTACATCCGGATTTATAGAGGTTGAAGTACAACCTTAATTATCCATCAAAGGCGTACCCAGAAACTCAGTAATACGTCCAGACCATTCCAGAGATAAAGTATGATAAAGTGTTCCCCTGTTCGAAGCTGGATGGTTCTTCACGCTGGGACCCCGAGAAGAGCTGCTCAGTCAGAAAGGTAATGGCACGGAATGGCAAGTAATCTCATCTCCTTTTTTTGAAATACATCTGGAAGCTGCCATTTTTTTTGCTTTTGCTACAATCAAGCGCTTTGCCAAAAGACAACCACGGATTGTTTCTATCAAAAACTGAGCGTTTCCCGCACTTAGCTGAAGGTTGGAAGAGGCAGATACAAAAAAGATGCATGAAATTTGGATTTGCGGACGTGTGCGGCTATTTGCTAGCGTTTGCGGTGTACTTGCAAGCGTTTTGCAGGTAATTCTTGTCGAGCCCATAGCAATCCGAATTCCGAAACTGAGACAGAAAGACCGCATTTCATGAAAATGTGTTCTTAAATAGCAAGTATGGTGTTTACAGTTGTTGCGGGCAAAGTTCTTGTGTCAACAAAATCTTGTCGTTGCAGGGTCCAGGCAGTGACCCCAGGCCCACGCCGACACGCCGAGGGCTCTGTGCAACCCAGTGACGCAAAAGGCCAACGACAAAGCCCATGCCGGCCTTTTTTGAAGCCCCAAAAGGCGGGACGAAAGGAGGGACATGGATCAAAGCTTTGCGGGCTGTTTCCTACATCGTGTGTGACACACGCACACACACACACATATATATATATATATCTATCTATATGTGTGTGTGACAAATATATATATATATAGAGCCAACTATATATATAATTATAGAGAGGTAGAGAGAGCGCCAAATAATAAATATATAAGTTGGCCCATACAACTTAGCGATACGTTCAGTTTGTGGCTCTGGTGGATGACAAGATATGACATAGGGCGAGCACCAGAAAATTATGTCATGCCCATGTTCCGTTTGCCACTTGGGCTTCTCATGACCTGGGGAGTTGGGTACGTAACATTCATGTCAACTGGATTGGTTGGTGGTTGGTATACCTACCCCTCTGAAAAATGATGGAGTGCGTCAGTTGGGATGATGAAATTCCCAATATATGGACAAATAAAACATGTTCCAACCACCAACCGGATAATGTCAATATTAAGTATATCACATACCACCATACCTGTTCTTACGTAGTGTGACCAAAAACCCCCAAGTGATGCTTCGTAATTTCTTGGTCTACAACGCGTTCCTCCACTTGGGTTTGTTTCAAAATTGAGTTGAAACCATCCGAAATCAGTGAATCATCATAATTACATATAATTACTAATCATCATTCCCCTTTCATTAAGTTAAAAACCCCCCGTTTTCAGGTACCATCCAGCCATTTCTGAGATGCAGCCCCCAAACCTCCCGCCAAAGTACCGTACCCAACCATCCGCTGATGGGGCCAGGGACAGCCATGCCTTCACCATAGCCTGGTTGGACGTTGAGATCCACATTTCTGTGGAGAATCACGGAGAATCCTCAAATTTCTTGGTTAAAAAAGGTGCAATGAGTGCAATGCCAACTTTCTGCTTAAGATTCTTTATGAAACGATAAAACCCTTAATTTCTGCCTCAATCCGTGTAGTAGTGGAAGCAGCGTTTTCAGTGTATGCAGAGATATATATATATATATAAATAGATATTATAGATAATAATATGTGTAATATATATATATATATATAAATCATTAACACCTCCCCGTCGGACTCACACGTAACGTGCCCAGTGACTGACTCCCTGGCCATACTCGTAGCCCATGAGGGCGTTGCTGCGACGCACCGTGCGAGTACTGGGATTGGACAACCTTCTGCCCAGCAGTCACCACACACCGACACCCCTATGGCCCTATGACTGCTCTTGTTGCCATGTAGTATACCCATCTATATATATATATAGATAATATATATATACATAACACATGATGCCATGCAATGACATCTGGTTCGTGGTTTCAACCCCTCTGAAAAATATTAGTCAAATGGGAGTATGGTTCCCAATATATGGAAAGTCATGATCAAGCCATGTTCCAAACCACCAACCAGACATATATGACAAGACTGATCACAATTTGCTGATCCAATGAAAATAACCTATGACAGATGACCTTGATTCGCCCCCTGCATCCGCTACATGTAAACCCTATCGCCATTTTTCACCCCATCCCAGCCATCCCAGCCACGCAACGGGCTAAACATCAGCCAGCGTTCGCTCAAGTCATCCCAGCGTGGCAAGTTCGTGTCGCCGCCGTCCGCAGTGTCGGGGCCGCGCTGGCTGCCGCTGGGGTTCATGCCGTAGGGATCCTTGAAGGCCTCTGCGTTCCTGGGATTTAGGTGGTTTTAGGGTCTCCAGAACTGGGGAATCAGCAATGAGGAGATTTCACCAGGTGCTAAACTGTTTAAAACATTTTGAAAACCATTGGATTCAGTACGTTCCCGGTTTTTATTCACTCCTAGGCTGGAAGGGTACCAGGGAAGCAGGGGATGATCCCGAATGTCTTTCGCATGTTTGGGGCCTCAACCACCAGAGAGTCTCCGCAGATGAGTTTGTCTGATATGGTACCTCCAATTCCAAGGGATTAAAATTTCATTTTCCCATACATTCCCATACTTTCCCCATTCAAAACGAGGTTCTGATCCCCCTAAACACCGAGCAACTCCACGTCTGATGACAACAAGTGAAGGCCGCTGTGGATGGTGCCACCACTGACGCCCCCCCTCATAGATACCTCGGTCTAGTTATTGGGAGCATTCCAAAATCCACACATCTTGTGGCTGAAACGCCCCCGCTGTGACTACCTGGCTGTTTAGACTCCCTCGAAACATATGTCAATCAGGAATCAACATCTCCACATCGGCAAGTTCCATGCACTGCCTATGTACATTAAAAAATGCAATATCTGTAGTATGGAGAAACACATGTGTGCATATATACATATATATACATATATAGTAATTATATGTATACGAATAAATGTGTATATATATAAATATAATTACATATATATATATACACATAGTTATACAGTACACGTGTTTCCTTCAAAATACTGGATTCCCCAAAAACTTGATCAATTATGATTATGATGGTAGCCGGAAAGGTTTGAGGTATGTCCAATAAGAGAAAATATGTGCAGCATCAGCCTTGAATGCCTTATGTATATATATATATATACATAAATATATATATATGTGTGTACATAAACATAATTATATATCCTTTACACGCTTTTGTTCATAATTACACCGCGAATCATTTACAAACGTACATCTCTTGATCATGTGCATATGCAATTACACATGTAAATATTTATGCCAGGGTAAGTAAATAAATGACAAAATAAAAATATGTATACAATGTAAACATATATATATATGAATATGAAAATATATTTACACACGTATATATATAATTAAATATATGTTTAGAAAAATACAATGTGTTTGCTATCTATATTACAAATATACATATCTATCTATATATTATATATGCACGGTATACATTATACAACTGCAGGTGCCCTCAAAGTTTTTCAAGCGACCGCATTGCGAATCTTGCTGCAGGCCATGCCGTGCCTTTCTCGCATGGCTTTGGCGGCCATGAAGGCCTCGTTTTCGGGAGAATGGCGGATACATTCACCAGATCTTCACGAGAAATTGGTGGTTAATAGTGGTTAATAATGGTTAATCTTATGTGAATAATGATCGTTAATAGTGGTTAATAGTGGTTAATAATGGTTAATAATGTTGGGTTTCTATTTTTGATCATATATAGCTAATTTTTAAAAATGACTGGCTGTTTGGTGGTTTGGAAGATGGCTTTTATGACTTTCCATATATTGGGGAATAGCAACCTCAACTGACTAATATTTTTCAAGATGGTTGAAACCGCCAACCAGCTAACATATTGGGTTACTATTGGGTTAATGGTGGGTAATGATTCATAATGCTTCATGATTTTAATCTCTGGCAATTTGGCTAACAGTTTGCTATTGAACATGACCATGTATTTCATTGATTTATCTATGAAATGAAAAGTCAGGATTTTCAATAGCTGACTGTTAGTTTACCAGAGGGCATATGGGAGTCCATTGACATATGGTTAATTATCATGGAACAAATATGAACAAATGACCCAGAAAATAAGGGATTTAGCCAATGGTTCCACTTTGATGTTTGATAAATGGGCTGATATGAGCTGTACACAAATGCGAACATGGATCCTAATGTCAGACATGATTCAGAGCGATGGGTTGCCTTAAGCATCAACTACAGGAAAGTTGGGTCGGCATTGGGCCGCATGTTGTCGACTTAGGTCACGAATCACATGATTGCGATCTAAGGAAACATGATTGCCAGAGACTGCTCAAAACCCCTCCTAGAAAGATAACCCGAATGGCTTTTGCTCTCATGATTCTTGGGCGGGTTAGCCACCTATCTGAGAGGCAAGTGAGGCAGTTGGTTAGCCGATCACGGGCAACTCCCCCGCTCAGTGGGTTGATTTCAGGGAATATGACAAGGAAAAAACTGTTTTGAACTGCAGGGTTTAATTAATTGCATTAGAATGATTGTTAGGGAGTTCCTGTGACTTTTCAACATGTTTCAACCAAGTCACCAAGAGACCGGTCGTCTATAACAAGATCCCGCCACCAGTGGGGTAATCTTTAGACATCGGCAGACTCCCCGCTCTGACATCAAGTTGCGGCGATGTCACAAGGAATGCTATCGAAACCACAGCTGTGAAGAATCCTCGGCTCTTCGCTTCATCGAATCGTGGTAGCTGGGTTTTCACTGATGTTAACTATTTGATATACCCTTACAGCATATCCCCTTATATCCCCTTACAGCATCTTGTAGCGTAAACTCTGGCTTACTAACAATCTTACAGAAAACATCCTAGATATCCTAGGGTCCTAGAACATAGATCATCATCCAAATGAGTTGGAGGATTGTGTTCGTCCAAGTGATCGGGGAATAGCATGGAAACAGCTGTGACAACAATGGTTACGAAGCAGTTGCTTAAAATAAACACGGCCACCAAATTACAAGATTGATCAAGATTGGAACTGGAAACCAGTGATAGTGATAAATACTTAGTAGGACACCCTCAATGTTGATGTGGAACATTCAGATTGGCCATACCAATCGTGGGAAGCATCTTCCAACCCCCATTGTTACTGCTGGTTCCGTGGTTTTTCTCAGGGTAGGATCAGAAAATGCCTAACAAAAATCCATGGACCAATCACCAGCCATCCTGCTAGAAGCTGTATTCAGCGGCTATGCCACCATCCCGGTACCATGCCGGCACCATGCGCGTGACATGACAAACTTAAATAAGGAACATGAGAACTTCATATGGCAATTCCACGCACCAAGAAAAAGTGACGCAAGCGTGCTCACTGCTCACTATCATCGTCACTCTCGTCTTCTTTCCCTCCCTTCCCCTCCATCCACATCCATCAAACCCAAATCAACATACAACGTCAAGCAACAATCTTTGGGTCACATCTGGGGTTGGCTAAAAACCAGGTGCCAAGAAATCCCATGCCAAACATGGAGATGGTAAGTTACCTCCCATATTTCTGCCAAAAAAAACATGGGAATATAATATATAGTCTGTAGCTGTCTGTAGCATTGGTAAACTTATAGCACCACAGGCGGCACAGATCGAGTCATTCGAGTCTCAAGGCCTTGTTCTCTTTGGCTTTGGCATCGTACATCTCTGCCGAGGTCTTCATGAATGGCGCTTCCCCAGTGATGTCCTGAGGAGTTTTTTTTTTCGGAAGAGCACCATGGAATGGGAAGAGGAACCGGTCCGAAATACAGAGAAACTGTATATATTTATGGATCATAGAACCCCAGAACATCATAGAACATCAGAAAAGGTAAACCATCGGAGTTTTGATCATGACCAATGATAGCAAAAAACGTTGTATTGACTTATCTTGAAGGACGATGTGGTGCCCAGAACCTTCTGACAACAGCTAAAGATATCTACATAATAAGATGAGTCAGGACGAGCTGAACCTTGGTTTGTTGACCTCGACTTTTCGTTGCTCAAGCTTCCCCGACAGAGAAGCCTGTGTTTGGCAGGATGCCCACAGTAGCTTTCATTTTTTTCATACGCAACTCTGCTTACCAACAACTTTGGATGTCTAAACCATTATAATCAACTCTAAGCAACAGAAACAAAACAACAAAAACATGGGTGTGTATATTGTATTTTGGTCATGGGTTTATATACTACCCTCTAGAAATCAACCAGCTATCCTGGAGGAAATTGTTTGATCCACCAAAGACAATCAGCCAGATACATCAATATGGGGGTGGATAATCCCTGGTTGACATCACGGACTGCATATATCCTCTTCATGTGCTGCAATTGCTTTCCGACCTTGCTAACTTTAGTTGCTTCAAATCAGGAGTCCTGATTTACATCCGGTTGTTCATGCAGTTATGTTCAACTAGGTATGTGCTGCTGAAATCATTCATTTAGGTTGATTTACATATCTAGTAAATTCAAACAGATCTTGACAATCCACGATTTGGACCTCATTCCCAGAATGGGAAACCCATGGATCTCCATATCGTCTTCTCAGTTTATCAGACGCTAGCCTCTCGTTTTTTTTTCACTATGGAACATCATAGCAACATCATTGTTCATAAATCGAAGTTAATGGGCCATCTATACCATAGCATTAAATAGAAATAGCATACTTTAGCTTTGCCAGGCCTTGCCATGTGAAACCGGTGACATCCGGTGACCCCACAACGCCCAACGGCCCCGTGCGACGACGCTTTCTGAACACGGCGTCCACGTAACAACAGCCGTTGGAGGCGCAGGCGTCCACCACTGGCAGGGCCTGTGAAACTGGGCAAGTCTGAGATATGTTAGTTTTCAAATGTGAAAACATGTTGAAAAACATGTTGAATGAATTTGAATGATATATTCTGCAGTTGCCCAAAAATCCCGGTTTCGGACTTTCGCACTCGGGCTCTTTGAAAAAGTTAGAAAGTGATGTGTCAAAGTGGGCACGTGGCTTTTCATGTCTAGCATCCAAGCATGCATTTTTTATGTTAGCTTTGTGAGCATGTCACCGCCATCAAGGGGTTTCACCATGTTTCACCATTCTTCCGCAGTCCGCAGTCCGGTGGTCTATCCTTCTCCAGTCGGGCCTTGTCGGCATAGGGGCTGCCAGCAAAGTTCAGGATCACTTTGGCTTTCTTGGCCACTTCCTCCGCGGCGGTGTTGAAGATCACATGGGGGCCCCACTTTTTTTCAGGTTGCAAAGGAACAAACATGATAAACGAGTAATTAATCAAAATCCAATGAAACTGTGAAACAAATCACCAGCCCGCAATTTTTCGGTACATTCACTACCAGACAATTAAAAAAAAAAACTACAGCATATTATCGCAAAAATGGGTGGATATAGGCTTATGATTCACCAAGTCTAGCGCCACAAAACATGAATAACAAAAAAAAACAGCACTCTATCTAAGACTTAGACCCTCCAAGTACCCATCAAAAAATCTCCATAAGATTGAATAAGCACTTAGACCCTCCAAGTGCCCATCAAAAATCCATAAGATTGAATAAGCACTTAGTGCCCCCAAGTACCCATCAAAAATCACCATAAGATTGAATAAGCACTTCGACCCTCCAAGTGCCAATCAACAAAATCAACATAAGATTGAATAAGCACTTAGACCCTCCAAGTGCCCATCAAAAAATCACCATAAGATTGAATAAGCACTTCGACCCTCCAAGTGCCAATCAACAAAATCAACATAAGATTGAATAAGCACTTCGACCCTCCAAGTGCCAATCAACAAAATCAACATAAGATTGAATAAGCACTTAGACCCTCCAAGTGCCCATCAAAAAATCACCATAAGATTGAATAAGCACTTCGACCCTCCAAGTGCCAATCAACAAAATCAACATAAGATTGAATAAGCACTTAGACCCTCCAAGTGCCCATCAAAAAATCACCATAAGATTGAATAAGCACTTAGGGCCCCCAAGTACCCATCAAAAATCACCATCAGATTAAATAAGCACTTAGGGCCCCCAAGAACCCATCAAAAATCACCATCAGATTAAATAAGCACTTCGACCCTCCAAGTGCCAATCAAAAAATCACCATAAGATTGAATAAGCCCTCCAAGTGCCCATCAAAAAATCCCCATAAGATTGAATAAGCACTTAGACCCCCCAAGTGCCCATCAAAAAATCACCACAAGATTGAATAAGCACTTAGACCCTCCAAGTGCCCATCAAAATCTATAAAAAAAATCACTAAAAGTCAATTTTTTCATCATGGGTATCTGGCTGCAACGGGCCTGGAGCTCCTCCACATTTTTCACATCCACCTGGCTCACTTGGAAAGCCCCAGTCGTGAAATCCTATGCTCACCAAAAAAATGAAAAAACATGGGAAATATGGGTTGATATGGTTTCATCGGGATAATCTCGGGATGATGGGATAAGAGATTAAAGTTATCACTATTCTTGTAGGATTTGACTGTTATCTTTAGTGGGGGTCGCCCTTTTCGAGGCACTTGGTAAGTGCACCCTGAGGCAGCCGGCACTGCGGCACTGGGAATGAATCTGCAATTGACGTGGAAAAAGAAACCGTTTCAAGAGGTCAAGTTTCAACATCTTCAAGCAATGGAAAGATGTGGACAATAACAATTTATCAATTTTTGGAATGTTTCCAGTTCTCCACATTCATAATGATTGGAGACGTAACTGGCCATAATGGATATCTTAGGACGTGCTGCGCATCAAAACTCAGGTGGCCAACTGACCTCCCAGCAAAATGTGGAGGTCACAGGGGGGTCGTCACGAAAAAGTCGTCCAGTCAGATGTGTGAAGCATGGTGACCTACCCGATTTGCATCGATTTACCAGGTGCCAAGTTCACAGATATAGCATGATATACCATGATATACCACAGATATAGCATGATATACCATGATAATATATAACATGGCTGTCGAATTTTCCTGGTTTCAACGGTCACCGTTAGATTAATATGGTCATCCATCCTGCAAAAATGGACTGATGAAGCCGACCCAAAAACTGGGCACTGGCCCAACTGTTATCTCAATCTATTCCCATTACATTCTCTGATCTCTTTACCCCCATTTCTTTACAAACAATTGCTAGGTAAATCCCAACCAAAAAACAGCAGTTATTACCATCATATATCTTCTCCTTCCAAAAAAGGGAAAATAAACACAATTATATAAACACATTGATTTTTTAAAAAAAAAAACACCAAAACAAAAACACCCCCACGAAATAACACCATGTTTCCCATAGCTTCCCATGGTTTCTGTCATGGTTGGAATCCCTTGGATCCAACAAAGGATCCGTTGGATCTGCACCTGGAGAAGTGGGATCTCTTTGGCGCCCTGGGCAACCAACATATCAAACAAGGGGCTTAAACAAGGTTGAACAACATTATTTTTTCATATGTTTGATATGTTTTGGTATGTTTGAAAAAAAATTAGGTGGAACTGGAACATCAATGGCAATTCATCAGTGATTTAAAGCATGGTCAACCTTAGCTATCCTTCATCAAAACCAAAAAATTAAGGGCCAAATTCTCACCAACCATTCGCCAGTCGATTTGCCTCGACCCGGTAGGAAACACCTCAAACAAACCTGTGAAAATCCCTCATTTTTCACCCAGCGAAATCTGGGTCTCTTTGGCAAAAAAAACGGTTTCATCTCTCAGTGAAGCATTAAGGGGCGAGTGGCAAACCATGATGGGTGCTTTTCCATCCGTTTGCGGCCGCGGAACCCAAATAGTAAGCACATCTACGTGTTTGAGATTCAGTTTCAAAAACCTCCGGAACAAATTAAGGACCCCCAAACTGATTGAAGATGGAAAACAATCAGACAATCCTTTGAAATCTCTTTAATTAATTTGGAAAATGTGGATTTGCTGATCCGCCACAAAAAAGTGAACACGTTCCCAGATACCGCAGGAAAATGGTGGATCAAAGCATTTGGTCTATCAAGATTCGACAATGCCACTCAAATTTGTGGTTCAAAGTGGGAAAATCATACATCATCATGAATCATCATGAATCATAACTCATCATAAATCGTAATCATCATTGATCAAAATCATCATAAATCGTAATCATCATGAATCATCATAAATCATCATTAATCATCCAAGTCTCAAAAATCCAAGGCGGATATTTGAGAAAACTGGTGGAAAATTCAGTTCTCACCGTGAGAAAATCGTCCCCTCCGCCTGGGGCAAGTCTTGCCTCACAGCTTCCAGCTTGGCCAGGTCCCGGCCGGCCATGGCCCAGTGGACCTCGGGAGCACCTGGAGAGAATGGGCCATAAGGTGATGGAACATTATTGGAAAATCATGGGGCAATATTGGGTAAATGGTCTCAAGATGGTAGGATAATAATGGCAACATAGTTGCAAAAATGCTGGGACAATTGTGCACTGAATCACACCATTCATGTCTGCACGCTGCCGTTGAACACGCAGCAGCCTCACCAATCACCCAGCAACACGTCTGCATTGTGCAGCTACACTGGTATACTTGCTCAGGTCCTCATTGCTGGGTACCATAGTCTCAAACATTATAATAGAAACACTTTTATATCCATTTCGGGCAGATTTCCGCACAGTTCCGCGGTTACGGCTTTAGATCTGGTTCGCTGCAGAAAAGACTCACAAACCCTTAGGCTCGCAAGCTTGTCATAACCCCGCCCGCTCCTGCTTTGCAATAAGCACACACGCACACACTTCCAAGCAGAAAGCCGGTGAAATTCATGTCGAAGCACGCAGTTTGTCTGTGCGTCATTTCACGGGTGGGCCACTGTACCAATAGTATCCATCAATGATAGACAGCACGACCCGCATGTCTCTAGTCTTCGGATGAATCACGAGGGCGTGTTTTCTTGCGACCTCTCTTGTGGACAACACGGACACATTTCAAGGTGTCCCCCTCTATTTCTCCAACTTTCGCAAACAATGCATGCGAGGTCATGCCGAGTTGGGCTTTAGCCAGCTGAGACCCCTGAGCTGGGCTGTAAAGGTTAGAACGCCGCGTTGCAAAACATGCTCACCACGCGTGAAGCAAAAGGGAAGGTTAAACCAAGTTAAACAAACATGAAAATGTGTCCAAGGTTGAAAAAGTAGCAAGGTGAAAAAAAGAGGGTGACATTGTCAAATAATTGGGAGACAGATGGGAGGATAATGATACATGGAGAAGCCAAATGATCAAGCATGACTAATAGCGGAGAGTAGTTGAATAGTTGCGCATTGAAACCTTGAGCATGGAAACTGTAAACTATCTAAGTGGAAATGTGGGAGATGGACATGTTAAATGATTTCAAAGGGATTTCAAGCTTGCTCAAGTTAAATACTCTAGTTCAAAACCACAGTGATTGGAATTACAAACTAACTTAGCTATCATAAATTATATAGCTAATTAAATATACCATGTTTGCTGGTCAAATCACTATTAATAAACGAACGTCCGTCCGAACACCCGGCCTCGTTGGGCTAAATATTCCTTGGCCAAAATGCCACATACGGCAATGGCAAGTGGGGCCCTCTACCTGATGGGGATCGTTGATTATGTTCAACCCAGAAACTAGGTTTTAGAATACGCATTAATACGCATATGTACTGTGCATATATATATAGAGAGAGAGAACAAGATTTTATCGCACGTTCATCCAGCTGAAAACAACAAATGCAAACACTAAATATAGGTCTTGTTACTAACCTTTTTACCTGGGAGAGTGAAGCATATGCAAGAACTGAAACAGACTGATAGAACATGATAGAACAAGGTAACCCATCATGTGCAAACCTTATTCAAAATATGAAACTAAAAGCAAAACTGGTGTTGGAATATACTTTTTTCAAGTTGATGCAGTGATGAAACATTAGTCTATCCCTTTTAAGAAATGGAAGTGGGGGCAAAGTTTGGGCTTTATGATCTCTATGTGTCTCACTCATATTCTTACGCTTTTTACTTCTAGAAATCCCTGAATTCTTGCTGACAAAAAATCTCCCCGGTTGCCTTCATCTCTGGCAAAATTCACATGCTTCGCTGCTTCCTGATTAGACATGTTTGGTGATAAAGTCAATTTTTCTCAAAAAGCGTCTTATCTGCTAGTGAGCACCTTCAAATAAAGGCCTCTGTCCTTGCCATGTCGTTGTCGTGTCGTCGTGTCGTCGCCACACCTGCCAAGTAGGCCTGCTAACTTATCCCCAATAAACATGGAAAAAACATCAATAAACATGTATCAATAAAGCCCAGTCAGTCTAGCAACATTTCATAACATTTCGAGGTTCCAATTCACCCCCAGCATCCCCATGCAGCGCCCAGTGATGCCCAGTGTCACACGCCAATTTCCCTGTGAAGCCCGTGGCACCCAACACCACCACGTCGAACGTCATGGCGACGCAACGCGAACGCCCGGCCGAGGCCGGGGAGGCCCGCCGCGATGGGACGCTGAGAGGTTTTTGGCCGGGAGAACACAATGATATGATTGATATAATCATACTAATATATTAATATATATATTAAACATATACTAATCATACATATATATATAATCGATACGTGTGTGTGTGTGTACTATGTGTGTATCATGTGTGTATTATGTGTTTGTATAATTGTAAATGAATATGTATGTATACGTAGTCAGGATTGTCAAGTAATCAAACTTGAAGACTGCACTGGAAAATGAAAATGTTCTATGATCAAGGTACGTGGTAGCAAGGCATACAACGTTTGGTCATTCTTAGCGTTCAACACTCCAATATTTAGGGCTCAGTACTCTGTAGTGTGTGGGCGCACGCCCATGCATTGGCAATCACTGCAGGTATATATATATATGGTAACCGACAGAATTATGGAAAAAAAAACGTTCAACTTAGACAGGCGGCGCCTGCGTCCGATTTTTCCATAATTGGATTTTTCCCCATAAGGGTTCAAAATATCCCGGAAGTGATCCGAACCTTTTTTTTCCATAATTCTTGGAGGTGGCCATTATTTCCATAATTGATTTTTCCTGTGAAATCAGGGGGCTAGGGCAGATTGACCGGTTTTTCCATAATTATTTTTTCCATAATTATTTTTTCCATAATTAATGTTTGGGGCTCCACCTGTTGGACATGTCATGGATCCACAATTCAAACCCGTTTTTTTTGGGGTTATGGAAATATGTATGCAAATGCAAGTATGTAGTATCAACCCAATTGGTGGCTTGGCAAAAGGAAACATCCCGCATATGTATGTACGTACAACAATGAGTTTTGGTGGTGCAGTTGTTATGTATATCAATGGCAGGCTTTAGGGGCATATGCCAGATCTTTAGACACATATTTTCTATAATTCAATATTCCCCCTTAAAATGCATTCAAATTGCGAACATCACATGATATTATGTATATCAATGGAAGACTTAGGGGCATATACCAGATCTTTAGACACATATTTTCTATAATTCAATATTCCCCCTTAAAATGCATTCAACTTGCGAACATCACATGATATTATGTATATCAATGGAAGACTTAGGGGCATATACCAGATCTTTAGACACATATTTTCTATAATTCAATATTCCCCCTTAAAATGCATTCAAATTGCGAATCGATGGACATACAGTCACCGACAGAATTGTGGAAAAAAACAATTATGGAAAAAAAACGATTCGTAACTTTTCTATCATAGACAGGCGGCGCCTGTAAATTGAAACTGTTTTTCCATAATTCTGTCGGGTGCTGTATATATAATTCCCTTGGCGCAATCCATGTAGAAATGATCCACGACCTAGGGATGGACTAGGGTTCTCAAGGCCCAAAAGGATAAAAAGGGGACATAAGACGACATAAGACGACATAAGCCTGAAAATGCAAAGTGGAAAATCGGACAAATCCAACAGCTGAGGTAACTGTTTAACTGATCGGAGATTCTCAGTTGCCCTCCGGTGTTTTCTCACATGGCTGGGAAAACCATCGTTAACTGCTACCGGCAGGTTTTCCAGCAAGCCACGCTTGATTACCCTCTGGTAAACTAACATAGCTATTGAACATGGCCATTTGTAGTGAGTTTTCCCATTAAAAATGGTGATTTTCCATAGTTATGTTAGTTTACCAGAGGGTACCGGAGGATACAAGACATTCGCCGACAACATGTTGTTACCCTACAAGTTCCAGTGGCTTCAGCCGGTCGCTGAACGCGCCAATCAGTTGTGCGTCGACCGGCGCTGGCTAGAGAATGAACACGCGGTGTTCGCGTTGAAATTTTGAAACCAGGCTGTGGCGTTGTTCCTTTTCATTCAAATCAACATGATTAGTTATAGCTTACCAGGGCTTACCACGTGTCAATGGAAAATCACCCATTTATACTTGATTTTCCCGGCTCTCCCTCTCTCTCTCTCCCTCTCTCTATCGCCACGTAGAAGGTTCAGCTATTAACCGATTAACCTATACATTTACCTTGTGGATTTCCCGGCTGCTCGCCATATTTGATGACCCTGGAGAGCACATGCATTACTCTCAGCATCCTTAGTGCAAAGAAACAAGATCACCCACATCTCAAAGTCCCATTCCATCGGATAGTCATTCGCAGCATTAGGGATTCTATGGGGTTCTCAACATTTATCAACATGATCATCCCCAGCAAATGTTACATGTTGTTATATGTTGGATTATATGCGAGGATCATTTTTTCCGGTGGACCAAACATCATCAAGGCCCTTTCTTTAGGACTTATAACTCCCATGATATCCCCATGATATCCCACGGTTGGCATGTATCGAAAACTGGGCCAGGCACCACCGATAGATTAGTTTCATTTAGTTTCCAACATCCAGGGTAGAGATATGTAGAGATATTCCAATAAAATATCATAAAATCATATAAAATCACTATCATTCAGTTAGTAAATCAGCCTGAAATAGGATGAAAGGAGGTTCCTATTGAGCCAGTCATCCAACAGTTCCAACAGCCATCATGGCATCGATGCTGTCCTTGCTGGTGCCTCTGATCGAGCCAACTCGCAGCTGAAATAAAAAGTTCCTGATTACCCTCTGGTAAACGTTTACATTACCATGGAAAATCACCATTTTCAATGAGTAAATCCACTATAGATGTTAGATTACCGGAGGGTATTCATCATTTCCCAAGTAAACATGCTTAAGCTTTGGATATTCCAATCCTATCCCATGGTTTCGGATTCAGATCTGTTGATGCCCCGAACCGAAGCGCCAAGCGAGCAAGTCATTCGCATCGATCGATCGTCCGAAGGCGCAGAGAAAATCGAGCGCGTCGATTCCAAGATGTCCAAAATGTCATGGCAAGACATCCCAAGCCATCAAATAATCGATCATTCCAAGTATCACATTCCTGATTTTTGTTGGGGCTATCATAGACTATCATCATTGATTGCTGTGAGTTTTTAAATGATTGATTCCCATGATGATATTGGATCCATGGAGTTGGAGCTGAAAATGATGGCTATTTGTGGTGAATCCCTAGTTCCATCCACATGTCGCTTAAAGCCCTCCTTTTGCTTGCTACATCCCTATTTCTTGCCGTTGAAGTCCAATTTGTGGATAAATCTTCGTGCCAACATGTTTACCGCTGAAAAGAACAGTGGTGTTTGCAGCATTAAGTCCACACATTGATCAAATCCAACGTGTGATTCTTGAAATAGATCAGTTTATTGCGGATCCATAGCTATGGTAGTTTACTGGTACCAAAGGTAGGGGGATCATATAGTAACCATGAGCAAGGTTGATTATGGTGTATAGATTGCCGTCTTAACTATGGTCTTAATTATAGTTCATTAATCTAAGTATAAACCATAAACCCAACATTAACTATAGCATTAAAACATACTAAGACTATATTAACTATTATCACTGTTCGATTCTCTCTGCACCTCACGAACTCCTAACCTCAGCCACCTGCCCCGCACGCTGCAAGGCGTGCGAGGTCCGAGGGATCAATGCCGTCACTGTGGTGCTCCTGGGGCACTGTCAGAGAATGCTGGTGATGTAATGGTGATTTCATGGGGATTTGATGAAAGTTTGATGATGGGGGAGTGTATGGGAATTAATATGGGTTTCATGGGGATTTCATGGTGGTTTTAATTGGGGGGTTATATGATTTTATGGTGATTAATAATTTGGGGTGTTTAACATGCCTTAATCATACCTCTGGTAATTTAACCGTGTTGGCACTGGAAAATAACAATATTTAGTATAAATTCACCATTTATAAATGGGCCGTTTTCCATAGCTATGGCAGCTATGCTACACTACCAGCTAGGGTAGATGACTTGCAGATGATTTCTACTTCAACTCATTGGTCGTTTTCTTCTAGTGGAAACATATGGGAATATATGGGACAATCATCAACACCCAGGGGCGATGGCCTGTTGCCTGGTTATGGCCGACAGTTGACGTTGAATCAACGACCAAGAGGTGGATAGTTGACGACAGGATAAAACATATAAAACGATCCACAATTGATCCACCAATGATTGAATTGAACCAACTATATATCATCTAAATAAATTTAAATATAGTATAATTAAATGGTTACTGGACTACCAAAGAGATATAACCGGTTCATAATCCTCGGATGTTTATGGCGCAGATGTCCTGGTGTTTCCCTTTGGCATAGGCTTTGGGTACCTCAGGGATCCATGCCAGCCATGGGGCTGCATCACCAGCTACGGATTTCGGTGTTTTGGTAGTTTTCTTCCAAGTTTGGCAGCTGGATTTCACACCTCGCCTAGCTCGCGAACTGAATCAGTTGGCCTAGTTGGCCCCAAAAATGTTCAAGCCCCTGGCAGAAAACTAAAGCATTGCCAAGTACCCAATGAAGGTCCCCCCTTTGCAAAATAATAACGGAGCCACCCAGACAAACCAACTTGAACCACCATCAACCACTCTGCTTGAACCATCATTAAACTACTCTTCAGTTGTTTCCCCAGCATCGAAACAAAATCAGGGGCGCACCAGTAAGGAATGGAAGAAACTGTAGATCAGCGCCTCGTTCAGGCCGTTGCGGGGTCCCGGTGTGGTTTTTCGGCAGAAAATAACAGGAGAAAAGTGGGCTGTCGCCCAAAATCTGACCAATTCATACCAATTCTTGGAGAGTGAAGTAAGATGAAGTAAGTATAATCAATCAATCTTGGCGTGCATGTCATCTACCCTCCACCATCACTCACCACTATTTGACCCATGATCCTGCTTCAAAAAACATCGCCCAAACTTGTCATGATAGGGTCAACTAACCTCATCCTAAGAAGGGCAAACAGCCCCAAGACCACAGACTGCCACACAGCAACTCAAGACTTTAGAATCTTGAAGACTAGGGGGTTGAACATGAGCCAAGAGACGGTAAATAGTCGTTCCATATGTTTCTTTTTGGGTCTCCTCCACTTGCAGATTTGAGTTTATTTTAGGGTCATCCAACCAAGCGTTCACGTTGGATGATGTATATGGACATGGTTGCTTGCAATTAGGTCATGTATACCCTGCTCCTAGGAGTTCAAACATGTTGTCATTCATGTTAGCTTTCCAGATTTCAGATTTCAAGGATTTCAGGGTCCTTGAAATCTCAAACAAAGCCAGACATCTGCCGAGGGGCCCAAATGCTGAGCAACCAAGAGTGGATGAGCCGCTGGTAGTGCAACCAATTTCTTTTGGCCTGGCGCCGACTGGATGAGACATCCTACCAAAAATCAGTCGGATGGCAACCGGCAACCTGCAAACAATTTATCCCATAAAAAAAACAACTGGGTACATTATGGAACATACCAAGCTTTTAAGGATTAAATGCGTTTTCTTATACGTGTGCAAAAACATAAATTGCAGGTTATAAATCCGCCATTGTGCCAGTAAAATCCACACATTTCTTTGAGGTGAAAACCTTGTGAAACGTCCATCCTTAATTCTTCTAATTCCACGAACTTGGCGTTCAACCTCGTTTGAATCTTGAATATGTATCATAATATATTATGTTTTAACCTTAAGATTCACCTTTAAGATTTTAATCATTCAACCAAATTCCAAATATACATACACACACATATATATATATATAATATGTATACACATGTAAATATATATTCTTTGAAGTAATTTGTTTTTGTTCCCCAAAAGATTTAAGTTTGGCGCCTTTGTCTGATCCCTGCATGCTGACGCGCTGCCTGGTTGGACGTAGATTCCATGGGCAGCAGCATCACTTGAAGCTCCCCACCTGCCTGCAGTGGCGGGGATTACTATGAAACCCCACAAATAACGGGATAGTAACGGGATAAACCAACCAAGTAGTGCAAGATTTCTTCCATAGGAAACCAAGCAGATTCAAGAAAAGCTGTTAAGATATCTTTTTGTTTCAGCGGCAATTCTTAAGATTTTCATGGACATATGGACTTTACCGTAATAATATCAATGCGTATCTTTTGTGGGAGGTTGCTGCTCGCTATATGAAAACTATCACGCGCATTTGCAATCAGTTGTGGATTGGTGCGTCCTTGCGCCATTCTGTTGATTTGAACCAATGTCAATTTCCCATGATTTCCCATAAATGCTTATCGTCCCAAAATGTCCATAAACCCAAATTAGGTGCAATAAGTTCACCAATGTTCCCACTGTTAGTTATTATAGGGTATTACTTCCCAAAATAACCTGGTTGGTGGTTTTAACGATCTTGAAAAATATTAGTCAATGGGAAGGATTATCCGATATATTGTGGAAAATAAAAGCCATGTTCCAAACCACATCAAGCCACCAACCAGGTAACAATACTTGTAGTTTTTTCATCCCTGCTTCAGAACCAGCCGCAAGACATCGCAACGTGGCTCGATCCCGCTGCACGAGGACCTTGGAAAGCAAGGTCTCAAGTTTCAAAGTGGCATCGCTCAACACCTGTGGCTGGGAGATCCTATGGGATCCTATGGAATCCTAGGGAGCCATGTGTTGAATTACCAGATATTACTGTTCCACTTTTTTGATGTGGTGCTACATAGAATCTGAGAATGCAGTTTGAGATACCTAACTTGAAGGTCAAGTAGCCTCTCTAAGCTATGTTCATGGCGGAAGGCTCGGTTCTAAATTTCTGCCAGGCTTGACCATAACCAGCTCATGATTTTTCATTGGCTTGACCATAACCAACAGGAACAAAAACAAACATGTTGGAGACAAGCAACTTGGTGGGCATGATTGGGAGTATTAGTTGGGCTCCAACAAGTAGAATCTAGCATTAAAAAAAAACATTGACAATCCTTGGGCAAGAGATGACATACAAAAATGACAAAAAATCCTCAGATAATAGATAAATATAGATAAAAAAAGATCACCGTGATTTCCTTAGGAATTTCCTTAGGAGCAATGGTCATATCCTTTGTGGTCACCGTGAACAAAAAACGTGAACATTTTCAGGTGAAACCAATGGGCTTTGACTGCGGCCCTGCCTTTCCACGACAAATGAGGCGCTGCCTGCCGCATTTCTCAGGTTCCACAGATTTCCACATGGAGAAATAGCATTTTAATGCATTTTATAGCATTCTATAGCCATAAATCGGAGAAATACATAGAAACCTCATATTCCCTGATTGTCAAGACACACCCAGACACACCCAAAAGGCACAGTGTTGGGGTTAGCTGCAATCCCAATTCGATTCCCGTTATTGATATTTTGATCGTTAAATCAGCATTCAAACACAAACAAATCATGTTTTAGAAAATCCAAAAGCCAGTCCCAAATCATCCCAGGGTGCAATGAACATCTCTCTCTCTCTCCAAAGAGGAATGATTCAATTTGGTCATGTGGGCAACAGAATCCAACTTTTGACCCTCCATTTAAAACATTCAAATCAACACCTGCAACCCCATGCTCATATACAATTACCTACCACTTTGAATCCAACATGAACATGGCCTCGATCTATGTCATAAAAATGGTATGATTTGAAACCAGCAAAATCCATTAATTAAACATGGATAAACATGGTATTACACGTTCCAATATGTTCCAATCATTAAAAGGGTATAATGTGGTTAAAACAATAAACCACTCCCAAAATCACCATAAATGGGTGGTATAAATCATAAAAACAAGGTGGTTTATGGCATTGTTTTACCCACATTAATGATTTGAAACCCACATAGGAGGAACAATAATCATCTGTACCAGTAGTAC
This sequence comes from Cladocopium goreaui, assembly GCA_947184155.2. Lineage (NCBI taxonomy): Eukaryota > Dinophyceae > Suessiales > Symbiodiniaceae > Cladocopium > Cladocopium goreaui. The sequence continues at coordinate 471,207 of CAMXCT020000313.1, forward strand.
CGCACAAGGCGGTGGCGGAAGTTTCAAAAATAGGAAACCTATAGGAGAGGTTGGTTGTTGTGAATCAGGGATGGCAGAGCGAAGCCACTGATGGAGCGAAAGGTGATTGATCTCTCTCACTATTTCTCTCTCTTTCTCTGACTATCCACCTACCTACCTACCTACCTACCTACCTACCTATCTATCTATCTATCTCTCTCTCTCTGTGTCTGTCTGACTATCTATCTATCTATCTATCTATCTGTCTATCTATATCTATCTATCTATCTATCTATCTATCTATCTATCTATCTATCTATCTATCTATCTATCTATCTATCTCTCTCTCTATCTATCTATTTATCGATCCATCCATCCATTCATCCATCCATTCATCCATCCATCCATCCATCCATCCGACTCCATCCATCCATCCATCCGACTCCATCCATCTACCGTGTACTGATACGAGCCTCGTATTCCTAAATTGAAACTTCAACAACTCCTACCATGTTAACACAACAGACTACAAACACATGACGAAATCTAGCACATCCCTCTGACGCGTCTCCCTCACGGTGTCGCCGCAGTGTGTTTTTTTCCAAGCAGCAACGGGCAAAATCTTCGGCCGGACTTGCAATGAAGTACAAATGCTCCAGTGCATCATTGTGCAGTCAGAAAAGACATACACGCTGGCATGTGTCGTGGCCGCTGCGGTCAGAAGCGCTGCAATGAATTACTGGCCCGCAACGAATTCCAAGAGCTGATGTGCCATCATGCGGTCAGAAAAGACACACACGCTGGCCTGCAACGAATGCTTCGGCATGCAATGAATTACGGATGCGGTACTCAACCCGTACTTACCCGTGAGTTTTGCCAGATAACAGACGCATCAGCATGCGAACTTGCTCCAGCATGGACTTCGAAACAACAATCAGACTTCATAAATTATCAGGTTTTGGAAAGCCTCCGATTTTGTGTGTAAACCCTGGGTATTTGAGCAAACCCTACAAAAACTTTGGGTTTGGATATGTTGGGTATCTAGTCTGTCTATCTGTCTATCTGTCTATCTATCTGTCTATGTCTCTACCCATCTATTTCTCTATTTGTCTTGGTGTCTAACTATCTGTCTATGTGTCCATGTATCTATCTGTCTGTCTCGCCATCTATGTCTCTAGCTGTCCCTCTAACTATTTCTCTATCTGTCCGTCTATCGATTTATCTATTTATCTATCGGTCTGTCTGCCCGTCTATCTATGTATCTAGCTATGTGTCTATCTATCTATCGACCTATCTATGTGTCTATCTATCTGTCTATCTATCTATCGATCTATCTATCTATCGACCTATCTATCTATCTCTCTCTATCTATCTCTCCGTCTATCTATCTATCTCTCTATGTATCTATCTAGCTCTCCATGTATCGATCTTTGCATCTATCGATGTATCTATCTATCTATCTATCTATCTATCTATCTATCTATCTATCTATCTATCTATCTATCTATCTATCTCTCCATCTATCGATCTATTGTAGTTGTAGTTTTAGTTGTTGTGGTTGGTTGTTGTGGTTGGTGTTGTTGTTGTTGTTGTTGTTGTTGTTGTCGAGGTTAGGGTAGTTAAGTTAGTGAAGTTAGTTAAGTTAGTTAAGTTAATCAGTGTCTACTTTTTCGACATCTTCACGTCAAAAAAGGCTCAAAACCCTCAGTTTTTTTACACTTTTGACTTCGAAATGTGCTTCGCGCCACAACGGCGTGCACTTTTTCGACACTTTTTCCACATCGGAACCTCCAAACGTGGTCCGAGACCGTCAGTTTTTTACACTTTTGACTTGGAAATGTGCTTCGCGCCACAACGGCGTGCACTTTTTCGACATCGCAACTTCCAAAAGTCGTCCGACACTGAGGTGTTTTGTACATTTTGACTTCGAAATGTGCTTCGCGCCACAACGGCGTGCACTTTTTCGACATCGCAACCTCCAAAAGTGGTCCAAACCCCTGGTGTTTTGTACATTTTGACTTCGAAATGTGCTTCGCGCCACAACGGCGTGCACTTTTTCGACATCGCAACTTCCAAAAGCGGTCCGACGCTGAGGTGTTTTGTACATTTTGACTTGGAAATGTGCTTCGCGCCACAACGGCGTGCACTTTTTCGACATCTCAACTTCCAAAAGTGGTCCGAACCTGGTGTGTTTTGTACATTTTGACTTCCAAATGTGCTTCGCGCCACAACGGAGTGCAAATTTTTCATCTCTCATCTGGCCAGCTGGCTCCGCACCCGCCGCTTTAGCGAGCCTACTTTTCGACCCTCCGGAGCCCCAAATCATTGGAAAAACACAGTGTTTCGCGACTTTCCTACCTTTTTCGCGCATCTGCATCTTCTTTCTTCTGACTCTTTCTCTTCTCTGATCTTCTCTCTTCTAATCTTTCTCTTCTCTCTGCCTCTTCCCTGCTCTGCTTTTCATCTGTCCATATTGTCGGAAGTTTGACTTCTAAACTTCCTTCGATTAAATCACATGTGTTAAACATTAATAAAATTTGATAATCATATATACCCTCTGGTAAACGTTTACATAGCTATTGAAAATGGCCCAGTCGAAATAGTTGATTTTCCATGATTTTCCCAGCTATAAAATGGGTGGATGTTCCATCGTTTTTCCACAAAAATCATCAACCATCCCGGGACCTCCCTGGTTCCACCGCAGTGAGCCGCGCTGCTTCCTGTGCCAAAGCGGACCTCGAGAAAGAGATTTATTGTGGAACGTTGTGGAACATTTACATGGAAATTTAAGGGGATTTCTAGGGGATTTCTATGGGATTTATATGGGATTTGTATGGGATCTATATGGGATTTAATGGGTTATACCCAGCTTATTTAATAAGATTATAAAGCTAATTTATCAAAAGTTTTAAGGGGACTCATTGAAGTTGGGATCAAATTGGGAGCAAAAAGTTGGGAAGCGATTGGGGGTGCCCTCTGTAAAGGGTGTCTAGAGTTTGGTAATGACTAACCGTTTGCCATGGAAAATCACCAGAAATTGAAATATCATAAATCTTCAATAAATCACTAAATGGAGAATGTTCGCTATGTTGAATTACCAGAGGGTACATGTTTTGAAACATGAGTCCATGACCTGTTCTTGGAAAACCACCTGGGATTTTATCCAAGAAATACACGCCCTGGGCCCCTGGGCACCGGGCACTGGGCTATCCTGGGGCAACGTCACCTCAAACCTGGCTGATTCACCACGTTTCACCATGGGTCACGAAAGAATCAAAAAAAAAGATGTTTGAGTCCAAAATGCTCCTGGGTGATAGATATAGATAGATATATACATATAATATACATATATGATATATATATATGTATATCCATATGTATGGTATTACATAGTGAGGCCCTGTGGGGATGGCTAAGGAGCCAAAGGCTAAAGGTACCAAAAAACAGCTGGCACAGCTGGACGTAAATTTCCCCCTCAAAAAAAATCTAAAAATGCTAGCATTTTTGAACCCATAGCGATATATAATAGATCTTTCTATAGAACATATAGATATAGATCCAGTGACTGGTGAGGCTAGCACAGCAACAACTGCACAGTGGCGTGCTTCCCTCCTGTCTTTGTGATGTTGCAAGCGAACTCGCAACATGGATCTATCTCCAGAAGCCATGGCGATTTGACCTAAGAAGCCTTCGCGTCTTTCTGATGTTGTCGTAAACTGCTTTGACTGTGCATGTTTTTCACCTGTTAATTTAAATAATGGTAAACACATCAACATACATCAACACATGTTCAATGGGGCTGAGGTCTATCTTATGATCATAGCCTGAATCATAGCTGGGAAGCTTGCGGTCTATAGGCCGCCAACAAAAATCAAATAGTCTATGGAGTCGATGCAGCTACTTCCAGGGGATCATAGGGTCGCCAATGTTTTCATGTGCTTTCCTTGAGCTGAGCAACATGCGGACCCAGGATGATCCCTACCATAGGTGCCTAAGCAGCAAACACGTTAATTTCACCATTAAAAATGTGGATCTAAAGTTAAGCGCGACAAAAAAGGATGTTAACCCATGTTAACCCAACAAATGACTGGGCCTGGAGGAAAATGTTCAGGGTACCAGCATCCACTTTGTAAAACTGACTGAGCAGCACCAACAAAGTAACAGCACCAGTTTCACGACTGATTCCTCCCAGTTGATCCACGTTTCTGGACTCTGACTGCGTCATTGGCATAGTTTTTCTTCTCCGGGTTGCACGTGATATGCGTCTTTGGCATATTTTTGCATGAACTCATGAAGTAAATCACCTTCCCATTGGTCCTCAGCCAGGCGGGACGGCGCTCGGAAAAGCGGTGCTGTTCGCAACCTATACATCAGCAAACTTGAGGTATCTTACCTTGCTGGTTTGTTGATAACTGGCTAAGTTAGCCAAAAAGGCTCAACTGTGATTTGATTAAGACACTTAATTTGTTGTTCATTGGCTTCCCATGCAATATGATCAATATGGATTCAACCACTCCGAACAGCTCAGTGTATCCCGATCCATCTTGGTAGGCTATCATCAAATCGGCTACCAACCCCCACCCGCACCAAGCAGCCCGGCAATCACATGACCACGGCCTCTGCAGCGGTGCTTGGTAACATGTGGTAACCTTTGAGATGCCCAGGTTTTGAATATGATAATTATATCATGGTGTATGAATGTGTACATAATTACTGAATATTTTTGAATATTAATGATGGAAAATGTGTATATATATATATACTGGTTGCTGGTTGAGCCATCCCTTTGAAAAATATGACTTAGTCAGTTGGGATTATGAAAATCCCAACTGAATGGGAAAAATAAAAAATGTTCCAAACCACCAACCAGTAATTATATATAAATGACTATGATGATTATATCATGGTGTATCAATGTGTATTACAAACCTTTGAGACCCCATATATTATCCGATTATACGAGTATTACGTGTTTTTTTGGGGCTCATGCACGATTAAAATATTCTACTCAGTGCGGTAATAAATGACTTGATGAAAATCAAATCATAGTCCTGTGCATGGGGTGGACAATATTTTTGCGTGTATCATTTATCCATTGGGGGCGTGAAATTGACGACGTACTGTATAATAACCAGCAATGACACGGACTTGATATCAACATTGATGGTTTCACCTTGTTAATTCAATAACTAAGGTCACGCCGGGGATAGTGGCGCAGGGGTTTTACAAAAGTAGCATTAGTTATCATATATAGTTATAAAAACTTACATGCGCGTCACTGCAAGAGCGCAAAGAAGTTGACGCGAGCATTGCTGCCAAAGCGTATCAGCGCCGCTGTCCTTGGTGTGGAAATACACGATGGTATTAAAACATATTAAAACCAACCGAAGCACATTGTCAAAGTGCTGACTTTCGTTTGATGGAAATTGCTTAACATTTGTGGTTTCATCATGTTTCACTGTTTCAGCTTCCTTCTGTATCCTGTTCTTTCAAAAAAACATCAGGGACCAATATCATCCAATATCACCATGTAAATCAGTTGCCCGACAAAAACGATCCACCACCCTACCAATTCATGATATCTTCCAGTGTATATGCATGGAATCAGCCATTTATAGGTCATTTTCCCAACAAAACACATGGGTTTTTCCATAGAGCTACCCTGGAAAAATGCGGCTAGATGTGGTTTCCACCATTTGTAGATCCTTTCCGAACGGCTTTTCCCACGGTGCCCCCGGGGTAGGTTGATGAATGTCACCAAGTTCACTACGATTCATGGTGGGAAAAAATGTGAATCTATCCTGATTGGTGGTTGAGCCACCCATCTGAAAGATATGAGTCAGTTGGGATGATGACATTCCCAATATATGGAAAAACAAAATTCATGTTCCAAACCACCAACCAGTATCTCTCTCTCCATCGCCCTCTCCGGGAGTGAATTCTATGGTTTATGGAGTTTATTCATATTTAACCATGGATTTTCCATAGCCACCTTACTTTGGCGGCCGGGACCGGGACCCGGCCTCGCACAGTGCGCAGCTGAAGTCCGGGCCAGCGGTCCATGACATCAGCGAAGGACCTCGGCCATGGCATCAGCCCAGCCAGTTGACGACTAAATGGTGGATTAATGGTGGTTACTAATGCTTAATAATGGTTAATAATGGTTAATAATGAAAAATGATGGTCATTAATGGTTGGTAAAGCGATTAATCGTGGGTTAAGGGTGATTAATGGGATATAACTAAAACCATCAATGGTGGGATAATTGTAAAGAATTTGGGATGTAAAATCAACCATACAACTAGGATATAATCCGGATAAAGGGTGTGTAAGGGGATAATAATGTCCGTTAATCAGGATTAGAAAGTACTACACTACCCTTTGGTAATCAAATATGGCTAGCTAGGAAATCCTGAGCTCAACTGGAGGTTTCTCGCTGGGAAAATCCTCGAACTAAATGGTTGATTTTCCAGCAAGCCACGTTGGATTGCCGGCAAAATTTAGGCAAAGCTGGTATGGTAAACCTGGTATGCAACCTGGTATGCATAGCTGGTATGGTAATGTATGGTATGTGAAACCTAATGCAACCTGGGAAACCTGGGAAACCTACCTGGTATGGTATGTGAATGTGTTCGTTCAATCACGTTCAATCCAGTTGTGCAAGTTTTCCCGGCACCTTCCTCACGGTGTTCCAGGAAAATGTTAACACGAAACCGCCTCATTTTGGCTGGTGTTACACGCCCTAAAAACGATGTGATGATATTCATGGGATAAGTACACACATATTTGAACATACCAGAAAACTCTTAGGCAGTTTACCCACAACGTAAACAACAACAACTTCTTAATCTTGCCATGCTGCCGTTTCTAGTGCTTAAAGGCTTAAAACATCTTCAACCATTTTGGGTTGACTGCTGCGTTTGTCAAATAAATAAACAAGGAGTCGAAAATTGGATACCATCATGTTCTTCATTAAAACAAAACATTTGGCACCCCCAGTTCTGGAAAAAAAACGCGCACAGTTCCCGGGTTTTCCGTTGTTTTTCCGTGGTTCCAGTTGCTCTTTGTCTCTTTGTCTGGTCTCATTTGAACAGCGATGTGCCTCTTTCTAAGTACCATGTATCTTTGTTTCCCACGTCATATCCTAGGTCTGCTTGATGATTTATCAGCATGTTCTCATTCACACTGCCATTAATTGAGGATGAATCCCCTATTCTGTGGGAAACCAAAATCAAACTGTTGGTTGTGGCCCAATATATCCTGTTATACACCTATTACTTTACCATTACATTCTCACAAAATGTCTGGTTTGCCATGTGTGATTTGCTTCCCCTGCCCTGGGGATCCCTTGAAATTAACTCAAACTCATACAAATATGGAATTGTCCAACAGTTTCCCAAGGAAATTTCATGCACAATCTGCAATCATAGTGGGTTTTCCCACGATTTTCCCCCATTCTTAGGTCGATTTTCCCCATTGTTATGTGGATTGTCCTCATTTTTATGTGGATTTTCCTGATGTTTATGTGGATTTGCGGATCTGCTGATCGTCCCTGAGTCTTCCAGCGGTTCCGTCAACTCCTTCCAGGGCACCCATTGATCGTCCTGGGTCACCGTTGGAGATTTTCCAGAAAAATGTCTGGTTGGTGGTTTTGAGCCATAGTTAATCACCATTAATCACCATCATTCACCATAGTTAACTGTTACTGGTTGGTGGTTGGTATACCTACACCTCTGAAAAATATTGGTTATTAGTCAGTTGGGATGATGAAATTCCCAATACATGGAAAAATAAACAATGTTCCAAACCACCAACCAGATGTGATGAAAAAAATCTGTTGAAATGCTTCATCTACGGTGGATTGGCCATAGATATTTGCTGTCCATCGTGGAGGATTCGGTGTCCTTTGTGCAGAAACTGTATTTCGAGCGGCTCCCACTTTTTGATCTTGTTGGTTGGTCGCGGTGGGTAGCATTCTACCCGGGTGAAACCACAATGCCATTCACCGCAATGTTGAATGGCATTCTCGACTTGGTTCATTGTAGATTCTTTCATATTATTTCCATAGTATTTCCACATGTGCTGCTCACCATGATTAATGGATGTTAATGCTATATCCACACGTTTGCTGGTCCGTAGATATTTGCTGGTGCTACGGTCAGCCACAAAGAAAAATCTCATGGAAATTGCTCAAAACGTCCCTCATCTGGTAGGTTTACCCAGATATCAAATTTCCAGTGAACTAAGATGTTTCAAAGTTTCCAAAAATGATTCACAAACCGCCATGACTCTACACTGATTTATTCAAACATGCAAATGTTTCATGTTTTTTGCTGGTTCCATTCAAGAAACGTAATCCCCTCGCAGATTCTTGCTCTGGGCACGCTTCACTTCTTGCCGGCCAATTGCGCTGCCTCAGCCTTTTCGCGACGTTTCCTGAGCGACTGAAAGTCACTAACAAAAGCATGGATAAATCAACAGCAATTGGGAATTTCAAGCGCCGAACATGGGGACTCTCGAGACAAACATGGGTAATGTCACCACTTTTGATAGGGATAAATGATAGGTAACGCATTATTTTACCATCTTTAGGTGGGATGTTATGAAGTTTTAAAGCGTACCAATATCGAAAAAAATGGTAGCCAAAGGACTGGGGCTTTCAGCTGATAAATCTTGTGGGGTCTGGGGCTTGAATTTCGATACGCGACATCTTAGACTCTAGCAAGCAGTCTGATCATGGGTTTTCTCATGTTTTCTCGTAGACCTGTGGTGACAACAACAACATCAACAACAACCTATAAAAGGACTTACCAACCACCAAGAACCACAACGTTTATAGGCTTTGATGTTGGGCTTTATTAACCTGCTATCATTTGTGTCACCATTTTGAGGGGTGTCTGATCATCCTGGAATCATGATCAGCCTGAGCCCAGTGTCTTCTTCATTTCTTCATAGGCGTTGCGAACTTGACTCGCATAGTCTGACCTGGGTGGCCCCGGGGAGAGGATGATCAAGCAATTTGAATAGGAAGCTTTGTTTGTGAGAGCTCTGCTCGGATTGGGTTTATCTGTTTATCTTACTTTTCTGATTTATTTCTAGAAACTTAGTATGGATTCCGTAAATCTGGATGAACATGATGAACTATGACAGCTCACGAAGCTGACATGTTCGGCTCTTTGCGGATGACCCCCCAAATAAAACAATGGCAATGGAAATTGCAAACTATGGAAAAACATCTTGGATACTCGTCTAAAAGTAAATTGGTGATATTCAATTACACGTTTTAAATTGCCAGTTCACGCCCAAAGCTAGGATTGAAAGTATTGCCCAAAGATATCTCAGATTCAGTTGCGGGTAACCTACCCTCTGGTAAATTAACATAGACCCTGGCAGTCATCGGGGTTGGAAGACTAGTTTCCATTAAAAATCGGTGATTTTCAGGGTCCAACTGTTAATTTGCTGGAGGGTAATATGGCTTCTACAGGTATACCAGGTATCCATATATCCTCCACGCAGCCGATCCCAGCGACAGGTTCGCAGCGCTGCTCTTCACAGCCTGCCCCTTGGACAGGGACTTCAAGGTGTCCTGCAACGGCAACGGCTGAAGGTGGCTGAAGGGTCAATCCTTCAGTCTTTCAGTTACCTGGACAATAGGATGCCTCATCTGGTTGGTGGTTTTAACCCCTCTGAAAACTATGAAAGTCAGTTGAGATTATTATTCCCATGGAAAAATGAAATTCATGTTCCAAACCACCACTTTCCGCTTTCCGTCGGTCGGACCTGCTCATGTCCGGGAGCGAGGTCCATTTTGCCAAATGCGAGCTTAGTCAAAGCTGTCGTTCTCACTTTGAAGACCGCAGCTCACCGCCATTCCCGTTGCCTTCGTGGCAATGGGAAGTAAGGCCCTTCAAGGCTGACGTTCGGGACGACCAGGGAGTATGCAGGATGGCGTGCCATACAGGACACAAAGCCCCTGCTTCTGCGGTGCTCAAACGCGGCTTTTTATGCGCAGTCTCCTGCCAAGGCAAAACACACCCTAAGTCTCGAAAGTTAGTAATTTTACTCGCCCTGAATTTTACGTAAAATCGACTGTTTTACTAACGTGATTTTACGTAAAATTTTACTAACGTTAGTAAAATTTACTAACGTTAGTAAAATTTTACTAATGTTAGTAAATGATTTTACTAACGTTAGTAAAATTTTGCATGCTTTCAAAAATTGTGAAAATTGTGATTTTTTTCTATTGTTTTTCTTAGGAATTCTGATATTTTTTTGTGATATGTGTGATTGTGGTTTGCGATGATTTGGTTATGAGTGGGGTGTTTCCAGTGGAGGATTTCAATCGATATGTTGTTGTTACTGTAGAAGAAACTGCACTTATGTGTTGAGGAATGACTTTACATGAGTTTGTACTGGAGACTTTACTTGCGATTTTATATGAGGAGTTCTTGGTACTTTCTTGGGACTTTACCTGAGAGTTCTTTTGAGATGTTATGTGAAATCATGTACATCTATATCTATATCTGTATATCTATATAAACATATAAACTGGATTTACATAATAATAGGTGAATCCACAAAAGGAATTTACATTGGATCTTGACTTTAAGAAGTCATTGCAAAGCATTTACATTTGAAAAAGAAAGTCTAGATATTTTTTTGGGGTAAATGAGACTAGGTGAAATATCAAAGCAATAATAACCACATCTTATCATTTTTTCCAGGCAAGGAAAGTGAACCAAATTTTATTGGATCAGGTTTGTTTGCTACAAAACTTGATCAACTTACATAAAACAATTGTCCATGGGGACTGAAGACATGTCTTTTTCAAAGCTAAATTTAAAAGGGAGCTCATAGACTCTTGTGGTGCTTTTTTCCTCATACAATTTGGAGAAGGTCTGGATGAAATCCTGGTAAACCTTTGGCTGGCTTGAAAAAATACATCCCAGAAGTCTTAGTGAGACCCTTACTCCACTTTCAATTCCACATGAATATTTTTTCACATGTGTCCAAAGTTTTTTTCAGAAAAATGCTTGAACACGGTCAAAAATGCAATGCACTTCTGATGCTTTTGGTGCACTTTTGATGCACTTTTGGAGCACTTTTGATGCACTGTTGGTGCACTTTTGATGCACTTTTGATGCACTTTTGATGCACTTTTGATGCACTTTTGATGCACTTTTGGTGCACTTTTGGTGCACTTTTGATGCACTTTTGATGCACTTTTGGTGCACTTTCAAAAGTGATGCACTTTTGATGCACTTTTACCGCCTTTTGATGCACTTTTGATGCACTTTTTAAAAGTGCATCAAAAGTGCGTCAAAAGTGCGCCAAAAGTGCGCCAAAAGTGCGTCAAAAGTGCGTCAAGAATTTATGGCATTTTTCTTGGAAAAAAAAATGGTAAGGTTCTCTCTCAAAAAGAGATTGCATGCATTGAGTTTGAAGTAAAACCATTCAGTGCAGTCTCAAGTAAGGTGCAAAGTGCAATGATAGCAAACTCAGTAAAGTTCACTGACAACAGTCTCAAGTAAAGTTCACTGGCAACAGGCCCGAGTAAAGTTCATTGGATGCAGCCTCAAGTAAAGTTTGTTGGATGCAGCCTCAAGCAAAGTTCATTGGATGCAGTCTCGAGTAAAGTTCACTGACAGCAGTCTCAAGTAAAGTTCACTGACAACAGGCTCAAGTAAAGTGCACTGACAACAGTCTCAAGTAAAGTCTCAAGTAAAGTTCATCGGATGCAGTCTCAAGTAAAGTTCTTTGGATGCAGTCTCAAGTAAAGTTCATTGGATGCAGTCTGAAGTAAAGTTCATTGGATGCAGTCTCAAGTAAAGTTCACTTACAGCAGTCTCAAGTAAAGTTCAGTGACAGCAGGCTCAAGTAAAGTTCACTGACAACAGGCTCAAGTAAAGTGCGGTGACAACAGTCTCAAGTCTAGTTCATTGGATGCGGTCTCAAGTAAAGTGCACTGACAGCAGGCTCAAGCAAAGTTCATTGGATGCAGTCTCAAGTAAAGTTCACTTACAGCAGTCTCAAGTAAAGTTCATTGGATGCAGTCTAAAGTAAAGTTCATTGGATGCAGTCTCAAGTAAAGTTCACTTACAGCAGTCTCAAGTAAAGTTTATTGGATGCAGCCTCAAGTAAAGTGCTTCGTCAACATTTTCAAGTAATGTCTTTATGCAGAAAAGTTTCTTGGATCTGTTTTCATGTAAAGCCAACCTCAGCGAACAGCAGCAGAACTTCTTTTTTTTCACACCCCAATGCAAGCTATCAGGAATTGACCGTCTATCTTTCTTTCAGAATGTTTTCGTTTTGCGGCAAAGGACATATCCTTATGCAGGTTCCACATGCTAATTTCTTCACATTCCTCAACAATATTTGCATATTCATTCTGCTTCTTATATCAAATTCAAGGAAATTCGAAAACCTATCACACATCTTCTGGCACATTTTTGATGCATTTTGATGCATTTTTGATGCACTTTTGATGCACTTTTGATGCACTTTTGATGCACTTTTGATGCACTTTTCCTTTTTTTTTACATTTTACTAATTTTGCAAAAATCAACAAAAATTTTACGTAAAATCTTCTGGATTAGTAAAATTACTAAATTAGTAAAATTACTAGCTTTCGAGACTTAGGGCATACACACACACACCCACACGCAACACGAAGTATGTTCATCTCGCAACAGTGGGCACGCCATGCTTCCAGCAAAACGAAAGCATCTGTTCCCATTTTGTCTCGTTGTGTATGTTTGAAGAACTTAACTCTCCTGCCTCGATCGCATCTTCATCCTGAAGTCGCTTCTGCGCCCCACGCGCTGAATGCAAAGCCTTCTGCCCAAAGGCATGTGTGAGAAAAACACATCGCGATCACCCAAAATCGACAGCCGCGACAAGCTGAAGAGATCGAGGAACAATGCGCACAGTGACCCTGCATGGCATGCTCTGCAGGGCACATGGCCAAATGACCCCCGCCAGCCGCTGAGATAAGGTTTGCCTGTATACTTCTATAATTATGGAGCACACGACTGACATGGGCCTCTTCGCCCTCGTCTTCCGAGCTTTCATCGAGGCAGGTGGGCGCAATGCTGGGCGTACGCGGCGTGAAGGGGGCCACCTGTCATAGACATTGGTGAGTGAGAAATAGCTAAGCTGACACAAGCTTCTACATGCAGCAGTCGTGCTGTTACAAGAGAATCGCTCACAACATGGCTGCCTCGCAATCCTCTGCGGCAGCATCGGCCGGCAAAGTGGCAGGCATCTTCAACCTGGGAGGTCAGAACAAGTGTCTTGGAAGCACCCGAGCGCATCTGCTACACTTGCTCGTTCGTAAGCATCGAGCGCCGGCTCCCCAAGAGCGGCCCGGTGCTGGTACAAGAGAATGTACGCCTGAGCCATCAAAAAACTTAAACTTTGAATGACACGGCCCAATTTTGAATGATTTCTTGGCCCCGTTGGAACATTCAAAGCTTGAGCCGCTTGCAGTCAAACGCCCGGCCTCGTGCCCCAGAACCTCTGGCAAACTCACCTGCGCAAGCCGGTTTCATTTTCTTTTTTCGGGCACGGTCGATGTCTTTAAAGCCACGGCTCAAGTCTCCAGTTTTGGTTTCTTGGCCTTTGAAAACCACAGCCCTTCAAACCAACAACCCGCAAACCCACTAACCAACGGCAACAGCCTCTTGCACCACGTCATCGCTGAAGGTGTGCCACTGGCCGCGGCGCTGCGCATGCCTCATTGCGACCGCGGTGCTTGGCCGAGGCCTACATCTAGAACAAAACCCTGGGCCTGGTAGCAGCCTGTCGTTTCGAAGCCGGTGTGGTGCGGCACAACCTTAGGTCCATGGCCTATAGCTACTGCCCAGAACTTGCACATACCGATGCTGCTAGCGCTTGAAACGGCTGAGCCCTGCACGGCGATGAGCTGGTATGTTCCGAGCGTCTCGCCAAAGCGTGCCGGGTAGGGGACCTTCTTTAAAGCCTGCCTGGACAACAGCCGGCGATCTGAGGTGCTGTCGCGCAGCAATAATTGCTTGCAGCAGTTGATCGACAGTACCGCCCTTATTCACTATGAACATATCATCGCAGTTGATGGTTTGACATGGTTTGGGTCTGCGTTTGCACTTCGTGACGCTGTTGGGCCAGCTGAGATCTAGGCTGCTTTGGATCATATACCGTGCGCTTGAAGTTGATCGCAAGAACCTGCCATCAGATAAGATGGGGCCTGGGAAAAACAACAAAACAAAAGTCTTAGGGCGGTGAGCCGCAGCAAACCTGTCATCCACCCCTGAGCTCCAGCTTGGCAACGGCAAGCTGCTTGATCGCTTGCACATTTTTCGCACAGCCGCGGCACCTGTCACGTGAAAGCAGATGCGGCTGGGCGCCAAACTCTGCTCACCCCAAGTGCTAAGCCCGTCGCTTCCACGCGTTCTCGGGCGACAGCTGCTCCTTGCCTTCAAAGGCTTGCAGAATGTCCTGGCAAGATAGTCCAAAAGTCTACGGAGCCCACGCAACTTGGCTTTACGGCCTTTCCTGCGAGGGCCCCCGTAACCAAAAAAATAGGCACAGTCCGGCACAGTCCTCCAAGGTCGGAGTGGCCTCCGCCAAAGGCAGCGTCAGCAAGCGGAACCTGCAGCGAGAAAATTGCCGCCCACAATGAAGCTCGTGGGAATGCACGCGCGCACACACAGTCGCCCATCAAATATCTTTTTTGGTCGAAGAGAGCAAACACCGACGTATACAGGAATATAAGCACATATACGAGCACACGACATACACATACACAATCATACACACATACACACACACTCTCTCTCTCTCTCTATCGCTTGGTCGGGGCTCACGGCTACCGACCTATCCACCGCAATAGCTTGCAGACAAGCAGCGGGCACGACTCTCCAACGAAGACGCTGCCGCAAGCGGGGCACTCCGGGGTGCTGTCGACCCGGCCCTGCCGACAAGGCGCCATGAAAAACGTAGGACCAGCCAAGCATCTGCGCAAGTACGCTACATGAACTAAAAAATCACACAAGCCAAGGCCTGGAAAAGGCGGTCGGCGAGAGAGCCCGGGAGCACTTCCGCCATAGCATCCAGCAAGAAGCTCAGGCACTCGTCCAACGCCTTCGAGCCCTGCCATTGCAGAAGGAACCTGATCGGCATGCTTCCCGGCCTCCGCTTCTTGCAAGGAAATCCTTGCAGGAATTCTTGTGAGTTTGTTCCCCAAACCGCTCTTGATCTGAATGGGATTCCCAATTCTTGCCAGAAACGGCCTTTGTTCCTTCATGATTTGCTGGCTCCTCCTGCTTCCGGCTGGGGTTCCGGTGCTTGTCTCCCTTCTTCTCTCTTCTTTCTTTCCTCAGGAAAGGGGTTCTGTTCCATCATGATATGCATGTTCTTCCATGTTCTTCCTGGTTCCGGCTGGAATTCTGGTGCTTGTCTCCCTTCTTCTTTCTTTTTTGGTTCCGGTGCTTGTCTCCCTTCTTCTCTCTTCTTTCTTTCCTCAGGAAAAGGGTTCTGTTCCATCATGATTTGCTGGTTCTTCCTTGTTCTTCCTGGTTCCGGCTGGGGTTCCGGTGCTTGTCTCCCTTCTTCTCTCTTCTTTGGTTCCGGTGCTTGTCTCCCTTCTTCTCTCTTCTTTCTTTCCTCAGGAAAGGGGTTCTGTTCCATCATGATTTGCTGGTTCTTCCATGTTCTTCCTGGTTCCGGCTGGAATTCTGGTGCTTGTCTCCCTTCTTCTCTCGTTTTTGGTTCCGGTGCTTGTCTCCCTTCTTCTCTCTTCTTTCTTTCCTCAGGAAAAGGGTTCTGTTCCATCATGATTTGCTGGATCTTCCTTGTTCTTCCTGGTTCCGGCTGGGGTTCCGGTGCTTGTCTCCCTTCTTCTCTCTTCCTTGGTTCCGGTGCTTGTCTCCCTTCTTCTCTCTTCTCATCATGATTTGCTGGTTCTTCCTGGTTCCGGCTGGGGTTCCGGTGCTTGTCTCCCTTCTTCTCTCTTCTTTGGTTTCGGTGCTTGTCTCCCTTCTTCTTCTCTCTTCTTTTTGTGCCCAGGAAAGGGTTCTGTTCCATCATGCTTTGCTGGTTGTTCTTGCTTCCGGCTGGGGTTCCGCTGCTTGTCTCTCTTATTCTCTCCTCTTCTTTGGTTCCGGTGCTTGTTTTCCTTCTTCTCTCTTCTTTTTTTCCTCAGGAAAGGGGTTCTGTTCCATCATGATCATCATGATTTGCTCCTGGTTCCGGCTGGGGTTCCGGTGCTTGTGTCCCCTTTTCTCTCTTCTTTGTTTCCGGTGCTTGTCTCCCTTCTTCTCTCTTCTTTGGTTCCGGTGCTTGTCTCCCTTCTTCTCCCTTCTTTCTTTCCTCAGGAAAGGGGTTCTGTTCCATCATGATTTGCTGGTTCTTCCATGTTCCTCCTGGTTCCGGCTGGGTTCCGGTGCTTGTCTCCCTTTTCCTTTCTTTCTTTTTTTAGGACAAGGGTTCTGTTCTATCATGGATTCCCCGGTTCCTCCTGCTTCGGGATGGGGTTCCGGTGCTTGTCTCCCTTCTTCTCGCTTTTTTGGAACAGTACGGTTGAAGTAATGAAGGAGTAAAACAGAAGACAAGAGTGCGCCAGATAGTCTCATGAGTTTTGAATTGCACATCACCTTGTTGGAAACATGCGTTGTTGCTGTTTGGGGTCTACGCTGGTGTAATTTTCGGAAACCATAACCAGAGTTACGGGTTTAGTTTGTGGTTTGTTTTGTCAGTTTGCATTTTTGTCTGCTTCATGTGCGGAGCATTGCGGAGCTGTTTCATGCATCTCTAACTCTTAGAACAACCTGGAATGTAGAACCCGGAAATTCTGGAACCTTGGAACTTAAAACCCCTAAAATCTTGGAACCCTCGAACCTGGGAAACCTTCATTCTTCGGGTCCTGAAGCCAACTTTGCCCCGTGACGTTGCAATCTTGAAACCATGGAGAGCTCTAGAACCCTTTTAATCCCGGAATTCTGAAATATTGGGGTCATGGAGGCCTGCAACTTTGGATTCCTGAAGCACTGTAACCTTGGAACCGCACCCCGTGACAATTGCAGATTGGGATGGAACTCCGTCCTTGCCATTGACGAGTTCAAGGACTTACGCAGGACACCGGCGGCCCCCAAAGCGCGCCGGGAACAGCTGCTGGGGCTTGTGGGTGCGAGTCTTGAAGTCGATGCAAAACACCGGGCCGAGTTCACGGCTCATCCGGCATGCATCTAACTCTTTTAGCCCACGCAGCATAACCCCTTCCGGGATGAGGGGCTCCATGGGCCCAACCTCGCCCGGAAAGATGGGCCACTGATCCTGCTCGCCTTCTTCCACCTCCTCCTGGTACCCCGGCGCGGCCTTCTTCTTGGGCACTGGCGGGATCAAGTATAATCCCGCCAGTGCCAGTACATCAAGCCTGAGCTGTTTCATTATCATTTATTTCGCGCAAACATTACGCCCCAAAAAAACCCAAACAGTGATTCCATATCCATTGAACTTTTGATCCATGCCTAGTGAGAATAACATGAATCACAAACAATATTTTCTCATAAACCATGCTGGAATTTAAGACAGCAAGAAGACACAACGGGGATAGACAACGGATGGGAACAGGAAACAGGAATGACTTCATGACGAAGCTAAGCAGAGATGGAATTGGAGGTCAAATGACCTCGGAAACAGATCAAGTAGGAGACGCGTGATTGGAGACACTTGGGAGAAAGATAAATTGGGAGACGCATGGCGCGAGACAAAGGGCGAGAAACAAATGAAAGAAAACAATTAATGAACGCAGAGCCAGAAACCACTAGACAGAATAAGGAAAATTAAGTAGGAAACCACATTTGTGTTTCGGGACGACAATCGTTCGAGAAAGCTGGGCGACAAGTGGACGACAAGGGAGACAAACATGAACCACACATCATCCTGGAGACTGCTGGGAGACAACATCTGGGAAAACCCATTTGGACACAAGTGGGCCTAGAGATTGGAACGAAAATGGAAGAAGGCGGAGGACAAAGTGGAAAACTTAATGGAAACAAATTTCCGGGACAAGCTGGAGGCGAAGCGCAATGCAAGACACATTGGAAAACGCAGCGGGGGTGCAAAGTTGGAGGCGCAGTCGGAAACATGCTGGGAGACAAAGTGGGGCACAATGTCGGGGACAAAGTGGGAGACGCAGTGGAGAACAGGGCAGTCAACAAAGCGAGAGACAAGGTGGAAGACAAAGCGGGGGGATACGCTGGGAGACACAGGGGGGGACAGAGCTCCAAGCTTCCCGGAACCCTGCGTACATATGCGGAGGGAAGGAGAAGCGGTGATGCCCCCCCAGCTTCTGAAAATTGAAACCCAACGGCTTTCTGCCGTTGGAAGTAAAGGGGGCAGGTTAAGAGCCGGACACTTGTATAGGCACACCACGAGACACATGAAGGGAGACAAGTAAAGAGAGACATCCGGCGAGCCGGGCAGCACAAGGCACACGGGGAGACATGTAAAGGCCAGGGAAACCAATAAAGAGGCATTGGAGGACCATATCTCGAAGGCAACCAGGCAACAAATGAGACGCAATCGGGAAATGACTGTGGGCCACGCCTGGAAGACCGTTGGAAGTTGTGGGCGGCAAGCGTACGGCAATTCGGATGCAATGGGGGCACCACATCTGCAAGACAAACGCAAGACGTGACAGGTGGGAGACGACATCTGCAGGTCGGCTGGGCACAAGCGGAAGGCATTTGGAGGCGCTTGGAAAACCAATTCTGCGAGACAGTTGGGAATTGTGAAAAACAATGCCGGAAGACAATTGGAAGACCACATCTACATGACAGAAGGAGAGACAACTGTGTGACAAGTGGAGGACTAGGAGTGACACCAAGGAAGCAGGCAACAAGATGCAACCCGCGAACCCGAATGCTGTCACGTGGAACACTTTTGTGAAGCAAGTTATTTGAACAGCCTATATGTTTCCCCTGTTACCGTACCAGTGCGCTATAGACTGTGGAATGCAGAAGGGAGTGGAGTGCAAAGTGTGGAGTAGGGAGCGTAGAGTGTAAAGTGTAGCGTGCAGAGTGTGGAGTGTATAAAGTATGGAGCGAGGAGTGTACAGTGTCAAGTGTGGAGTGCAGAGTGTAGAGTACCAGTAGTGACGCACACGGCGGTGGCGGAAGTTTCAAAAATAGGAAACCGATAGGAGAGGTCGGTTGTCGCGAATCACGGAGGGCATTTGGCAGAGCGAGTCCACTGATGCATCGACAGGTGGTTGGAGTTGTGTTTTTTGGAGTGGTTGCCATGGTTGCAGCGGTCACCCTACCACAACTGCTGGATGTAGTGTGGTGTAGCGCGGTTGTAGTTGCAGTTGTAGCTGTAGTTGTAGTGTAGTAGAGCTGTAGCTGTAATGTAATGTAATTGGTTTATTTGCAAGTGCAGTTGCGGTTCTAGTCGTGGTGTGGTGCAATTAGTGTAGTGTAGTTCAGCGTGCTGTCGTGTAGCGTTGTGTTGTGTAGCGTAGTATGGTGTAGTGTAGTCTAGTGTAAGGTAGTTGTAGTTGCAGTGAAGTGCAGTGCAATTAGTGTAGTGTAGTTGTAATTGTAGTGCGGTGCAGTGTAATTAGTGTAGTGTAGGGTAGGGTAGTGTAGTATGTGTGGTGTAGTGTAGCGGAGCGGGGCGGAGTGGAGTGGAGCGGAGTGGAGCGG
Source organism: Cladocopium goreaui (assembly GCA_947184155.2). NCBI lineage: Eukaryota > Dinophyceae > Suessiales > Symbiodiniaceae > Cladocopium > Cladocopium goreaui. The sequence continues at coordinate 490,868 of CAMXCT020000313.1, forward strand.
AATGTAATGTAGTGTGTTGGTGGTTGTAGTTGCATTTGTAGTTGTAGCACGCTGCAGTGTAATTAGTGTAGTGTAATGTAGCGTAGTATATTTGCATTTGTAGTTGTAGCAGTAGTGTAGTGTAGTGGTAGTGGTAGTTGTAGTTGTTATAGTTGTAACTGTCTATCTATCTATCTATCTGTCTGTCTGTCTGTCTGTCTATATATCTGTTTGTCTGCCTGTCTGTCTGTCTACCTACAAGCTTGAAAACGCAGCCATTCTGCAGGACTTCCTCAACTTTTGAACATGACAACGTCAAAAACGAAACAATTCTGCGAGACTTCCTTCAAATACGGAAAGTTGAGTGCAGAGCTGACGGCCTCGAACCAATGCGTTTTTGCGATTTTTTCCACTCCACCTGTCTAAAGTGCTGCGCCTGCCGCGACAAAAGGCGATGTCATGCCATACGAAGTGCTGCACCTGTCACGCAAAATAATCTTAGCAAACCTACACCTTTGATGAACATGTCCCTTGCACCGCGCCTGCCACGGAAAATGCAACTTTACAAATCCTCTTCAAACGCCTTGTGCCTGCCATCGTTTTTGGAAATGCCACAAAACCCTCACGTTACGCTCACTTTTGATAAGGTGTACAATCCCTTGCGCCTGCCACGCAAAACGACGCTTCAACGTCCAAAAGTGGCGCGAGCATGTGGTGCTTTGTGCATTTTGACTTGGGAATGTGCTTCGCGCCACAACGGCGTGCACTTCTTCGACATCTCAACTTCTAAAATCGCCCCGGAGCTGAGGTGTTTTGTACATTTTGACTTCGAAATGTGCTTCGCGCCACAACGGCGTGCACATTTTCGACATCAACTTCCAAAAGTGCTGCGAAACTGAGGTGTTTTAAACTTTTTCACTTGCAAATTTGCTTCGCGACACAACGGCGTCCACTTTTTCGACATCTCAACTTCCAAAAGTGCTCGGAACCCGTCAGCTTTTTTATGCTTTTGACTTTGAAATGTGCTTCGCGCCACAACGGCGTGCAATTTTTCATCTCTCATCTGGCCAGCTGGCTCCGCACCCGCCGCTTTAGCGAGCCTACTTATTTAGATCCTCCGGAGCCACAAGTCACTGGAAAAACACAGGGTATCGCGACTTTCCTACCTTTTCGCGCACTTGGATCTTCTTTCTTCTGAGAATTTCTCTTTTTCGATCTTCTTTCTTCTTCCGTTCTCTTCTCTGGCTCTTCCCGTCTCTGCTTTTAATCTGTCCATACTGTCGAAAGTTTGACATCTAAACTTCCTCTGGTAAAGTGTAGAGTGTCAAGTGTAGAGTGTAGAGTGTGAGGTGTGAAGTGTGAAGTGTGGAGTGTAAAGTGTGGAGTGAGAAGTGTAAAGTGCACAGTGAACAATGTAGAGTGTAGAGTGTAAGGTGCAGTGTGCAAAGTATAGAGTGTAAAGTGTAGAGCGCGGAGTGTAAAGTGTATAGCGTTGGAGCGCGGAGTGGAAAGTTTAGAGTGTGGAGTGTGAAGTGTCAAGTAAGGAGTGTGAAGTGGGGAGTGTGGAGTGTAAAGTGTAGAGTGTGGAGTGTAGAGTGCGGGGCATAAAAAAGGGGAGTGCAAAGTGTGAAGTGTAAATTGTAAACTGTGGGGTGTAGAGCGTGGAGTGTAAAGCGTACAATGTGGAGTGTAAAGCGTAGAGTGTGGAGTGTGGAGTGTGAAGTGTGGAGAGTAAAGTGTAAAGTGTAAAGCGCGGAGTGTGGACTGTAAAATGTAGAGTGTACAGTGTAGGGTGTGGAGCGTAAAGTATAAGGTGCCGAGTGTGGAGTGTAGAGTGTAAAGTGTAGAGTCTAAAGTCTAGAGTGCAAAGTGTGGAATGTAAAGTGTGGAGTGTAAAGTGTAAAGTGTGGAGTGTAGAGTGTGGAGTGTAAAGTGTAGACGGTGGAGTGTGAAGTGTGGAGTGTGGAGCGTGGAGTGCAAAGCGTGGAGTGTAAAGTGGGGAGTGTGTAGTGTGAAGTGTAGAGTGTAGAGTGTGGAGTGTAAAGTGTCAAGTGTGAAGTGTGGAGTGTAAAGTGTAAGATGTGGAGCGTGAAGTGTGGAGTGTGGAATGTAGAGTTGAAAGTGTAGAGTAGGGAGCGTAGAGTGTAAATTGTAGAGTGTGGAGTGCGGAGTGTAAAGCATAGAGTGTAAAGTGTGGAGTGTAAAGTGCGAGTGTAAAGTGTGGAGTGTATCCCCCTTAGACGCCTCACTATACACTGTTTGGGGTCTCTTGTCGGGAGAATTGGTATTCTAGCCAAGCCGCTGCAGGTCCACAGAGAGGGCGCTGCAGGGAGCACACCTGCGAGCAAGGTGCTTCGGAAGGCACGGCGCCTCCTGCTTCCGGAGAAGCTTTGCCAGCACCGCTGGGTAGAGTTCCGCGCAGAGTGCGCGGAAGTCGTCCAAGACGAACGGCGCTTGTGTGTGCTGAAAAGGGCCGCCATCTGGCCCTTCGCACAGGCCGTCGAAGAACGACGGAAGGAGTACCACTTCGGCTACACTCTCCTGCGCATAGCATCAGTTGTGATGCGTTGTGATAGTTTAGCAGTAAGTTTTAGCTTTGAACATTTTTTGTTTTTTAATTCCACACATGCATACAAGACCTCATATACGTTATATCAAATTACATAACCAAAAACCGCACGAGAGAACCCCATTCTAGACTTTGCTGTTAGCGCCCTTTTATAAATCTTTTTGTTGTTTTTTAAATAAGATGTAGGAATTCCATTTTAGACCAGTTTTGTTTGAGGGTTTAAGGTCATGATCCACCAAGGCCCCTGGGTAGTAGTTTAAAGTGCAAAACCACTTGGTAATGCCTGCAGGTTGTCAAGCAACCCCTTGCGTCTTGCAGAATCATTTCCTAACTACCCCATCATCTAGCACTACCTGCTTTTCTCGAAATCTCTTGCTCCTGGCTTTTCTTCAATGTCCTCTCAGCTGTTCTCGTCTCGTCTCTGCTCGTTTCATCCCTTCCCTTCCAACCCTCTGCCTCCCACTGCAGCGCCCTCCGTTGGCGGACCCGCCGCGCGAAGGGACCCAAGTCGATGCTGCGCTTGGCCGGTTTTGCCACGTCGTCCTAGACCAGCCAGGAATATATAAGAGTTAATGTGTCGGTGCTAAAACTTCGAGATGTAGCGGCACCGTCTGGCACAAACATACAATGACAATTATCAGATGAAGTTTCGTGGAGGAATTCCGAGTTACCGGCATTCACATTGGCACTAACAAAACAGATTACCAGGCCCGGTTGGCATGTTCCTGAAATAGAGGCGTAGCTCAAGAAATAACAAAGTCCAGTTGGCACGGTTTGTGCGCACTACTGCTGTCTTTTGCAGCTGGGCGTGGCAAATCAAATCTGGGCGGTCACATCAAAATGGCACCGTAAGTTGCGACCGGACGTTATTCTCATTTTGGCACTGATGAGTTTCCCTTTTAACTTCCTTTGGAAAAGTGCTTCAAACGCGTCCTTTTTCTGTGTGCTGTAAAAACTTCTCTGTGTGAAAGGTTCTGTGAATAAAAGACTGCTGTGCGTAAAAGCGTGCCTATGTGTAAGAACTGCGCTGTGCAGAAGCTGGCTGTGTATATATGCAAGCTTCTCCGTGCAAAGACTTCTCTGTGTAAAAGCTTCTCTGTGTAAAAGGTTCTGTGTGTAACGGCTTGCTCTGTGTGAAAGCTTTCCTGTTTGAAAGCTTCTCTCCGTGCAAAAGCTTCTCTTTGTAAAAGCTTTTCTGTGTAAAAGCCGGCGGTCTTTGAGAGCTTCGTGGGTGCGAAGGTTTTTCTGTGCAAAAGCTTCTCTGTGTAACAGCTTCTCTGAGTAAGAGTTTCTCTCTGCAAAAGCTTCTCTATGTAAAAGCTTGCTATGCGTAAACGCATAGGCGCGTGCGAAAAAGCTTCCGTGCGTAAAGGCTTCTGTCTGTAAAAGTTTCTCCGTGCACAAGCTTCCCTACGCAAAGACTTCTCTGTGTAAAAGTTTATCTTTCTCAAAGGTCGCTGCGTTTAAGAGCTTGATGTGTGTGAACAGTTTTTGTGCGCAAGCACTTCTCTGTGCAAAACTCCGTGTTCCAAACCACCAACCAGTCATTTGATCAAAAACAAGGATGTGCGGCAACTGACATATCTAGCAATATCTGCTGTATCTAGCTAACACACATGTCCAATGGCATATTGGGATATATTGGGATATAATGTCGATTATATTTATTATAGAATATCAATGAACATCATGGGATATGAGATAGCTAGCAGTAGGATTCAAACAAGTTTCTCTGAAAAAAAGTAGAATGTGGCAAACTAATAGGTATCGATTGAATGGAAAGGGATATGTTCCAGGTAAGTCAGGTTGCTGCAATATCACCACTGGTAGTCTAGGAGGATCCATTTTGCTGCATGTCCTGTTCACATTTGTTTGTTGTTGGATCTCAATCTATACTACATACTCTATATTAACCATGATCGATTAGCTATGATATATGGCTAAATATATAGTAGGATATCCCATTCTCAGCTTTCTGAAAACTTAACTCATCCTTGTCAGCGACAAGACCTATCGACAAACAAACGGTCTTTGGGGAAACCACCGTGGTGTTTGTTCAAGGGTACCGCAGGGTACCTGTATATTTTTAAAAAAATAAGTGTTTCCAAACTGGAAACCCAAACTGGATCCCATAGTTCGAGACGCCATGCCTACCCATGAAAAATCCCCCTTGAAGGTTGGTTACTTTCTCCGCTGTTGGTGAATTCACTCCTTGTTCATGAAATCCACTGGGCTATTCCTTCAAAAAAACACTGGTTAGATCACCAGATTCCCTAATTAAATCAACCCAATATGACGCCTCAAAAATCAGATAAATTATAATATAATATATATATATATTGTGTCAAATATATCCCCCTCCGGCAACAAACATGGTGAAAAATCCCCCTTTGTTCACAAAGATGTTCCCATAATTCCCACATGTTTTCCAAACAAGTCTTCCCCAGTACCTCTAATTTTCGACAATTATAGGGGATGTATATTCTCCCATCAATTTCCCATAATTAGTCCATTTCAACCTCTATTTTCATCTATTTACGGTTTTTTGTTTGGATCCTCCCTTGGTTTCACCCATCATTTTCACATTCAAAAACCTCCATTTATAGAACATCTTCCCATCATTTTCCCTCAAACTATTCGGTCATTCCCATCCCCATCCATCCCCTACCGGTAAACTGACAGTTTGCTACTGAATATTACCATCGAGTTCGTTGATTTACCTGATTTTTTCCGACTGGTGATTTGATTTATAATAGTTGATTTAAATATGGTGATTTGAATATGGTGATTAAATGTAATGGAAAATCACCATTTATAATATTACCATTTATTTATATTTATAATTGAAAATGGTGATTTTCCAGTGCGCAAACTGTATACCAGAGGCTGACATCTCCTTGCTGAAGCTGGGCGGCCGTTGCACCACCTCCCCGAACTTCGGCGCCGTCGAAGGCGCGGCCGGTGTGGAGACCTTCGAGGCCTTGGCGCGGCGCTTGTCCTTCAGCGCCCGGGCACGTTCCTGGCGCTGGGACCCCCCCTATGAGGGGAGGTTTTGGGAAAATCATCCAAAAATTGGGGGATGCGGGAATGTTGCATTACCATGTTTGATGACCGGAGGGTGTTTGATGAGGGAACAAAGGTGTCTTAAAACAGGGTATCCCCAAAATCCAATCATTTCATCGCCAAAAACCATGACTGGACGATAAAAATCCCACCATTTTCAGGTACACCCAAGTATCATTTTTTTTCGGAAGATCATGTTCTATCAACCCATACTTTTTAAAGATGTTTTCCGTCACATTTTTCCTTTCGAATCTTCCCATGGTTAACCTCGCCGGTCCCGCCTTTTGTCTCTCCTTTTGGTGGTCGGTGTTGGCTTTCTTCTGCACCACCTGAGGACGTTGGGACGTGACTCCACGATGGGACACACTGGCTGGCAACACAAGTAACAGTTTGGCCGTGTCCTTTTGGGTGGTATACATATATTATAATTATACTTTATATATATATATTATATATATATGGCATATATACATTTATATATATATATATGCATATATCGCACACAATGCATTATGGCATATATACCAAGCAAAGATAAATATAACCAACAATATGATGTGTCACAGTTTGACCCTGGAAATTGCCAATTTGTTAGTGGAAACTAGTCTTCCAACCCCCAACTTATGGAAGGGTCTATGTTAATTTACTGCAGGGTAGCATGGTTGACCATATTATGCCAGGGTGCCGGAAAACCATTCCAGCAGCAACTGTTGATATCTTGTCCTTTGCCAAATGGTTGGAACAGTTCTTGGCAATCCCCAAGCCTGAAAATAACCCAGCAATCCAATACTGGATAATGATTCTCACCATAAGAGCATGCAATTTGAGGGTTGGGTACACCTCATTAGACAAAGCCATGTGGGCCAAAATTATTTTAAAAAATAGATGGCTTAATACAAAACATATGGGCCAATTCCCGCCTCAAGACTCATACGCATGCGATACCACCATTTTTTCTCATGTATTGCAATATAAAGTTGGATTTCACCATGTTTACGATTTTCAGTAACTGGTCTTATGCCATCTTATGCCCATATGCACCCATTTTCTCTGTTAAAATTAATGAACTGTTGCTGATTCCCCCATGAAACCAATGATAAAGCCAGCATTTTGGTAAGAAAAACCCACCACTTTCCACCATTTTTTGGGGTGGAAAGTGGTAAACCAGGCGCCTGCAGTTTGCTCTTCACCGCCTGCTGCAGGCGCCGCGAATACTCCGCCACCGTCTCCAGGGGTCGCTGCTTCGGTAGTGGCGTGGCATCCGCACTGACCTCCTGGCGAAAAAAACGACCAAGGATGGACAGTCCGTGGATTTCATGGGGATTTCATGGGGGTTTACCATCTGGTTATGACTAACAGTTTGCCATGGTTAAGCCATGGCCCTAATCGAAATAGATGGTTTACCGAACTTCAAAATGGGTGGATTTTCCATGGCAAACTGTTGAATATGTTAGTCATAACCAGATGGTAATGGGATTTAATGGAACTTCATGGGGATTAATGGAATTTCATATGGGAATTTAAATGAATTTAATGGGGGCAAAAGGATTAATGGGGATGAAAGGCAATTAATTGGGATACATCAATGGGATTGAACTGCAATATCAACATTTAATGGAATGAAACTACAGCAACAATAATTAACTAACACATATCATTTATGAATATGGATTGGTTGATATACCCACTAGTGGTTGGCCAAGATATACCCATAATCTGACTGAATTACAATGATTCAATGATTTACTAAACTGAAATCAATGGTAATTTCAGGATCCTAAAACGAAGGTACTGTACATCTAAGGCCATATTTTGTGGGGATATTCCCTGAAACAAAGGACTAAAAAATAGGCCTTATGGTAGGTACCTCCTTCATGAATCGGTACCTGGAGTTGCGATGAAATGCTTGATCATCTAGTGACGTCGCAGGGTTTCTCTGGTATATTCTATCCAAGTCATTGGGACGTAGTTAGGGATTGAATCCATGACTTGATCCATACGATGGGGTCATAATGGATTCCATAAGGGTATACCATGGTATACCTGATACTTTTGAACATTTAACAACCAAAAACTGAATACGATGTGAGATATCATGGGGGATATACTGATATACAACCAACATCAACCAACAATAGGATATAGTTAGTACTCACATACAGGAGGAATTATGGGGATATCACTTGATATCACCAAAAAATGCGATGACCATGGATGGCCCCATGGTCATCAACTTCAATGAACTAATTTACTATCCACTTAGTAAGTGGCAATCAAACATGGCAATGCAAACTCCCTATGTAATTACAAATGATTGTCCAATTCAAACCTCCATTTAGTTCGGAAATTTCCCAGCTAGCATCAGCTAGCTGTGTTTGATTCCTAGAGGGTAACTAGGGATATCATGAAACCTCAGCCGCAGTGTCCTTAGGCAGCGCCGCCTGTGAAATGTCGAAGGCGCCGCCCAAGTTCTGCCGTTTCGCCGGGCGGTCAAGGTTGGCTTCGGCCTGGCGAACGAGAGACGGTGCCCTGTGCCCTGCGCCCCGTTTTCGAAAAAGTTGAAGTTTAGTTAGAGTTGATTTGATTAATCTTTGATTATATAATTTATAATGGTATCATAAGTGATAATTGTTTTTTTTGCTTCATTTTTGTTTCCTAAATCATTGATCGAAATTAGCTTCAAAATCAACACGTGCGGTACCAAGCGGAGTACGTTGAAGATGTTTGATCATTTTTGCCAGCACTTCTCGCTGAAACCAAATCAACAGCTCGTGAACTTTGCAAGGGGTCCATTCCCGTGAGTTTATCCTCCATGTTTAGTAGACATAACCAAAAACCACTGAGAATACCTGAGTCATGGCTTACACGTTTGGAACGCACAAGATTCACAAGACGTATGGTTCCCCTTCCTTCGACCATCGACTGGTGAAGCTTGTGGCATCCCATGTTCCAGGGAACATCGCTGGATATCTTTCGGTGAATTCCGTTGAGATAATAAACCTGAACATAGATTGCCAAAAAAACACATATGCCATTGCACGGTGGCTTTAAGACACAACATGCAACACAATATACAACTGGAATTGTGCAGACATTTGACGTCGACTGTTTTGGGCATGGCTTAGCTGGCTTAGCCAGTTAAGGTCGGCCATGTCACCACGTGGATTGCAGATGATGATCAACCATGGGATGCTTATTGAGGTGTTTCCCAGAATTTCGGGGCATCACTTGCCAAAACCCATGTGATATCTAATGAATATTATAGTAAATAATTTATAATTATATATATATATATGTGTGTAGATAAACCCATCATTAGGTTTCCCATCATCATCTTCACAATCATATCTACTTTCTCATCTTCACAATCACATCTAATTTCAAACGATGATCACCCCTTTGTGATGATCAATTTTTGACAAAAACCATGTCAACCCCGCATCTGGTCCCCCAAATAGTGATAAGATAAATTATGAAAATTAATCTGCTACACAAATGGTACCCCACACATTTAAACAGTCAGTCCAAGGCGTCAACAATCTCCAGGATTGATTATTTGATACCATGGAAATAAACAAACAATAACATGCTTCACATCCGGGAAGAGACTGCATTTTTTTTGGGACATGAGGGAAGCCCTTCCACTTCGCACCTTCATGATGGTAAACATACAAAAAACTATGGAAAGATCCACCATGCTATGAAAATGGGCAAATCCACTATTTCGACTGGACCATGTTCAATAATTAGCTATGTAAACGTTTACCAGGGGGTAAACCATCTACCAGAGGCTATCCCATTTTTCGCCCCACCTCCTTGGCTCTCTCCCTGCGACGCGCTTTCTTCGACTTTGGGGCATGCGCGGGACCCGCAGCGCCCGTGGAGGGAGCGCTGGTGGCCAAGATGTCCTCAGTTTCTGGTGGGTTCCATCAATGGGGCTACCCATGGCTACCCCCAAATGGATGGTTAATGGAAAATCCATGATAAACTATAGATGATTTGGGGGTACCCGCGATTCAGGAAACCTCCATGTGTAAATAGTGGATGAAAATCAAACACTGAAATGACGAGCGTTCAATAAACCAAATCCTGGCCGTAGCCGAGCGTTGAAAATCGTCAACCCATGATGACGAACCCTGCGCAACGCCAAGCCACCGAGATGAAACCTCTTGCGTTTCTCTATTCGGTGTTTGGGGAGTTGAAAGTCCCCAGCTTGGTTGGCACTTCAATAGCATTCTTACTAGCACCGCAATTGTTGACAGGGATACCTTAATGCAAAATCATATGCATGGAGTGCCTGGCGACTGGTATCAATGATCTAGATTTAGTCTTTGGAATGCCGGGCTGGATACTGAAAGGAAAGTTTGGTATGTGTAATCATCCAATTAATGGCCCTTCGTTGCTTCTGAGGTTGCCATCAGCTGTCCATATATATATATACAAAAATGCACCATATAATTATAGTACATAAAAACACACACATATATAAGAATATACATACATACATGCATACATTACATTACATTACGTTACATTACATTACATTACAGTACAGTACATTACATTACATTACAGTACAGTACAGTACAGTACATACATACATACACACATACATACATACATACATACATACATACATACATATATATATATACACATATCCCGATTAGATGTTGGTTGATGTTGGTTGTAATTCTTTCCAGGTGCACTCTGTGAGTAAGCCTCAAGCTTCACCCAAGCGCGCCGCAAAAAAAGGGGGCTGAGCTTCTTTCCCGCCACCAAACATGGAGCCAAAGATGGGCGGAATGTCGTTGGCATCCTTGTCTCCTGCCACAAACGATCGCTGTCTCTGTGAAAACATGGGGAAAACATGGGAAAACCCCACTGAAATATCTTGGGATCATGATCAACGAACAAAAACGAAATCATGTATCAATGCAGTACGCTACCAGCCCGCTCAGGCAGGGGAGAACCAGGCTATCATGTTGGAAATCACCTGTCTTGTGCCACTGTGTGGCAGTGGTTTGTGTCATGAGGTCTGGGCATTCTTTTCTGCAACTCAAATCATAAAGCAAGGATTTGGAGATATTTCCCTCCACCAACCGTTATTACCCAAATGATGATTCTCATACTTATGGCTACTCATTTGGTACCCCGCACAACATGCCTTTTATCTCTTCCTCTGGTGCATATATGTATAAATATATATATATACTTAACCCATCTACAGAAGGTTCCTGTAATGTATGTTTTAGAGTCCCCTTCCCCTAATACTGAATGCCCGCTATGTGGGCCTCAAAATTAAACAGATCCAAAACTAAACCGGGGTTTCATTTTGGTAGCACTTAGATTGGCACAAAGAGATCAATGATTGATACCATCTGCTACTGGAGTGGTCCCCGCCAATCATCAACAGCCCATGGTTTTTTTGCCAACTCCAGGGTTGACATCAGAATATCGTGGGAATAAACCAGCAATAGGCATGATTAAGCATGCAAATGGGAAGAGTTTTCGGATGTTTTCGGGATATTTACGTACACGTAGCTATGGAAAATCACCATCGTTCATAGGTAATCAACTATACATGGGCGATTTTCTATAGCACTGCAAACGTTTACCAGAGGCTAAGTTTCCCAGTCCTTTGGTCGTCCGAATTCAAAAACCCAACCGCTCGGACGGTTCCTTTGGGCGCTCGGCAGCGCTCCTTCTTGCTGTGATGAGCCATCCTCAAATGGGACGACGTTTCGGGCGAGAAAACTCAGCCGGAAAAACTAAAATTAGGTGGTTGAAATTATGGAACTCCGTGGCCACCATTTGTTTTGGTTCCCCCCCCCAAAACAAAAAGCATGTTTTGGTGATTTTTGATATAAATGTTGGGGTAAATGTGTGCCTGGGCATATGCAAACCAGAACCGACTCAGCTTCTAATCCTATCGGAAACTGCAAGATCTCTCTTTGGGAAGTTTGGAGGCCTGATGAAAAATCGAAAACCGAGTTCAGGCAACACCCACTAGTAAACTAACATACCTTTGGGAAATCACCATTTTCAAGAGGTAAATTCACTGTAAAATACATTGGATCGCCACGTTCAATAGATGTCCTGGCTCAGATCATCGGGGCTCGGCCGCCCGGCCCATCTCTATTTTCCCAAAAGGTCCCAAAAACAGTTAGTTAGTCAAAGCATAGGCGCATTCACCAAAAAAGAATGGAACCTGCTTGAGCAGCCTGCTTGTCTGTCTTTTTTGAGGGATTTTGAGGGTTACTATCGCCAAACGGTTTGCTACATCATACTACATCTCTTCTATGGTTGAATCGCCCCAACTTACCCTCAGAAATGTGACACATTTTGGCTGCATATAATGAGGTTAGGCATCTGCTGGCGCACGTCCAATCCGCGATAAACTGGATCTTGAGCTTTGAACTTTCCTGCAGATTTTGCGGGGTGATGCCCAACTGGGGATTTGCACTCACCCGACAAAGAATATGGAGGTAACTGCAATGACAAACAGCAAGTAAAGGGTAGGACAAAATGATGGAATAAAATAGGCGGCATAATGGGTTCATATAGGTTTTAAACATGAATTTCCTAGAATTCTGGCCATCCGCACACACAAAATCCATATGACTGAATGCAACACCAAGGTGCTCTTTCCATTGCTCCATGCCTCAAGCAGCATGGCAGGGATCAAGTCTGGAGGTTTTTGATGGAGCCGGGTTGGTGGCTATCCTCACTAGCCAAACACAGCCAAACTGACGGACGTTTGCTTTCTATGACCGCGAAGCAGTTGCAAAGCTTCAGAAGGTTTATTTCAGCAGCACCCGAAGAAACCATTGGTGACTTTTTTGCTGGCTGCTCTTTGCTCCCGCCCATCCCTCAGCAAAGCCTTGTCCTTCTTCTTGGTTTTAGTTCGGCCCCGCCCCATGGCACCACTGACGACAGAACTGTGCTCTGTGGCTGTTTGGCTGTGGAAGATACAGCTAAATCTCCTGCATGCAGGTACTTGTAGCTGTGCCACTCCAGTCCAAATGAACGCCTTCAGCCAACAAAACAATATGTGGTATATATGTGGTATAACCGTGGATATATGTGGTATAACTCACCATCTATAGATTATAGATATCTAATTATCCATAGGAAACAATGACATGTTGACCACTGGTGCTGCCCAACGTTTTCAGCATCCCTTCAGCAAGCTGACAAACCCAAAAGGCTGCTGGGGCTTGTGCAGTCAACACTTCGACTAGCAATGCGCTCTTATTTTGGCGGCAATCCCCTGACAAACTCGCATCTGAAACAACTTTCTGGTCAAACTCCAAATGGTTGAAAGAATGCAACCAGCTCGATAATCCATCTTGGAAAAACATGCGCAGACAATTGCGCCTATTTGGTGTTCATCTGCGGAATGAAAACGGAGGGTTTGAAGTTCGGAATTGCAGGGAGAAATTCCAACATGAGGGGCGGATGCATATATCTTGGCATGTCAAAAGCCAACAAAATGTTGGTAACGTTTGATGTGTTTGCAATGTCTCCAGCATCAAACTCAATCAAATCTACCATTCCCCAATCAACATAGAACCCAACCAACCACCCATCTGAGGAAAATTGCCTTCCAAACCCCTATTTGCCGGGTCCATTTCTAGTTGAGAGAATAGTAATGGATAGTTATTGCGTTACAATTCCAAAGTTTCCGCCCAAAATCTCAATTTCAACTGATGCGACGGTCTTGGCGGCAAAGCAACCCCTGTGAACTGCAATTCATGACGAGATCGAGTCTTAACTAAGGTTTCTACAGGTGTGTTCTACGCAGGGCGGATCGAAACCGTGTACCCCTTGCTTTCACATCAAAATGACTCGTTGTCATGGATGTTCGTCCACTTGAAAAATGGGTTCTATGGATATTGATCCATAAAGCATCTATTTAATTTACTCTTTTGTAAATCAACATCTAAAACCATTGACAATCACCATGTTTCAAAGGTAAATGATCAAAATCAAAAATCATCAGTGGAACATTTAATGCTCTTTTTCAGAGGAAATTCACCAACAAAATTCAAAAATCATCAAACATCATCTATCAATATAATATCTATCAATGATCAAACATCATCTATTTCCATGGAACATGGCTTCCATGGCTTCCATATCTGTACCCTCTGGTAATTTAACAGTTTGCTATTGAAAATGGCCATTTATAGTTGATTTACCCATTAAAAAATGTGATTTTCCATAGTTATGTTAGTTTACCACTGGGTAAGAGGAAATTCACCAACCTCAATGGGCCATGGTTTCCGCAGATTCCTCGGCGCATTGGAGCCAGACCGGTCGCTCACGTTGCACCTGGTAAACGAAGCAAGGGTGAAAAAAAACCGCTGGAAATGGTGGTTTAGCCATGAATAAATAAGGATTTCATGGTGTTTAACGGGGTTTTAATGGGTTTTAATGGGATATAATGGGATATGAATGGAATATCAATGGTGGAACAGGGATTGAACAGTTGTTTGCATGGTATTTGAATGGACAAATCATGAAACAAACATCTATTAATGGCGGATTTTCCACACAATACTATCCATATTTGATTCCCAGAGAGTAGTGTCAACCAACCAGTTTGGCACCAATAGTCTGTCATGGTAATACATGGATTCTTTGTTGTGACAATTATGCTTCAAAAAACATCCAAAAGGGTCATCCCAGGTTTAAACCAACCCATGGGATTTTGGTGTTTCAAAAGTTGAGACGAATACTAAAATCTAAACCAGCATCGAATCTTTCATACAACAAAATACACCCGAGATTGCATCCCAACAGCAGATCCCCCCTTAACGCTCATAGTTCATAGCGCTTCATATAATAAAAGCAGGGCAGCTCTTGATTTTTCATTGTTCTTTGGAGCCAATAGTTACTACAGGTTAGCCGCAACAGCCCCATGAGCCCGCAAACGCTTCTCATCGCGAAGCGACCCGGATATAATAACAAAAGGATGTAACGCCTCCCTCAACTTCGATTTCAAACGCTAGGGATGTCGGGTTCATTCTATGATATATACTATATACACATGATCCCATTATATCCCTATTACAAATGATGTCTTTTGAAACAACCCCCTGGCATCCAGGCGCTCGCCCGGCGCCTCATCCTGCAACAAAGCTTCGATGCGTTCGTCGTTGCCGAAGCCCATGGCGTCGCGGGGAAGGAAACCCACACCTTGAAACCGCGTCAGCTGAGCATTGCACAGCGTTCTGGGTCATCCATGGTCATTTAAGCACTGCACCAATGGGTACCCTTTGGTAATGACTAACATAACTATAGAGTTAATCACCATAGAAATAGTTAATTTTCCCATGAATAGCATGGTGATTTTCCATAGTTATGTTAGTTTACCAATGGGTAATTCGCAACATGGGATGGTTTTTTTTTGTCATCCCATTTCATGGTATAGCCGTTACCCATTGATACCCATTGATACCCATTGATACACATGGGAACCCTTCTAATGGGCATTATAATGGGTATATAGATCTCTATGAAATTGACTATCCCCCAAGGATTGTCACACATATGACTTGGTCTGAGGTTATATCCCACAGTTGTGGAACTAGCGTGGGCAATGATTTAAGCGATTTAATCCTGACATGGGGATAGCCCAATTGCCCAATTTAAAAATCAACGAATGTTTAGGGCCACGAATTACAATCCATTCAGTTGGCTTTCCGTGTGTTTAATAGTAGGGGGAAAGGGATGACTCAATATTGTGCAAGAAATTTTGGACATATAGTACTTTGGTATAGGTCCAATATCATCAATATCCAATCGACAAGCCATCCTTGGATAGCGATCATGATATGTGGCCAAGGAGCTTCCAACGAATCCACCCAAACGCAGCTTGGAAGCGAGTTGGAGGTAGATGTCCAAGGCTGCAGTGCAGCCTGTGCTATGCCATGTGGCAATTGGAAATGGGTTTGTGGGGTTTATGGGATTTAAATTTAAGCCCCTTCCCACCATTGAAACAGCTACCAAACCTCGGACGTCCGCCTGGGACTTCGCCAAAAGGTGAGGCTGATCATGTTTGCCCAGAATAGATGCACATATACATATACATGTATATGTGTATATAAATATATAAACACCGCATATGACAGAAATAGTAATTGCTAATTAACCGTGATTTCACACGTATTATTAACACATTGAAAGCGGTGAAATATGTTTGACATCTTTTGACGACTATTCAATATCTTCAACACGGGTTTGTAATGAATGATCCGATCCAAGTGTTGAATTCCTTTATATGGCCACCCGTCTCCCAAACAAAAACACAAGGGTGTATTGGCTGCGTTCGATCATACTTGGATGTGAATCCTCGTTGATCTATAGCTTGGAAATGCCCATACATGCTATGAAATAACCCAATGTATGTCGGAAATTCATTCAAGTTATCAATCACTTACCAAGTGAATCTCTTTAGTTCCCAAGTAAGCCTGTTATGATGTCGGACAATTTACAGCTAAATCTCCATTTTTTCATAAACACATGATGTCCATTGATGTCCATTGATGTCCTGTAGATTTCATGATCTAACCGGTCTAACCAGTCCTTCTCTTGGTGGGAAATGGATGGACATCCTGAAAAAATCGACAGGCAATGCCCTCACCTTGCGACAATCCTCCCAGGAAAACGAGCTCACTGCGGCCACCCAGCAAGGCCACCTGGATGCCCATTCTGCAGACAAAATCCTAGTAGCCCTAGAGGGTAGCCATAGCTGGTGCTGGGACAGTCAAACATCCAAATGGATCCAAATGGTGGAATATATTCCAATGATGTCCAGGAGACAGACAGAGTTTTCTATCACAAATCACGTATGAAGCAGCGATTTGAAGGTGATAAAAAGATACTCATTGACATTGAGGTACTAAACAACTAAACATGGGCGAAAGAACGTCAAGAACCACTGGATGCTCAGAGACCCTATATGTTTGCCTCTCTTTGCAGTTTCAAAACAGTATATCATTATACATATATATGTATATATGTTATATAGATAATTTATGATATATGCTATATGCTATATATATATATATTTAACAACAATAATAACAATAAGAACAACAGCAGTCACTGGGTCGAAGAGTTGTAAGGACCTCCTCTCGTAAGATCTTCTCCAGGCGCTGGCGCGTCTGCTCCAAGGAGCTGGGATCACCTGGGTTTCCCACCTGGTGATGGGTTCCCACCTGGAAAATGGTTGGTTTATGCTGGTTAAACCATGCCCAAAACCAGGAAAAATGGCTTGGTTCTGCTTGGTTTATGCGTGGTTTATACCATAGAAATAGTGAGTTTTCCCATTACAAATGGTGATTTTAAGCATCTTGCTGGTTGGTGGTGCAACTTTTCCATCTTGAAAAATATGAGTTCGTCAATGGGAAGGATGACATCCCATATATGAAATGGAGAATTAAAGCCATGTTTGAAACCACCAACCAGGATGTTTATGGCATTGTTTATGGCATGGTTTGACCCACATTGTCATTGATACATCATTATCTTATTTTTTAGATGTCAACATTTTCATATAGTTCTATACCTATGCGTATGAATGTACATGTAAAATGTATGGATATATATACATCTATTTTACCCAAAGATGTGTATTTACTTCCCAAACATGCAAGTATGTATGTCCGTCGTATATGCATGTTTGTGGGATGTTTGTGACCATATGACTCTACAAATATAGAATCAAAATTATAGGCACTAGTTCGCCAAGTTTTCATGGGAGACCCTCCCGGTAATAAATGTTGTTTTTTGACAAATATAGGGTTCGCGATGGGTGTGTGGTAGTTATGTGATATATATCATGAGATATCTAGAGTTTATCCACATTGATCCACTATGATGTGGGATGTTAATGAATATTATACAACATTGTTTATAGTAGATATCGTTGATGGATGTTGATGGGGTTTCTGTCGCCACGGTGATGGTGAACGGAGCAATTCAGCCAAGCTCCCGGACCTACCCGGTTACTGTCCGCCCTTTCATACCTTGGTGCACCGCTTCCAAGGCGACCGCATCGCGGGCACCGACAAGTCGCGCGTCGCACTTTTTTGCGACAGCCGACTGCAGTCGGAAGTGTTTTAGATGAAGCGATCCATGGAATTCACTGTGCAAGGCACACTGACTGCAAGGCATGGCCAGGTTGCAACATTCCTGATATTTCCTGATCATTCATGGCATGGTTAGATTATGTTAGATTCATATACTTTGACAATTGACTGCAATAAAATGAAGCGATTTTCCCAGCTAAGGATTCTCAGCCCATCAGGGGTGCCAAAAGCGATCTGGCTTCGCTATTGGAGCTGTGCAGCCCCTGGATGTAGGGAACTTGCTTTGTAACCCATTTCTGGCTTTCAAAAGGCCATAGAAGATATGCAACTTGTTCCAACTCAAGAAACCTTCATGCTGACTCTCCTTAAGAAACACATGCTTAATCTTACTGATGCTAAACGCAGGGAATTTTCGGGAATGATCCACAATAATTAGCAATAATCATCCCAGCAACCCCCAGTCCCATCCAGCAACCCTACTAAGATCTACGTTTAGCACCAGTAAGTAATCTGTTTTTTTTTACCAGAAATCTTCTCCGGATCGCATCCAATGGGAGAAATCCCCCGGCTCGGGCTTGGCTCCCCGCACGGATTCTCTTCCGAGAATAGGGGAGGAACAGAGGCAAAGCGCATTGCGCGCCGGGCTTTGCGGAGGATCTGCTCCCCATCAGGGGTAACTGGGACGTGTATTCCTTATCCAGCCTGATCCTGAAAATGAATCACCAGAAAAATCAGAAAAATGGCTTGAGATAATGCTATCTGAAAACAATTTGAAACATATGTTTCAGGTGAGAGTGAAAACAAAAGCCGTTGGGAAAACACAACGATGGATATGGGATGGGATGGGTCAAAAAATGGCAGAACAAAAACTGCATCTTCATGATCTTCGATCATGGCCTACCAGGTAGATGTGGAAAATCCATGGTTCCCTTAGGAAGTCATGACGTGACTAAAGGTTCGGCATTCTGCCATGTTATTCTTATACCCTCTGGTTATGACTAACAGTTTGCCATGGAAAATCACCATTTTTAATAGGGAAACCATCTATTTCTATGGGCCATCTATACCATGGCTATGTTAAATAACCACAGGTATATGTTGTATACTGTTTTATGTTGAATTGTTTTTACTGAAAATCCACCAAAAAAACATGTTTTTGACTCCCAGTTTGTTGCTTCACAACCTCTGGTGATGTTTTTAGGCTTGTGGAAGACCCTCTCTTCCCATTTTCAAGGGACCAAGCTGCCGCCACCAAACAAGCTGCAAAAGGATACGGAGGATACGCACGGGCCCTGCTATCTGCGAAGCTGTCGCCGTTTGGCAAAAGCTTCAGCTTTGAAGAACTCGAAGAATCACTATATATAATATATGTATATATATATATATCAGTATATCGAAATCGTGAGTTTCAAATCATTCGAGGAAATTCTCGAGCTTCCAGATCCGACTTCAGCATTCAACCGACCGGTGACGACCGGTGAGGCGCGGCGCCATGCGGCACGTGGGCTTCAACGGCGCCAGGCGGCACGTCAATGTCACCGTAGGAAGCAGCGGCATTGTCAGGGTCCGCAGACTGTGGTCATATATATATATACATACATATTAATATATATTAATCAGTTAGATAGTATATATAGAAGATACTTGAAGTATGTTCATGTATTTTCATGTATTTTCCTATACTACTATGAAGATCTATTGATGCACAATCATCATCGTATATAATTAGTAGATACAACATGATACAAGCATCGAATTCGGACATTCTTGCGTATTAACCATCCAAGTTTAAGAATACTGAATGTGTTTGATTCAAACATGCACAAATCAATATTTATGTGTTTCTGGATCTTAGCTATGCAGAAAAAGAAAAGGTCGCTGGAATACCGTTGGATACCAAATGTTCTTTCATCAAACTGGCTAAAATAACAATAAACCACTCCCCAACCATTCATCAGTAGCTGGGTTGTAACCTGTTGTGCCCTTTGGCAATAAAACTTGGCAATGGAAAACCATTTCAATTTTGGCATCAATTGCTAGATTACTGTGCTTCTTTGAGATCAATCAAGCACATGTTCATATCTGTTTGATTACCGGATGGTACCATCTTTCCCAGAATTCAAGGGGCTACAGGCAAGCCCTAAAAATCAGGAAAAACATATGGGTTTCCTGTGAGTTTTCCCATCATGATCCATCCAACTGCCCCAGAAGTAACGGTTTGTTGACGTCCAACTTGTAGCCAAAGCACCAAATGTGTTGTGAAACTTCTCTTCCAAGTCTTCAAGTGGCTTCAATCCATCCGAAATATGAAAGTCATGGGGAAATTTGAGAGCTGGCCCCTCCATCAAACATCATCCAACAGGAGTTTTTCTCCGGTATCCACCATACATCAACTGTCATGGCCTCTGAGGTACTAAGTAGTTTGCTGTGAAAATCATCGAACTAAATTCACTGGATTTCCCAGCCACGTTTGATGAAACCCGGTATCGCATGAAAAATTATCCAAACTTTGGCCAACATGAATCGCGCAGCGATGTTAGTGCTTTCCTGCTTGACCCTGACTTTAAGGGCTCGGATGATGATAGCGATGCTGCGAAACAAGTTTCAGAAATGATTGCCGTTTCTGAGAAGCAAAAGACTGGCTAATCAGATCACAAAAAAGGATGAATGCAACTCAGCTCTACACGTTTACCTGGTTCCGTTCAAATGTGCAGCAAGGATTATAAAGGCCAGAGAAACAAAACAAAAAAACAACAAAATCATGGCAGATCACTATCACCAAAGGGAGCGAAAGAGAATAAAGATACATCCAGTACAGGCGGGTCCGTTGTTCCCGTTCCAGAACTTTTTTGTTGCTTCCTCCTCCTGACTTTTGATCAGAGGGGAGCACCTTTTGAATAGCAAAACAGCGGGCAAAAATCCGCAAAAGGTAAGGAAATCCTGAATCATCAGGATGCAAAAAAAATCACTCAGCATAACCCCTTTTCCCACACAAACACACCTCAGCAAGACTGGTTTATCGCCTTTATCGCTGTCAAACATGTTCTGTTCATATTGGGATCCCAATGGATCTCATGGGATCCCAAGGGACTCTGGGGAAAGGTTTGATGAAACCAACGGACGCAACGCGAGGAAAGCGCGCAACGGTCCGGCTCGTTGTCTTTAGTGACGGCGCCCGGAGATGGAAAAACCAACCCTTGGACCTTTTTAGACATGTGAGCAGCAAGAAAACTGAGAAACAAATCCAGAAACACCAGAGATCCAAATGCATCAAATGGAAAACAGGCATGTCAATCAAACAGCTTCCGACAAGTCCTTTCAAATTGAAATATGTTTCTCAACATTGGGAGAACTTTCGCCTCATTTCGGGACTATGTCCATCGCTTGGTAGTGAAAAAAACTATACTCGGTTCCAGTGCTAAGTCAGGCATGCCCGCGTAAAGTCAAACATCCGCATGGGCATGGCTAAAGTTTTAAATTGGACGTTCAACATCGACTCTCCTTACTCTTGTTAGTACAATTGTTCATCCACAGTGCTACGTTTTTGGGTTTGAGTAGTATTTACCATGATTGTACCATGATTCATCCCATCTCACAAAGGTGGCCTTCAATGGCGGCCATTTTGATCGCCCAAGGCGGCCATCAGCCGCACCTCACACCCGACGCTTCAAGGACTTGATGTCCTGGACGAAATGAGCTGGCTCAGTTGGCTATGGAAAATGGATGAACATGGCCCATATGTTTATAGATAAATAGACTTAAAAATTGGAAATGAAATTGATGAACATTGCTATTTCTGAAATAGATCACTTAGAAACTTGAGGATTTACCTATTAGACGACTGGTGATTAGTTCTGTAGCTACATTCGATTCCCAAAAGCTATTGCATTTTGGGGTTCTCAAGGTATTGGCCAGCCGCCATATGCTGCCAGAAGTTGGGGGTGAAACTAGAAACTTCTACAGGACAATGGTGGCATTGGTGAACGATAAGCCAATTGGTTGCTGGAAAAGCCATTACCTTCATAGATGGTACTTCATTCAAGCCCCGTTCAAACCCAATGAGTTACCATTGCATAACTAGATCTATAGACTCATCGCAGCACCACGCAGCCCTCAATTCGAGGGCGATACTCACAACTCTCACTATCACTAACAACCCATGAGTTACAATTTACTAAATATAATGTTGTCTAGCCAATAGTGATATCTTGTCAATAGTAGAAACATTTTTCCGCAACTCCAATTTTTCTCCAATACTAAAAGGCAATTAGCTCCATTTACTTTTAGTATTGCCAAAAGAGTCATGTTCAGACCTTGTCCAGAGGGCATGGCCAATAGTGGACCCAACATGGCAATAGTGGAAACTTTTTTCCCAACTCCAATTTTTTCCCCAATACTAAAGTCAATTAGCTCCATTTACTTTTAGTATTGCCAAAGGAGTCAAGTAAAGCAAATCCTTTTCAAAGCAGCCTTCACTTTTGATTAGCAAAAGCATAGATTCCAGAAATCTGATCCAATTACCAAACAGCTGATTTCCTTATAAAACCCTTATTTAAAAAAGCAAGAAACAGGTCCACAAAGGGTACCCCCTTTGCAAGCCCCAGAATAGCAATAACAAACCTGCACCAGGCATGGCAATAGTGGAAACTTTTTTCCGCAACTCCAATTTTGTTGTCCTCCTTCTCCTTCTCCTTCTCCTTCTCCTTCTTCTCCTTCTTCTCCTCCTCCTCCTTCGCCTCCATCCCAGCCATAAGGTTCCAAAAATTTACTATTGGAATGCTGACCCCCCCCGATTTTTTTTTTAAATTATTTGATTTAGGGGGGGTTTACTATTAGGCAGCATACATTATATAAAATCGTACAAATACCACCATGCACTAACATAGAGTCAAGTACAGGGTTTGAACAATAGTTGCCTTAGGGTCTTAAGGTCCTCCTGCATCTCCGTCTGCGCATCGCGAAGGGATCCTGAGAGCGAAAATGTGCCATCTGACTGTGTCATCGGTACGAGAATTGGGCGTCCAGCATGCCAAAGGTAATTTCATGGAACTCTTGGATGCGTCTAAATGAATAATTGAGTCATGGATACTCTTTCAAACGCGAGTTAAGTAGTTTAACTTGATTCATAGGGGTTTGCTAGGCTAAACCCTGGAGTAATCGGATGTATAATGTATAGTTTTTGCGGAATGAAACAAGCTACAAAGAGATTTGCTTGTAAGATACATCTGGAAAACAAAACCATGAAATCCCAGGCAACAGAGCATGAAGTGAGGCATGTGCCTCACCGGATCTGTGATGAGGATCCAGTAGGATCCTCTCCATCGCAGGATTTTCGGGTTGCATTGGGATTGGATTTTAACTTAAGCTATAGGCTGCACCGCTCCCCAAGGGAAGGTTTGACACAAAACGCAACCAAGATGCCTAGCAACCTGCGCTGGGTCAGCGACTCATCACAATCCAATGGGGACACAACATGATTTTTTGTCTGAGATTTATATATATATGTGTATATATATATCATGGGTGAATTCATGACTTTAGATCCAAATATAATTCACCAAAAAATTAGGATCTAAAAGGATTTAAATGGATTCATTCATGAAACAGAAGGAGTCATGCAAACAGTCCGTCACGGATGCCTTACACAGACCCGACAACTCCAGACACAGGTAAGGATATGGCCAAAACAGTTGGCAATGCCTCAAATCTAAGGATAATGTTTTCAGCCGTAGGAATGTCTGACACATGCTCTGGCAAGAATCCGATAATCATCGGTGCGACCAGAAATCACTGCTACAAATTGTTTACCATTGGGTTTACCACATGATATCAGCCCCGAATTATGCTGAACCCCTCAAATGTTGGAATTTTAAAAAATGATCACGCGATTTTTGGAAAGCATCCCAGAATGAATCAACAAGGGTTTAAAACAGTTACCATCCGGTAAGCAGACAATGGACAATCGGAAAATCCTCCATACTGATATTGAGCTATCTCTTTAATGTCAACCCTGGATATTGTTTACCCCAAACAGCTGTTAAATTGGGAGGGTACCATAAAAAAGTATCAGATGAAATGACTATTTACCACTCTATTTCAACCGTTTGAGTACCATGGTTTAGTCTCATCCCGGGTTGAAATTATAGATCTTCGCAGGCACCGATATAAACCTCCAGTTGGGCCACGGGGAGAGGTTGGCCCAGGCCATCCCCGGCCTCAAGGACTGGAGCGTCCAAACTGGCACGTCCTCCAAAAATGCACCGGCTGAAATCATCCGAACCGTTGATGGTCTGAACTAACTTATTTAAAGCATATATATATAATATATTACATACATTACATTGCATTGCATTGCATTGCATTGCATTGCATTACATTACATTACATTACATTACATCACGCTACAGTACATTACATTACATTACATCACACTACAGTACATTACATTACATTACATTACATCACACTACAGTACATTACATTACATTACATACACACACATATATATATAAATACATTTAACAACCCCCAGAAAAATAGAAGTTTGCAAAATCCAATCTTCATGATAAATGACTGTTTCATCTTTCTGGTGTTTTCTACAATAAGTTATTTTATATTCCCATTTCTGGTGGGCCAACTGCAAATGTGGATCGAATAGAATTAGAAGCAGATTTAGGGTCACGTATGGTCACGTCTAGTTGCCTCAATGATGACACTTCACAACCGTATATGTTCACATCTCACAAGCACTACACCCAGTGGAACATTGAATATTACATAATATACCCCTCCTTCCCCCAAAAAAAAAGTCCTGTTGAGAATGGAAATGTTCACTTATCATGTCTTGCCAGGTGCCCACTGTACCCACTTCTTGTTGCGGTTTTAAAGCTCTTCACACTCAGTCTGACTATGTCTGACTGATCCAAAAGGAAAGAACCTGAATTTCCTGAATTGCGATTGACTGGACATCATGTTCACTCAGCTACATCTCTATATATTTCCATATGTATATATATATATACACATATCTATTTCCGATTATGCCAAAATATGTGTCAAGGTTTGCCCAGCTTTGGTACTTCTCACCCCATGTCAAATTTGCTTCACGTACCACCTGGATCGCCCAAACCTGAGATTCAAATCTTGATTTCCTGAGCAAAATTGAATTCATTGAGGGAATATCATCCTGGGGTGGCTAGAGTATATGGAAATGTGAAAAAAAATCATCCTAAAAATGAAGCATATAATACGTATACGGTATAGATCATCGAACATTCCAGAAACATTCCCATTAACATTCCTAATCTATCTACTTCAGGAAGCTGACACCAGAAAACCCTTGGTTTTGACTTCCAAATCTTCAAATCTCCGTGGTTTCCCACCCTGGATGCCCGTCCAGCAAGGCCAGGTTCAGAAGTCCCTCGACAAACTCCCCTTGAGTCAACGACCCTGGCAGTCACAGTGCGTCACCAGGCTATTGTCATAGAAGCACATATCACATAGAAACAGTACAATAGAAACGCCAAAAAAATATATGTCTTTACTACCCAACTAAAGAACATTCAGAAACGCTATGGAAATTTCTATGTCTTTAATACCTATTCAGTCAGAACAGTCAGAACAGTCAGAACAGTATCATGATGACAATCAGACATAAATCATGGCTGGTTGGTGGTTGAGCCTACCCCTCTGAAAAATATGAAAGTCAAATGGGATGATTATTCTCAATATATCTGGGTAAATTAAAATATTTCACCAACCTGAATAGTTCGGCCATTTGGGGATGATTTCCCTTACTAACCATGATTCCAGGGTTCGGTCGCAGTGAGGTCGTGATCAAATTTACCCAGATAGATGGAAAGCCATGGTGAATCATAGGGACATGCTGCCGCATGGTGCCGCCTGTGCCGTCCACATCCAACCTGGCAAGCCGCTCTGAGCATGTGCCATCCAAAACTTGAGACTTGGCACACATATAGCACACACGCACACACACACACATATATATATACACACAGTATACATGTTTATTAAAAAAATACATATCATCTCTCATATGTTGGAAGTTAGAATCGCTGGATATAGTTAGGCAATGTTAGGCATATGATGGCATGTTAGTTTTAGAAACATTTGGTTAGACACCCGAAACTAGACAATACTAGACACCCCACGTCCCCCTTATGCTTGGCTCATCCTTGGAGCCGCACTGCAATTTGACATACGTAAGTAGCTATGGAAAGTCACCATCTTAAACGGGCAAACCATCTATAGCTATGGAATATCATGGAATGCCATGGGCCATTTTCCATATGTTGAATTACCGGAGGCCATGGGAATTGAAATATGGGATTTCTCAGCCCACTCTGGGAACTTCGATGTCCACAGGAATTTGACCTTCAGATTTCAGATTTCAAACACTCCCTGGAAGAATGCAGCAGCATGAAGTCAGCAAAGAAGTAAGCTCATAGACTCATAGATGGTCATAGCGGTTTGGATGTTTCTGGCTGTTTCAAACGAATATTCTCGAAGGACTCAGGACATAAGACATCATAAGACCTGTCCGCCAAGAACGCTTCGACCTGCATGAACCAATACCAGGTACACCACCTCACTACATATATCAACATTTATAAACCAGTTGCCCTTCCATACATGGCTGGGAAATCCCCGGAATAAATGGATATGTTAATGGGAAAAAGACTGAAGCATTGCTGGGGAAAATGTCCAGCCATGTTTGATGACACCAGAGGGTATCCGATTGGTTGTGCCTAGATCATCCTGGATCGCTGCCGCTGGTTTCCATATTCAACTCATTTCAACTCCATACCCCATGACGGATCCATGGTGCTGGTATATATGCTAACATAAAGGGGGTATATTGATGGGATCCATGTTACCATATATAGCAGCACCGTTAGGATCCGTCATGGGATACGCTTTTTAGACATCTTTTTTGACCGTTAACATCACTTAACATCCTTTCTCCCATGGAACACGTGTCCCAAGGAACAGCTCAAAGAGGTCTGCCATGCTTGAGATGGAAATGCTCTCCTTAAGGACTCGCTGATGAAAACCGCAAGGGGATGGTGATGGTGATTTTAGCAGTGGAGCTACCACCGATCCACCGAACTTGGAGCAGCTGAACTTGGAAAACAACACGGCAAACACCATGAATCTATGCCACTTCATGATCTCGAATGGATGTATATACTGTAGATTGAATCTCAAAATTCAAAATAACAGGATTGGGGTCCTCTAACCGGACTCAAAACGTTTTCCCGAAAAATGGCAGAATGTGAATGCGGTAAACTAACATGTTTACTGAGTTTAATGACTGTGTTTACATGTCCAAAGCTACCTCAGTGATTACTACAAGGTTACATCCTTGAGTTGCGAGTCTCTTGATGTCCCCATATGTCCGTGGTTTCAGAACCGAGGTCCCACTGGACTGGGATGATCCCTGGGAGCCACCAGGTATTTTTTTCAGCGCTGGTGCCGAAGCCGTGGCAAAGCTTCCTGCGCCGAGGCTCCAATAACTTGCCGGGTAAAATGTCCAGAGGCACCTCGAAAGCCGATTTTCCCTCAGCCGGGATTTTATGGAAAAATGCTAGAGTTTTCAACATGCCATGATGATGTCTAAAAAAAAATCTATACCGCAACTAGCCATTATTGGCATTGGGTTATCAGCACATACCCTCTGGTAAACTAACATAATCACCATTTTTAATGGGAAAACTCACTATAAATAGCAATTTTCAATAGCTATGTTAGTTTACCAGAGGGTATGCTACTGGGACAATGGGACGACGGGACGGGACACTGCAGACACCACCGTCGGACGGTGGGCGCCAAGGCACGTGCTCAATCTCTTCCCGCGAGATATGACCACTGTGGTCCTGTGGCTGCAGGCAGTTGATACGGCGCCCCAGGTGGATTTTATGGGGTTTAATGGGATTTTATGGGGTTTTAATGGGATTTTATGGGGTTTAATGGGATTTTCATGTGTTTTTTATGGGATTTAATATGATATAGCCTCTGGTAAACAAACAGTTTGCAATTGAAAATGGCCATAGAAATAGTGAGTTTTCCCATTACAAATGGTGATTTAACCATCTTGCTGACTGGTGGGTTTTAACCATCTTGAAAAATATGAAAGTCAATGGGAAGGATTGTCCCCAACATATTATGGAAAATAAACAATGTTTGAAGCCACCAACCAGCTTGGGTTGGGGTGGGAATCTCTTAACGTTCTTGACAGGACCTCTTACGTTGTGGATGTTACGTTGAAGGTCTTGGGTTGGGGTGGGGGTGCATTGCTCGCACGCAGCAGTTGGATTCCACTTGGCGCCATTTAAAGAAAAGGCGTCCTCAGAGTTTTCAGCAAAAGTTGAACTCCAAAGTGAATCCAATTCAATGCTCTACAAGTATGCCTACTCCGAAACGTGGCGGCACAATGCGCCCCGTGAAAACAGTTTGACTTTGAAAAACTTAAGAGACACTCCATGGCGCTGATGTTGAAAAAAGAGGTTGCAGTTGCTGAAACAGATCATTTACTAAACCACTCAAATCCTAAAGTTTTTTTTGACACCATTAAATAAGACTTTCGCTGAAGCGAAATACTCATTGGACATGAAATTTCTCGCGCATAATCAAAAATGCCACAAATACCACGTTTCCATCGAAATGACAAAGAAGAGCTAAAATTGAAATCGATACTGTAACCCTTCATAGGGCACCGAAACAACCGCCTTTATCCATGTTTATCCTGGATATATCATTGTCTTTCGGTGACGTTGTTAGCATCAAGTAGCACATAACCTAACGCCAATGCTGCCATTACGTACGTGAAGCAGTCACTTTGAACTGTTAGATAGTCAGTGGGCTATCCAAGTGTCAGTGTCTGCTACTTATTTGGAGCACAATATCCTAGAAATTACCAACAGATATCCTCCAGGAAATTACCGTAGCTATGGGAAAACCACCAATTTCAAAATTATGTTTTTGGGGAAATCAAAAAGGGTTTCCGCCCCTGTCTGCCGGAGCGTAATCCAGTACATGGAAAATCTTAGATACTCTGCAAAAGTTAAACCCTTGACTGACTGAGCCCCCTAAAAAACAAGTACTGTTTCCCGATTGATATCCATTTATGGCAAAAATCAAAGTCTTGAACTGGCTGAATTGTGCTAAGTCACTGTAAGATACATAAAAGATACATATGAAAGATACATATATAAGATACATATAAAAGATACATATATAAGATACTATAATTAAGTCACTAAAAGATACTATAAATATGTATAATATGTCCAGCTGTTGGGATGTTATCTCCAATCCTAACCATCCCGACGTCACCGCCGTCCTTGTCGAGGACTCTGAAGATTTCGACCATCGCGGGCAACGCGCCTTTCACCTCGGATCTCCAGGACGAATTCGACGGACATCGGGATACATTGGGATTTTATGGTGGTTTAATGGGATGTAATGGTGGTTTAATGGGATTTTATGGGGTTTTAATGGGATTTTATGGGGTTTAATGGGATTTTATGGTGGTTTAATGGGATTTAATATGATATAGCCTCTGGTAAACAAACAGTTTGCTATTGAAAATGGCCATAGAAATAGTTGATTTACCCATGAATAGCATGGTGATTTTCCATAGTTATGTTACTGTTAGTTTACCAAAGGGTAAGGCACTATGCAACGTACTGGAGAATACCGTGGTGTAAGATCCGAAGCCACTTTCATCCGGCCTGGCCTTGTTCTTCAGCTGGAGCCTTTCCAATTCTTTCTCCTGCTCCGCATTTTCCAAAGCATTTTCCACCTGAAGGCACTTGGAAATCCCAACGTAAACTTAGTAAACTTGGCTTGTGATTGTTCGTAATATCCATTTGGGACGTTTTTGTCATCGGGATTCCGAAGATTGATTCCTGTGGGTACGGAAATGAACAGGTAGCTGTGGGGCTGTGGGTAGCTCATTGGATGTGCTGGTCATGTTGGGCCAAAATTGGGACAGGATGCTTTTCCGAGGTTTTGGATGTTTTGTGCAATCTGTTCCCAGTATTTCCCAGTTATCCAGGTTAGAGAGTCGCAAAACCGAAGGTTTGCTCAAGTTTCGACAAAACTGACGAAAAAATCGACCTTAGGACCTTGCTTGAGCCACCAGAAAAAGACATGTCCAGGAGTCCAGGCCACTTTTTTTTTCCCCCTAAAAGTCATGAGGGGTCACCAAATCACCATTTGCTTCACCGGTTCCGTTGAAGTCATGGCCATCCACGACGACTAAAAATGGTGGCCCTTTGGGTACCCGGTACATGGGAAATTCCATGGAAATGACTGTCATCCCATCCTTTTATCAAAGAATTGATGATTGACTTTGTTATCAACTGTGACTATAATACTTATCATTGACTCATCATAGTGTTGTAACAAATCTGAATGTTTCTTTGAATCTGAATGCCATCTCTTCACGTCTTTTGTGCTGATCTAACCACCATTTCGCTTGCAAAAGTCACCTTCTTTCTTGATGAAACCATCCTTCTAACCAAATAAACCTGGGATTTTACGACCCTCCCTACCTACCCACCTACCCCATGTCATGTGTCTACCAACTAATTCATCAATCCCAGGTTGCAAAATTCCATCCTCACATCGCAGGCTAAGACACCAGCACCGCAGTGACCAAGTTCATCAAACCTCAGAGCGAAGCATCACTTGTCCACTGAATTTCAGCGAAAAAAAAATCCCTTCAATTCCCTCAAATCCCCCGAAAAAATCCCATTAACTTCCATAAAACCCCCTTATATAAATGTGAAGAAATCAGAAAAATCACTTTTTTTAACAACCCACCATAAATTCAACAAAAATCCCCGTGCTTAGTGCCAGCTTTCGTTCCGAGCATCCGTTGGAGACCACCAAGCCTATGGGCACAAAGAAAAAGACCAATTCCGGCTTTGCTTGCATCAGCCTGGACGAAACAAGCGAATCGCCAGGTTTTTTCGGGAGGATTTATGGGAGGATTTACCACAAAAAAAATCTGGAAAAAAAAACAGAGAGGATTTATGAACCTTGAAGATTCAGATGTCAGATAGTTCATGAGGAAATTAGGATTCACGGATTTATGGATGTTTATTCATATAGTTGGAAAACAACATAGCCCAGCGCTTCCAAAGGATAGGTTAACTGAGTCCGTTATCACAAAGGACAGGTTTGACTAAAAGGCTACAATTTACCCATGTTACAGGAAATTATGGGAAACATCCAGTTCTGCATATGTTCGCCGGCTCTTCACGGCCTTTTCACTCACTTTTCACGGGTTTTGGTGTTTTGACTGGGTGAGTGTCCGATGTGTCCGTTGAAGTTCTGGGTAGCTAAAGTTTTAACGGGGGATTTACCATGATTTACCCAACAATGTTTATAAATTCTATAATACTTGATTTATGTTAGCTAAGTTAGTTTGTAACATTATTAACTACGGTTCATGGATGATATAAGATAATATCTCTATGGTTAATGGGGTCTTCAAACCGAAGTTGTGCTTGGATAGTTGATGGAAAATTAGAGGAAACCACAGCAAACATGAGATAGTCATCGGAAAAAAATATTTTCCATTGCGACCGTTTAAATTTACCCTCTGGTAATGACTAACAGTTTGCGACAACATGGACAATGACCATAAATACAATAGGATATATATAATAGGTAAATCATCAAAGTAAAGGGCCATGGATCCATTCTTCCCATCTTCCCCATCCAAAGTTCATGACTTTCAATATTCATTGGAATGGTTTCTGAGGAAAAATCTGAACCCTTGTTTTTTTTTTGAAACGATGGGTTTTACATGGTTTTACCATTGTTCCCCACCTGCCAAGTGAGGGTTGTTAGATTTTATGTCAGTTGCCTCCTCCTGCCTCCTGCCTCGTCCTCCTCCTCCTCCTCCTCTCCTCCTCGTCCTCCTCGTCCTCCTTGTCATCCTTGTCGTCCTTGTCGTCCTCGTCGTCCTCGTCGTCCTCGTCGTCCTTGTCCAACTGCGACCCGCGATCCACAGTGTTCTCTGCCGGACCTCAACCACGACCATCCACGCCCAGTGTTCCCTGCCGGACCTCAACCACGACCATCCACGCCCAGTGTTCCCTGCCGGACCTCAACCGCGAGTATCCCCGCCCAGTGTTCCCTGCCGGACCTCAACCACGACCATCCACGCCCAGTGTTCCCTGCCGGACCTCAACCGCGAGTATCCACGCCAAGTGTTCCCTGCCGGACCTCATGTAGGAAGATATGGGACAAAGAATGTGCAGAAGAAAGTTAGAAAGAATGTCAGAAAGAATGTGCCAGAAGATATGCCAGAAGATATAGAATGCCAGATAGAATGCCAGAAGATATGTCAGAATATATGCCAGAAGATATGCCAGATAGAATGCCAGATAATATGCCAGAAGATATGCCAGATAGAATGCCAGAAGATTTGCCAGATAGAATGCCAGAAAATATGCCAGAAGATATGCCAGATAGATATGCCAGAAGATATGCCAGAAGAAATGCCAGAAGATATGCCAGAAGATATGTCAGAATATATGCCAGAAGATATGTCAGATAGAATGCCAGAAGATATGTCAGAATATATGCCAGAAGATATGCCAGATAGAATGCCAGAAGATATGTCAGATAGAGTGCCAGAAGATTTGCCAGATAGAATGCCAGAAGATATGCCAGAAGATATGCCAGATCATATGCCAGAAGATATGCCAGATAGAATGCCAAATAGAATGTCAGAAGATATGTCAGATAGAATGCCAGAAGATTTGCCAGTAAGAAAATGTATAAATGTCATGGTGGGGATCACACGAAGTAAAGTAATTTTATATAAATGTTTTTTATATAATCATCAAATATAGCGGGTTCCATGGGTAAAACCATGGTGTTACCATGTTTTTTCTCCAAATCGCTGGGGTTTTCTTTGGAAATTCGGAAATTCGCCGATGTTTTGTCATTGGCTGTGGCTGAAAAGCTACATGACACAACCATCCTGATAGTATCATGCAGTTTTCTTGGTGATGAGATTCAAAATTCTCCAGGTCTTAGCGCTGTCATAAAACACTAAACGCCATGCCCTTCCCAATGTTAGATTCAAAATAAAAGCTACGTCTACTATGCAGCCACTCCAATACGATTTACGACGAATGGGCATGTTGCATAGCTTTGTCAAATTACTAGAAGGTAACATTTATAAAATCATTGGAATATCTATGTTGAATTTGGTTTTACATTTTTTTTGCTCAATGTTCATCGGAAGATCGAATATGTTGTTACGATAATATGGTTTAAGTCACTTTTTGCGTTCAAACATATTGAACTATTAGAATAATCTCAAGGGGTTATCACTGGGTTACAACATTTTCAACAACATACGTAATAACCAAAAATTGAAACAATACAGTGAAATGAATGCAATATCCTCAATTTGATTAAAATGGCATACAAACGTTTATATATATATACATATACGTAATATAAAATGTTTTTCAAAAAACAATAAATAAATCAATAAATAATATAAATAAAAAAACAAAAATATTGTAAAGAAGAAGTATAGCACAGGTTATGAACCAATATTGTTCCCACTTACGAAGGGAAACCATTTTTTGACAACAACAAATATACCCTCTGGTTATTTAACATAGCCATGGTATAGATGGCCCATAGAAATAGATGGTTTGCCGAACTTAAAAATGGGTGGATTTTCCATGGCAAACTGTTAGTCAGAACCAGATGGTAAGGCCGCTTTAAGCCATCGGTTTTTGAGCGCCATCTTCCCAGCCGAGGTGTGGAAAGTAGACTGCAGCGATGGAATCCAGGGTGACCTTTCCAGGACGTTTCCCCATTGAAAAAGGGGTCATCCTTTTCGGGAAAACATGGGACGTTTCCACCTGGCAAACACCCATGTGGAAACCCGGTGGAAAATGTTTTATTTGATCCTGAAAATCATGAAAACTTGGATATAACATTGGACAAATAGCAGTAACCATCACTGACCAGGGCATCTAAATAGGATGAGCCCTCAAAACTCAGAAACTTCTGGAAACCAAAATAAAACAAGGAAAACATCCAGAATTTCCAGAGCTCCATATCTACAGCAACATGGCTCGAGATTCCATCTCCATAACGTTTGCATCGTGCCACCCCTTTGCCACCAGCAGGTCAGTGAGTCACTACTTTTTGAAGTGAAAAATCACAGGCGGTTGCCAAAATATCAAAACATATCAAAAGCATCAATCTCATCCAGTCTCCGAAAAAATTGGGGCTTTAATTACATGGTTTGAAAAATCTGCGTGCATTTTGGGGTTGTTTTCATCTCCGAAGAGATTTCAAGGGACGCTATGCCGGCTATGGCATTGTGGCGGCATCACCTTCGCCGTGGCCAAGGGGCGAATTGGACCAAAGTCAGAATGGGCGTGGGTAGGCTGGCGAAATGAATTTCCTCGGTTATAGCGGCTTGATATGGCTTGACTCGGGACGAAACCGGAAACCATTCGATTCTGAGATTCAACCACTGGGAAAACTAAAAACATGTTGAAACTGAGACATTACAGAAATGAAATTGTTGGGAGTTGTTTAATAAAGTGGGGAAATTAAAAATTGAAACTGTGTGTCTGTGGGAACCTGGTCCTTGTTCAAACTTGTATTTCAGAAACCCTTTCTTGGAGAACTTGTTGTTTCATGACCGTGTCTCGTTATGTTTATTTGTAAAATTGTGAAAACGTATTGGGGTACTCTCTGTATCTATATGTACTGTATATCTACATATACATGAGCGTGTGCATTTCTATAATTTATATGCCATCTCAAAGCCTAAAAACTTAGCTCCGTAGGGATGCCTGAGTCGATGTTTCTAAAGATATGGAAGCCATGGATACCATGGTCCATTTGTAGATGATTTATGATGACTTATACCTCTTAAATAGGGTGGATTTCTCGTAGTCGTCAAATTAGCAGCGTGCAATTCTCACATTTAAAATTTATATCTTTGGGTGGTTTTCCTTACATTCTTTACGCTGACGTCGTTGTGAGATTCAAACAACACGTGTCAAAATTGGATACCTGAACAAGGATGGTTGAACTAAAACCTGTGCTTTGCCGAGTCTTGAAATCTGACGATAATGTGGTAAGCTCAACAATAACTTACGAAAAATTAAAAAAAAAAAAGGTGGTAAGTTGTTGACTTTCAATGGTTGGCTTAGACTTCGGCAATCAAACGTGG
Source organism: Cladocopium goreaui (assembly GCA_947184155.2). Classification (NCBI taxonomy): domain Eukaryota; class Dinophyceae; order Suessiales; family Symbiodiniaceae; genus Cladocopium; species Cladocopium goreaui. The sequence continues at coordinate 525,837 of CAMXCT020000313.1, forward strand.
CAACGGAAAACCCATCATTTCGATGACTTTCTTAGCGAACTAGAACTAGAACTCCATTTGCTTCGGGGACTTTAGTGCCAGCTTAGTGTCACGGTTGATTATCAGAGGGTAATATCAATCATATACCTCAATGGAGATTCTTATCCCATGACATCACCTATTAACATTAAAATAACCACCACTCATCCCCCAATTACTTCGATAATCTTCCCATTAAAACCGTATTTAAAACCTCTATTCACAGAGATTTCCCCATCATTGTCCCATGAAAAAACCTCCAATTTATGTCGGAGATCCCATGATGAAATTTTTACCCAGCTGCAACGATGGGGCCGGTGATCGGATTCATCTTGAGATCGCTATCCTGCAGGGTCAACGTTTACATCGATGAAAATCGACGTGGAAAAATGATGAAACACATGTGGAAAATCCAGCATTGCAAGATCATGTTCTTCATAAACCATGCTGTTTTTTCCACATCTCTATATGTTAATTAGTTTGCCCCTAGCAATGGCATCGGAAAATTTGAAACCAAATTTAGGATATAATTGTTTTACATGTTTCCCGTGTTTGATGTGATTTCGCTATGCAAAACATCAATATAATTGCTATTCATCTGCTGGTGCCCTAAAAATCACAGAAACCCTCAATCCCAATCTGAATGTCACCCACAGTAAAAGTCCATATTAAATCCAAAGAAATGTTATTGGGTATAAACTCCTATTTACACTCCATTTCTGCTGCCTTTTATTTTTGTTAATCATGTATTCATTGCGGTTTAAAAGAAACTGCTTGTCCGACTTGTCCGTCCTTGGTGATGAGTTCCACTGCAATCACACCACTGATGAAGAGTGCCAGCAGCCTGGGTTCAGCGGCACCGTAATGGGCACGGAACGAGACGAACAGCACCCTCATGCTCGGAAGATCAAAAGGGGTATTATCTATCTATCTGTCTGTCTATCTATCTGTCTATCTATCGATCGATCTATCTATCTATATGTCCCACCCCAGTTAAACTTTACATTCCTTTGGGAAGAGGAAGAAGGGTAACTATTAGGAATGTAAATTTCCACCCCCTATGATGATGATGATGATGATGATTATGATGATGATGATGGTGATGATGATGATGATGATGATTATGATGATGATGATTATGATGATGATGATGATGATGATGGTGGTGGTGGTCGTGGTGGTGTTATCTGTTGATGCTGCTAGATGTTTGAGGATGAAGTTGACCATGATGATGCTGTTGTTGATGATGAGGATGAGGATGTCAAAGATAATTGTGATGAAGGTGATTATGAAAGTGATGGTGATGAAGGTGATGAAGGTGATGAAGAAGAAGATGAAGAAGACGAAGAAAAAGAAGAAGAAGAAGAAGAAGGAAGAAGAAGAAGAAGAAGAAGTGTAAGACAGCACCACGGGTCCTATGCTATGCGTTCCGCCAAAAAGAACATGACAATGCAAAATTGCCCCATGTTTGCCATGTTTCCCATGGAAAACTGAAACCAACATCGCCAATGGCCAAGCAGAATTGCTGTCCATTCCTCCGCCCTTGAGCGCCTGTAAAGGCTTGAAATATGGTGAAATCTCAGATGGCTTAACCATCTTACCCTCTGGTAAACTAACATAACTATGGAAAATCACCATTTTTTATGGGTAAATCCACTATAAATGGCAATTTTCCATAGCTTTTTGTATGTTTACCAGAGGGTAACCGTGTAACCATCTTGACATATCTCAACCTTGCTGGGTCACATGTCATGAAAACCGTTCTTCCAAGGATCCCTGGAACCACGGTGAAACCACCGAGCCACAAGAGCACTGAGGTTGATAGCATGGTGCCACCAGCTGTCAGCAAACTATACACCAAGCGCCACATCACCTGCATCAATGGGACGAAGGGGGGCTAGACGGCTAGGCCATGAACAGCTGAGACATGAACAGCTGGGCCCTGGAAATGTCTCAGGTAAACATCGTTACTTGGTGTGTCGCCTCAAAAAAGAAGGGAAAACCCCCAAAATTGATGAGTTATCACCATTTTTATCCACTTGCCGCACTAAAATTGTCATAAGTGGAGATATACCTTAGTTTCAGCAACCCAGACTAGGGCATCGATCGCTATATCGATCTGGCACCTTTTAGATTCAGATTTGTCAGGCTCGATTCACCATGCTGTCTGGCATTTCCTGGATGATCACAGCCAGAAAATCCCATTCCCCAAACAACAAACAAACAATCTTGGAAGACATAAGGCAATCAATCTTCTTCCAAATCTAATGCTACCAAAATTCTTCACCCCCAGCATCCTCTCATGTCAAACCCGGATCGATAAACTATCCCTATATATTACCCCCCCAAAAAAAGAAGCATCGAAATGACTGTTTTTTTTCGTTTTCCCCACTAGTAAGCATTCCCAAACCCATGACGGATCCATGTATATAGTATATTAATGCTAACATGACTGGGGTATATTGATGGGATCCATGGCACACCAAATATAGCAGCACCGTTAGGATCCCGGTGCATCACCCCTATCAGGGGCCTTGAAGTAGCTGATCATCCGCAAGGCCCGGACCAAACGTAGCAAGCGCAGGCCCCGCATGATGAGCCTTGGCGCGCTGCGAAACGGCGCGTTGCGCCGAACCGGAAACGGGACATGATTAATGAGGATTATAGTGGGAAATCTATTGCGATCAGTAGACAGATCAGCCAGAATGGGATTCTCTGGATTTTCTCATTGATGGAATAAGTATGCCGAATCTATAAACAATCACGATGTACATCCATGTTCAGAAGCCATGCTCTTCTTGATTGGATAACGGAGGTTACCCCCCAAAGAAGTGATGATTTAATAACTCCTAAAAGCGCCGCTACCCAATTCGACAGCCCGGTGGTTACGGGTTTACTAATCTAGGGTTGACATTAATAATACATTATAGTCACTGGTTTAGCTTAGCGTTCCTTCCTCCAGAGGGGTAAGGGATCCTGTAGATACTCCCTTCAACAAATTCTGGGATACTGTCATAAAGCGATCATTCTGCTAGCAATATTGTTGAACCGCATATACAAATAGAATCAAATAGACCCAACATATTGCTTTGATGATCACCAGTACCATCAACCCAGGATGAACATTATCATGATGCACATGGTTTTGGGCGAAAAGAATTCAAAACCCTGGTGTATTCTGATACCCGTTGTTCACTCTACAAAACAAATGGTACATCAGTACATCCCGTAAATAATATGGTATTTCGATGGTTTTGACCAATGCCTGAAGAATATCTCAAGTTGCCATTGGCAGCTACATGGTTTGCATGGCTGTGGCATCCATGAATGAGTTGTAACATATTGTAAAAATGTTTCCACCAACAAATCTGCAAGGTTCAACGATTTGCTTCTGCCAACAAAAAACATTTCAATGCGTTGTTTTTGCAAATTTCTTCCCGAAACAGTGTACCCTCTGGGTTTCACAATCAAACATGGCAATGGAAATTTTCCCCCATGGCTGATGACGCTGGAGAGTATCTCCATATCGTAGTGTTGCGACTCTGTACAGCATATTCCGTCGTATATCCCCATCATATTCCCAGTATACCCTCTGGTAAACTAACATAACTATGGCTAACTATGGAAAATCACCATGTTTAATGGGTAAATCCACTATAAATCACCATGTTCAATAGCTATGTTAAATTACCAGAGGGTAGCCCTATTACTTTACTCATCTTTAATCCCATGATTGGTGATTCAAGCCATCCATTCGAATCCCCATTTCCATTGCTATCCTTTACTGTAATACCATCAGGAACCCCCCACCATCATCCCGTGTATCCATATGCCTTGATCGGATCCCTATTTGATGGTCCGTTCTTTTCTCCAATTGTTGCTTAATTCCCACAGGTATATAGCACCCCCTCCCAAAACAAAAGTTAGAAAGGTGCTTTCAAGATTGTAGTTCGATGGTTCGATGGTATTTCCCTTCTCATTTCCAAGATTTCCCGACTATTTCCAAGGTATTTCCAGGGTATACTGGTTGGTGGTGCAATAACCGTCTTAAAAAATATGAGTTCGTCAATGGGAAGGGTGACATCCCATATATGAAATGGAAAATAAAATTCATGTTTGAAACCACCAACCAGATATCTCATTAACCATTTTTAACCACTATTAACCATTATTAACCAGTTGCCTCTTTCCCCTCAATGTGATCATTCGAAAAAAGCGTTTCGTCTGGGCACAAGCTCTCCATCCCACCGAAGTCCTGTTGGGCGATGGAACCCAACGTTGGAGCCTTGCGTCGCCCAAGGATTGCTGGCATGGGAAAAGCGGTGATAAAACCATGGTGCAGCAGTTATAATCTGGAATCTCCACGGTTTTCCTACTATCTTTCCATATACATTGGGATTTTAATGGAATTCAATCGGATTTTATGGTGGTTTAATGGGATTTAATATGATTACCCTCCGGCAATGGCTAACATAGCGAACTAGAAAATCCACCCATTTTTAATAGGTAAACCATCTATTTCTATGGGCCATTTTCCATAGCTATGTTAGTTTACCAGAGCGTAATTTGTATAACTGTATAACATGTATATATACAGTTATAATACGGTGGATGGTTGCGAAATCCTGCACCAGTTGATAGGTGGTAAACATCCCATTATTGATAGGGTTTCAACCATCCGTTTGGTGATGCAGGATTTCTTCCATCCACAGTATGTAAGTGTATGTATATATATATATATGTATATATGTATATATATACACAAACAAATTGCAAAGATATGTGTGTGTATTTTGTAGTTTTCATCTACTATCATAAGATTACAAACGTCGCGTTTGATAATTCTATATAATTGTTGAACGGCAAAACTATGTAAAACTCTTCAGTCACGCAACTCAGTGGGATGAAGCCAAACATTGGAATATCACTAATCCTTAAAATTTTGCCCTGGGTCCGGGTGGCATAATTTTATACAGAGGGGGATCCAACAACTATACAGGAAGACTCACCTTCGGCAAAACTGTATGAACTTTGCGAAGCACATCACTGTTCTCACCGTGTATGTTTGTTTAACTTGACATTTCCAGAGATAGGTTCTGCAAAAAAACGCATGGCTATGAAAAACCAACATTTTAATCAGGATCTACCATCGAACTAAATGGTCAACCCATACATCTCTAAATCATAGCACACCGTTAATTAAAAAAATCATTGGAGTAAATCCCATGGAAATCCCAATTCTTTGGTCCAAATCCCATTAAAATCACCAAAATCCCATCCAAAATTGGTAAAAAAAACATGGCACAAAACTCATCAGCTTCGCTTCAAACCGAGCTGCGATGACCAAAGCCACCACGCCCACCTGCAACGATCTGTCGGCTTTCCCAGGGACCGTCAGACCCTCAAATTGCTGAGTTTCTCTGTCGGACTGCTGGTTTCGTTGGGGAGTGATCCCATCTGACACCCTTTGTAGGGTCTTAACCATCCTGAAATGGAAGTTTGTAGCCCACATAAGTATCAACATACCACCAATAAGGGCTCAGACATGAAGACAGTCAATTCTAAACCAAGGTATATGGGGTCGTCAAAAAATGGGTTTAGGCCCGTAGCAGGATTGTTTTTTTCGAAGTGTTTTGGGGTGAGATTTCACCAGCAAACATGTGGATTTTAGCAGTTTTCTGGTCGAATGGAATCAAGAAAAAGAGGAATATGGAAAGTGGTTTAGCTAGACAGAAAGAAGAGTTCGAACCAGCAATGCTGCGGGGATCATGGGTATTGTTTAAGAAGCAACAGCTACCCAGCAGGAACATGGATAAATTTTGGCAAGTGGAGGTTTCACGGTTGTCATCATTGTCGCCAAAAGAGTCTGATACAACCAATGAGGAGCCCCCAGCAAAGATACATGCTATACATATCTCGCGGTCTAACTGATGTGGTAATGTGGTAAACACAAAAATACTTTTTAAACCATCCCAGTAAGAAATAAATAGTAGTCCATTGGAAGGAGTCCTTGATGGTCCTTTTTTGAATCATCCGCTAGGAGCCCTTTTCCAAATTCAAACACCCAAATGGCGATTTGCAGAAACCACCTGGCCACCGGGTGGAATATCAAACGGATTATGGACATTTGGGAATGAGGACTCTCGTGCGAAACCATTGTGAAGTTGTCCATCTAGGGCCATAACTACCAGTGCTTGTTGAACGAACCTCTATTCAAAGGATCCTGCGAGGTACTATTTGGGGTAGGCAGGGATGTAACATCCACACAACTTATACTTTGCAGGTGCTCCCCATCGCTCTGGGCACCACCCTTGGATGCATCATTCCAGAAAGGCTCACGCTTAAGGGGGAAGGGCTATCAATGGTGGTTTGCTCGATCTTTGCTGCATTTGTTGGTTCATCTTGACTAAACCCTAATGATACCAAATTACTATAGTAATGTTGAGGTCAAGCATAGTAACTATGAAGGTCAAACATAGCAGAATACCAAACATCTCCCCACGGTGCCAAGTTGAGGTTCTTGGGACTGGGCCGTAATCTCCCCTAAAACAATAACAAAACATCCACAGAACCGGTGTAACATGTATAAAGACATCACGTGTATATACAAATTTATATATATTTATATTATATATATAACTATGTAAATGTGAAGTTAAACGTCATTAAATGTCATAATTGTCCTAGATCCTACGTCACATTTGACTAATTGCTCCAAATGCCTTCCGAAAAGGTATGTGAACCCCAAAAACCAGCCCCAAAATTAACCAATATATTCAATATATCATGATTTACCGTACCTATTTTTTCCATGGTGAATTTTAGCTATGTTAAATTTATTAAATGTGGAGGATAATACATAATCTGGTTGGTGGTATACCTACTCCTCTGAAAAATAGTGATTAGTAAGTTGGGATGATTATTCCATTCCCCATTAATATGGAAAATAATCCAGCCATGTTCCAGTCAGCACCAACCAGTTGGCTTATCGACAGACCGAACCAAGGAACAGCCACGAGAATGAAATCCAGCAGCCACCAAGGGTCACCTCAACAGATCCCGATCTACGTGAGCAAAGAATTTTTTTCATCTGTGACATCTCGACATCTTGGGGCTGACTTTTCAACCATCGTTTTTTTTAAAACACCGAATATCATCTCTATGACATCTTGGGCTTTGGACTTGAAAAGAAAATGTTTGTTTAAAAACATCACCTGCCGGCAATGATTGTTGTCGTTCTTGTGAATTTTTTAATGCACAGTTAACTAGTGTGTGTGGAAAACACCTTGGTGGCATTTTGTGACAGAAACACATTTCTATGTTTGACAATCTTTAACATTTTCCGCGTGATAAAGTGGCACAACTGATGGTTATAGTTATAAAGTTATAAATTTGGATCAATTTGGATCTATATACCTTCTCGTAGTCAAACATTGCAATGGATTCAATGGACATTTATGGTTGATTTTCCCCATCAAAACTCCATTTAAAGGTGGCAATGGACATTTATCGTTGATTTTCCCATTAAAAAACTCCATAAAATCTCCATTACTGTGTTGGATTGCCGGAGGGCAGTCAGGCCGGCCCAGTCATCATTTTCCCCATTGTGTAATAGCCATAAGTAGCAGGTAGCCAATCTAAGACCAACATAGACAAAACTCCACTCTCTACTTGGTCCGCTTTCATTTTCCTCTCCAAACTATGTGGTTACCCTCTGGTAAATTAACATAAACCCTGAAAATAACCCATTTTGATGGAAACTAATCTTCCAACCCCTATCTGCAAGGGTCTATGTCAATCTAATTTAATGGAAGGTAAATTTTAGAATCTTCGCTCCAACCGGCTCCCAAAGTAAGGGATATATGGATCCCAGCACCGACTCACGCGCCGGGGCGCGAATCGAGGCTCGCCCGCCGGCAATGAAACGCACCACTAATTCCTCCAGAAAACTCATGTGACTGGCTCCCAAAGGTCGGGATGGGGGGTGGATTTTCCATCGTTTTTCGTTAACGTTTACCAGGCCGGGTAGTTGGAAAATGGGCTGTGCCATGGCAAGTCGAAGTGGGTGATGGAAAATGTTGATGGGTAAATAACCACTTCATGGGTATGACCCAATATGATAATAAACAAATATCAACGAATAAACATGAAAACGGAAATAACATGGGATATAACCAGTCAATATACCCTCTGGTTATTTAACATAGCCATGGTATAGATGGCCCATAGAAATAGATGGTTTACCTATTAATAGCATGGGTGGATCTTTCCATGGCAGACTCTTAGTCATAACCAGATGGTAATGGTTTGGCCATATGATATCCTAAACGACAATAAACTACATCTGTTTGTTGATGGGAAAACTGTGGAGATTCCATTAAGTAATGGTTGCTAGTTTGTTGATCCTCTCCTAATTTGGTTTGATTTTTCGTGAATGATCGGCTGATGTGAGATAAGATCCATCTAACCCCGAAAACGCAACACAAATCCACTTGTGTGATGTGGTGTATTTCTACAACCCATCTAGATATATCTTACTTGTGTTGATTTATACTTATGTTGACATTCCATCTGCCTGGGGAGGAAAAGCACATCTGGATAAAACCAAGCCCTGCACTGCTGCACCACGTCCACCGCGACCGTCAAAGTTACATAACTTAGCCCGACAGCCATGACATGCATATATTTAGTAAATAGATGTATATATGATTCAGACATGTGCCTGTGTGTGTTTCTCAATTTTTGTCTCAGAAAATGTGACATTAGTGAAACAGTGAAACATATATGAACACACATAAAACTTTTATGCATGTATATGCATACAATGCGTTACATACATTATATCCAAAAACAAACATGAAGAAAACGCCGCTTGCGCGGCGCGTCCAGCGTGTAGATCGCCAGAAAGACACGCTCCAAATTTGTGAAGATCATCACCCCCTCGGCCGAGCGCCTCAAGCCACGATGGGAGCTGGATCTATTCACTTACCGAAAGTATTAGTATCAACTTCAATCATGGTGATTAATGATGGTTCATGATGGTTAATGATGTTTAATGGTGATTAATGGTAATGTGGGTAAAACAATGCCATAAAGCACCCATGACTGGGAATGGTAAATGTAACGGAGTACAGGCAGTAGCAGTCAGTATTGGGCTCTCCTTTTCTCTAGCGCGTAGCTTGAGTTCACAAGGGTGAAAAGAGGGCTGCAGGTCAGTCTATTTTGAGCTTGACCCTGCTGCACCATTGGCACAGCGTCCATTCCTCGACCTTCTTGGTCTTCTTGAGGTAATGGCACCCCTTGTCCAGGTGAAGGACCACAGACATTGGCCCTTTGTAGAAGATCAGCTTTGGAGATCTCACCCGTCTCCACCACCAGACAAGCATCGTCATGAGGCACCCGGCCAATAATCCGATCAGGAAAACGGCGCTGGCCATCATGATCAGCAGAGAACTTTCTTCTGATGTCTCTGATTCTGTCTCCAGTCCGCTCGCTTGCTGGACTTGGAGCCATCCAACAAGGGTAGCAAGAGCTTGTCCGACTTGCTCCTTGCTGGGTCCGGCATTTTGTGCCAGGACATTTACCACTTGTTGGATTTTCACGTCGTTCTCTTCCAGGTCTCTAAGACCAGTCATCTTGACCAATTCCTGGAACCGGGCCTTCTGAAGCACTTTGGTTCCCAGGTCAGAGTTGTTATATTTTCCTGGACTCCAACTCATGATCAAGAATCCGTTATAGACCAGATGCTGCAGCCATAAGACTTTCGTCTCCAGGTGGCGAACCTTCCCAACGCCCAACCTGTGCGCCATGGCATTGTTCGCAGCACTGTCTGTGACGGATCGCAGGCCCAATGGCAGATTGAAAAATGCCAAAACCTTGCCAATCAGGATGCCTTCTGACACTCCTGAAGTGGTCGCGTAGTATTCGGCTTCAGCACTTGACTGAGCTACTACAGTTTGTAAGGCGTAAAACTGTACAACAGACAATTGCCAACATAGATGTGCGATGCTGACTTGGATCTACGACTCTGTCGGTCAGTAGCCCAATCGCTGTCAGTCATCACGACCACATCGTCACAATTGTTGACCTCACGGTCAAAAAACAAAGCATAACCTTTAGTGCGAATCAGGTATCGCACAAGGTCCTTTGCTGCTTCCCAACTTCGTTGAGTTGGTTTGCTCATCGCTCCACTGAGCTCATTGACGACATATTGAATGTCTGGGCGGTCAGTGGACATGTACATGAGGATTCCAACAACCGCTCGAAAGCGCGTTGTTTCTTCTGGTGACAGCTCGGCTGTAGGCTCGTCACCATCCTCGACGACTTGGTGATCGGAGTGTCTTTACCCTTGGAGTTCTCAGTCAGATCAGTCAGCTTCAACAGCTGCTTCAGGTGGTTTGACGTTGCGCTAATGTACAATCCCTCTGGAGTCACTGTCCTGACCCTCTTGAGGTGGACAAAGGTCGATCCAACGTCGAAAGGACCCTCCAGCGTCAAAGTCATGTACTTAGCCATCCGCTTGAGGAGCTGACCCGCTGAGTCTCCTGGTCCAACAGCATAGAAGTCATCCACGTGAACTTCAAGACACACCTCTGTTTCAGGGTGATAGAAAGATGGGGGACTTCAACACATCGTCTCATCCCAATCTTCTCTGTCAGTACTCCTGCGGTGAAGTCAGAGAATGCCCTTGGAGCAGGCCTTCTCCCGTATAACTGCTTTTTCAGCAACCACACTAAGTCCTGGTCTGGGAATCTCTGCTTCCACTCGTCAGGGGGCTCCACATACACCTCCTCTTCTTCAGGCGCGTGAAAGAAGGCGCAGTGGCAGTCGGCCAGGTACGCTCTCAGACTCTTCTTGGTCAAGAGATAATCCAGGATCCTGCCCGTGTTGGCCGACGACGTTACTCCAAACAAGTCGTCACGGCCCGGATCCTTCCATCTGAATTCCCTGGCGACAAACCGTGATCTTACGATCCATCGGTCTTGTTTCCACTTGGGGACTTCCGCCCATCGTGTCGTGATAAACTTCTTTCCATGGGACTCGAGATCTTCTCTGGGCACAGGCACATAGACCTTGTAGTCTGCAAGGCTTTTCAGCTCACGAGCTTTTCCATTGTGCATTTCCTGACCCCATCTCTCTTCATCCCAGGTGTCCGGATGATCCGTAGGATCACCGACCAAGTCATCCGACTCAAGGAGGTCCCATGCTTCGTCTGGCACAGGTGCTGGGGCTTCATCCACAGTCTCATAGACTTGTAGTACCCCGCCTGGCCTTTCAGGGCTGAAGCCTTCTTGGTAGTCTTCAGTCCTTAGCGGGAGTGTCAGCTGGGCGCTTTGAACCTTGACCTGGACTTTCATCCTCCACGACTTGGGTTTTCGTTGGCCTATCCGGCTCAGAACCTTGTCTTTTGTGGCTAGGTGATGCCGGAGTCAGGTACCCAGCCGCGTGGCTCGGGCTTTCTCCCCCTTCAGCAGGAGATTCAAATCACCAGGCTCTGATATAGCAAGAGGCGTAGTCGGCGCACAGCCAGAGGATTGATCTTCACCCACGGCTTGCGGTTCAACTGCCTCTGCCCCGTGAGTCAAGTTTGACCCATCTGGTTGCGGCACAACCTCACTTGACGGTATGGTGAAATGAACCATCACCTTTGACCGAGGTTTGGCCGGCAGAGCATCCGCCGTGACATCCCACGGAACTCCACGGAAACCAAAGAAGAGCTCGGAATCCCACCTTTTGTCAGTCGTCGCACAGTTTGGACTGCACGCTCGGCACGTCCATTGCTGGCTGAACTGTATAGAGGGGAGTTTCTTCGACCACAGTGGTGTGCTTTTGACTCCACCGGTCTTTGATTTTCTGGACTAAGCTTTTGATGGTGGGCTCGCCGTCGCTGCGTAGCTTCACCTTTTCGTGTCGCATGAGGCGCAGAATTTTTTCGGCCAAGTCCACCAGATCAGGTTGGTTCTCTGCCCCCTTGGACTTGGCCGGAATGGCAGCCATACCCAGTTTCGGCGTCAATCATGAGGAGCACATCAGTGGTCCCCTCAGATTTGCGCCCAGCTTCGTCGGATGAAGCAGCAACAAACCAGTCGAGGCATACCATCGGCAAAAGTCTCTATTCTGGTGGCTCGACTTTGCGATGTGGCAAATCCTTGCCACGGCCCCTGACACAACTTTCGCACCATGGGGCGTACGGAAGGTGCGTCAGCTCATGGAGCTCTCGCTCGACCTGCGACGGTGGCTCAGGACCAACCATCTCCATTGGGTGGCGAGCGAGATCGGGATTTCTGTTGAGGTCTTCCTCTCGTCGAGCTCTTTGGGCCTCGACGCTTCTGTGGTACTCCAGTTCAGATTCTCTGTCTTGGAGTCGGGCCCAAAGCTGCGCTTTGGTTCCCCAGACCGGAGCTGACAGATGTCGCAATCTGTTTCGCATGTCTGAGGCTCTGCTCTCTTCGGTCAGTTGACCCGGAGGCACTTCAGCTGGCTGTGGTACCGAGGGCTTGTGAAAGATCGTCACGATCCGGTCACCCACTGCAGGGATCAGCGCTGATGCGTCTTCCAGTTGAGACCAGTCCACTCGGTCCTCAACTTTAATCCATTGACTATCCTTTCTGACCCAAGTGGTCCTGAGGAGGTACCGGGAACGTTGCGGGTTCGGCACTTGGGACACTACTGCTCCATGCTTGACCAGGACAGGATCGCCCCCTGGCGTCAATCCCCATCCGGTCTTTTCAGACAGCTTGGCAACCTCGGCATCAGGTCGTGCGGACTCTGCTGGTACCGCTACGTCTCCGGACCTGTGCTCGCTCATGCCGTCTCCTGCCTGAGCTTCTTCGGGCTCAGCAATCTCAAGCTCATCCTGTGGATCTAATCCACCCACAGTGCAAACAACCGAACCTTTCCAACTGGGTGACTTGGTTAGAACGGGATTTTCCTTTCTTTCCTTTGCCCTTACTCTTGTCTTTTCCTTTATTCTTGCCTTTTCCTTTCTGCTTCCCCTTTAACTTGCCCCCAGGCTCACTGGCCCTGGCGGCATCTCGCTTTTGTCTTTTCCGCTGGCGCGCTTCGTAGTTCGCCTTGCGCTTCTCTTCGTCAGTCATACTGTGATGGGGTTTCCACCTGCTGCTATGGCTCTGGCCTTCCTGGTCCTCAACTTCGACTTCCTCATGGTCGTCTTGGTCCTCACGGTCCCTTTTCCGTGTGTCATCACGTCGATACCTGAGATCAGACTCTTCACTGTCACATTCTGATGACAGTCCACCGTAGTCAGCAGACCCTTGGGCTTGGTCATGATCTGGAGGTTCGACAGGCTCAGCCATTGCAGGTCTCCTGACCTCTTTTGGCGGTCTATGGAGGTGGAGGTCTTTCCGGCGTTGGCGGCCTCTTAGGCCTGTCAGCCTCGACCAGCCTGAGCGGCTCGGTCTTGCCTGTTGCAGGCTGCCCAGGCTCGGTCCCTCCAACGGGAGAGTCATGCTTTGACTCCTCCCTTGGCCGCGTCCGAGGCCGTTCGGAGGCTGAACCCAGTTTTGACTCATTTTCCTGACGCCTTGTTCGGTGTTTCTTCTTCTTCTTCCTGAGTTCCTTCCCCTCGGGCTCCTTTTCCTCTTCTTCCTCTTCCTCACAGTCAGAACTGCTGGGCTCTGGGTCAACCCCAAGCCTTTGTCGGAACTTGACGTGAGGATCGGTCAAGTGAAGCATTTTGATTCCACTGACCTGGCTGACTGAGCTCTCGGCTTCAGGCGCCTTGAGGAAGAAGGGAACATAGTAAGTAGGAATGCTGCACTTTCTTGACGTGGCATTCCCAACCTTGCTTGGTGAACTTAAGAGTTCCACCATCTTCTCCCTTGTGTCCCGAGTCAAAGCTGATTCCAAAAGACGCGCTCAGCTTTCCCAGGGATAAGATTGGTTGTCTCACTGGACCAATCAGGAACGTCACTTTCACGTTGATGTGCGTCCCATCCGTTGATTTGACACACAACTTGACTGTCTTTCCCATGACTTATGTTGGATCTCCTGGCCCTGGGCATCCCGCAGTCGCGGTGCCTTTCTGAGTGTCTCGACTTCCGCCCACAGCGCGAAGCTCGGCGGACACATATGTTCATCTGACCCGCTGTCAAGCAGAGCCAGACCGTGCCCCTTTGCCGTTGCGCTACACACTCCAGTGGTGGTAGCTCTGAGTTCAGTCTCGGGGGATGTGTCAGCTTCCTTACGTGACAAAGCAGCCACGCTTCCACCGGTCCCGGAACTGGCTGTGCCCGTTCCTGGCCCATGGTCCTTGTCTTTGAACCTTTGGTGGCATTTATCTGCGGTATGGTTCTGCTTCCCATAGATTTGGCACTTCTCTTTGGCAGGCTCGCTGTCCTTGCCTTTTCCCTTGCCAGCATGGCCTTTTCCTTTTCCTTTTGCTTTGGCTGATTCCTTGCCTCCGAACCAGCACTCACCCTGATGGGTTTTCCCGCAGATTTTGCAGGGACCCTTTTGGCCTTTGCCACCTTTTGACTTTCCCCCTTTAATTTGGTCGACCTCCATGGGCACGACCCCGCCATGATCGTACACAGCTTCTGGCTTCAGAGGCTCCTATCTCCTGTCTGCAACTTCATACTCAGACGCAGCCTTCTTGATTGTCGTCTTTGACAAGGAGATGGAGAAGTCTCCTGAGAGAGGCTATCTTAAGGTGTTCTGACAGCTCCTGACCCGATGTGGCTTCGTAATCCACAAAGAGTCTCTCCATGCACATGATGGCATCTCGAAGCTGAGTGCCCTTTGGAGGAGTCGGCATACTCAAGATCGTCTCAAGCAACCCGAGTGCCGCTGCTCCACTTGTCGGCTCGATGTCTAGCTGGCTCCTTCGGATCGCCTCGAAGCCGTTGCTGTCATTGGCGACAGCGCGCTCCCGCAACAGGGCGAGGAGTCTTCCCTTCACCGTACCCGCCAGAAAACTGAAGAGCTGACGGCTGCGGCTCTTTTCGTCCTCAGACAGCTGTGCCATGCTCACGGCATTGGCTGACGCAATGTGGCGCTCAATGTTCTCTTGATACGCCGCATCCTTAGTCATGAGGTACTGGATTGCAGAGAACTTCCAGTCACTCCACAACCTTCTATCTTCTTCAGGACGGCCTGTCAAGTCCAGCTTTTTCGGATTGGACGCCAGTCCTGCAGCCTGAGACCTTTTGATCTCGGCTAGTGCAGCCGTAGCTGCTTGGGCAGCACTATAGTGGCAGTCTGAAGGGCCACACGAAAGGCTTCTTCAGCTGGTGGTGTCATGGTGGGACTCCTTGGTCACCACCAGGTGGTGGCACAGTGGCCTAACCACCAGGCCACAACTCAGGGGCTGGGCTCTAGTCCTGGAGCTGCTCACCAGGCAAGCTCCGCTACCATGTAACGAAGTACAGGCAGTAGCAGTCAGTATTGGGCTCTCCTTTTCTCTAGCGCGTAGCTTGAGTTCACAAGGGTGAAAAGAGGGCTGCAGATGGAAACACCATGCAGTTACTATACATGCAGTAAAATGGGTGGAGCCGTGTGTACTAGCTCAACAGTAAACATACCACCTATTTGTAGTGATTTGGGGGATGGTTTATTATTGTTTTATCCACATTAATCATATGAAACAACAACCGGGGTGTATATGGACTTATGGATATAGATTGGTAAAAATGGCTTCATATGAAAGAGTGATCTAAGCAAAGCAGGGCATTGTGGATTTAAGCAGCGACATGAGCATGAGAATTTGTAGCGTTGCGGTATGGAGAAATCACAACTGACAATGATGGGGGAGGATAAAGTGCAACACATAAGGGAGTGACCCGCATCAAAACAGAAACAGCAGACCTGCTTTGACCAACAAAAAATGTAGCCACGTGGGATCAACAACGAAGTCGATTCATTTGCAACGGAGGTATCATGTGAAACATTACTTTGAAGGGCTACTGACTAGTGGCTGTCAATCCACCATCTCATGTAAACGCAACCAAGGACATTTTTTCCTATGGTAAACGCAAAAGTTATGTATCCAGGACTGGCCCTGTTTATCATAAACTCCATTTGTTGGGCCTCTGACCGCTCCCAAAACGCGGCGAACAAGCCCACTAAAGGCACCAATTCTTTTGAGATTGCTGGCAGTTCAAGTACATGATGGTATCGTCAAGCCCGGATTAATAAACCACCCCGCGCTTTTGTTGGGGGGGGGGAACCATTTTGGTGGCAAACATTAGCAAACTCTCACTATTTGAGGGTTTCCCTAATCAATCAACCAGGGCTTATGAATCCAGAGTGTTGTTAAAGTATCCCCTTGGACCTCTTGGTGAAGTTACCTAGCTGGAACTTGTGCATATCGCTGCACTTCTTGGCGGTCACCCAAGAAACAGTTCATATAGTTCGTGGGCATGCCACCAGTATTTGTACATCTAACATCATCTAATGTACACATGGGTCACTATTTTAAGTCGCATCCGGCAATGGATCGGTGTGAAGCTTCCCAAGAGATTGAATCTCATTTGTCGGCCCTCAATGCCCATTTCACCCTGGCATCCCCCGAAACCGCTTCTGGACGGCGTTTATGGAGTTCACAAGCAGCATTTAACAAGTGGATATATAGCCAAACTGCTACCCATCATATCCTATCAATAGTTGGATCGTGTTCTAGATCCCTATATTTTTCTGAACATCTTACTTTTTCATATAGCAACCTCAAACACAAAAATGGGAATCTGAAAATATATGGCAAATATCTCTAGTAAATATCATCTATACCATTCTGCAGAGGGTTTTTCTAACTTTTTGGGTGTTACTTTCAAGAGTCATATCGTTTTCAAAGATGAAAAGTGACATATTTTCAAATTATTTTGGGTGCTTCTTCTAATTTTCAAAGGTGCAAATCGGTTTTGAGTCTTCATATTTTCGAAGTGAAACTCACCATCGTCTTCACGCCGAGCTACAGGGAAACCTCGGT
Source organism: Cladocopium goreaui (assembly GCA_947184155.2). Taxonomy (NCBI): domain Eukaryota; class Dinophyceae; order Suessiales; family Symbiodiniaceae; genus Cladocopium; species Cladocopium goreaui. Next base: position 542,800 of record CAMXCT020000313.1, read on the forward strand.
TTCTAAGCCTATGGTGATCATATTCCTGAGATGCGACAAACGCGACACGTGTTCCACCTGATTTGTGGTAGATGGAGATATGATAGGGATATAAATCCTCCGGAAATTTGACATATCTATGGAAAATGGATATAAGATGATATAAGCCTGGCCCATTTAAACAAGTTTTACCTAGTAAAAATGGTGATTTTCCATTGTTGTTAAATTACCAAAGATAAGGGGATAATAGGACATGACTTACATTAATTTGTTATACACTGTTAACTCCATTTTACTAGTTGGTCAAGAACAGAACTGCCAGCTCAGACAATTGTAGCTTTATAGCCCCGGAACTAAGCATCAAACAACAAGTGCAACTTTGAACATTGCTCAAATTACCCTCTGGTAATTTAACATAACTATGGAAAATCACCATTTATAGTGAACTTCCCATGAAACATTGTGATTTTCCATAGTCATGTTAGTTTTCCAGAGGGTAGTTTTAGTGAAATTCTTAAATCATTGACTGTAACCCCTCTTAAAGATATGGGTCAAATGGATCATCATCCCAAAAAAGAAAAGAATCGAAAACACATCTGAAATCGTGATAAAAGCAGTGATTTCAAGAGAAATCTTTCTGTTTATGGTACGACAAAAATCACATCCCCCTCCTGGAAAAAACAAGGCGAATCAAGTCAACACGCAGCGTGGAAAATTCCAACGCGAACATCAGATAAAGCTAAGACACACAAAAAAAGGTCCAATCACACACGCTAAGTCTGGCACAAAGAAGAAAACAGGAATCTGTTTGGATTTGAAATATATTCAGGTTGACCGAGCTCCGTAGCCCCACACTTCCAGCCTAAGCACAACCTATCCGCTTTAGGTCATTGAGCAGTCTCCAGCTAAACCTATGACAAAAAACCCGAAACGTTGTCTGCTTCAATAGGGAAACAGAAATACATTGTGCAATGTCAAGCTTTACGCATCTTTATTTTTCTAGGCACATTGAAGAGGGGTTTCAATATATCATCATATTTCATGGATAAAAAAAGATGGCATGGGAATCCCGGATATGAGTAAGAGATCAGAAGAGGGTATCAAAGGTAGGTTGATAACACCAGAACAAATCATCAACTAACGTCGGCCGCCAAAGTTGACATCCCAGATGCAGCAGAATGATAGCACCGGCAGTCCATTCGAACCTCATGGATTGACGTTGGTTAGCAGCGATTGGAAACGTTCATGCCCCTTATCATGTGTTCCGTCCAGAACATGCTGTTTAGTGCTATCGCTATCGAGCATTTATAGTTCTGTAACCTTTTTCCGAACAACATCAAATCTTTCACGAAACATTTGATTTCACGAAAAAATGTCCAGGAATTTGATGACTTTGAAGATTTTTGCCCGCCATGGCTGGGATTTGCAGAAGAAATGTCCGCAGAGATCAACACAGGGTCTCTCTGTGGGACTGTGGGCTGGTTGGTCTGCCGATTAGACCCAACAAAATATGTTGCGAATCTCTGAAAATCATTGACCTTATCTGGTGATTTACTCCATCATGTACCGAACCCATGCTGATGTTTAGACTGAGCTCTCTCCCTCTCCCTCCGCAAGTATATACCTACACATAAATATGAACATTTATGCATATATATATATCAAAATAATATATATATAAATATAAATATATTTATTTATCTTTGCACCTACACCCGTGAAAGTAAACATCATGCTTCAGTTGGATAATCATCTCGCAGTTTGGGCAAGTGCAACTCCGCACTTGCAGTATCAATATATATATATACATATATACATATATATTCCTCCACAATAGGTCCATTTTCTTAGTCCCCAAAGTGTCATCTGAACGACCTACCCCCGAGATTCGAACCGTCCTTGATTTTAAATCAATTTTGTACTTCACCAACAGACGGCATGATGAAGCATGAAGCCCAAACATTCCGTGATTGTACGAATTATACCGGTTGAAAAACGGAGTTGAACTACAGACAACAGTTAAAAATTGATGGGGCCTAGTGGTTGAACCACCAATGTCACAGCAACATGTCACAGCCCCTTGAAGGCATCGATTTGCCAATGGTTACGGCTACATTAAAACTCCTCGACCTCCGCAACCAAAGGAAAAAGGAAAACCACCAATCATGGTGGCAAAATGGTGGCAAAAACAAGTGGACATTGTTGGGTTGTGATTCATGATGCCTTTAATCCACACACACACCACCCACATGAATGAGAACAATAAAAAATCAAGATAGATTTGGTATAATCATGTCAACAACATGTTATTGGATCAACGAAGGAATATCAACAAAACACCAAACTGGCCTCGTCGTGGCTTTGAAAATCGACCCATGCCCTCCGGGAGGGCACGCAATGTGGCAATGTGTGCTCTCCAAATCAAAACGCCCCGTTTTAAAACGGTGGAATCTCAGTTGCTTCAATCCATCTCTTTTAACAACCTTGCAGACTATATATCCGAGATTTTTTTGTGCAACCCTTCGTTATAATAATTAGTCTACAGTAATGATTTCTATAATGGTTAAACTCCAGTTGAAACCACAACAAGGCGGCCAGAAAGGTTCAGTTGGGGAACCATTTGGAGTCCACCATCTTCTTGACTTGGTGTCGGTATAGTTCCTCCAGGGCACGTGATGCAATATAAAACCAATATGTGAATAGGGGGCTCCAATTTCAACAGCAAATTGTCATTCTTCAGTGGACCCCCATATTGTTACACTGGGGGTTGGCATCGCACGATCTTTGTCCACTGGTTGTTTTTGTCCGAAGATGGGTTTACCTCACACATGAAACGTCCATTTCCATCAATTGAGCTAATTATTTGGTATGGACCCATCCCCGCAGCCAAGGCAATACACAAGCACCCTGAAAAAATCATAGAAAATCATTGTCCGCCTGAAACTGTGTGAATTCCACTTAGTTTCAGAGACTGGTTACCAACCAAAAACATCAAGCTGCTGTTCGACAACTCGGCAAACAAACATAAAAACATAAATCACTAAACGGTGTGATTCAGTATGATGAGACGATGCACAATTAAATTATGTCAAATTTTCATGTGCATGAAGAACCGGCAACTTGTCAAATTACAGTAATTTAATTTGGACCTGTTTGATTCAGAATCAAAAAATACAAGTATCTAATAACATCCAAAACAGAGATCTAGCGTGCCACTGCAATGCCAAACAGGTTGAAAATAACAAGTCTATATGTGTGCAAAAGTGGTCCCAGTGGTTCAGCACAAGTTTTACCCAACCTTCAAAAATATACATTTCAAATATTGAACGTTGAAACAACATGTCGTGTCAACTTCGGGAGCGCTTCCGCCAGTCACACGAAATTTTTGTGGTTGCCGGGCTGTGGGCCAATTGGATCGCAGCTGGTCAACTTTGTTTTTTAAAATTTTGAATGTCAAATTTGGTTGGTGACAACCTAGATTGTTGAAACTATGTTTTTGGTACCATGCCTTGATAAATGTTACCTTGATAAATGCTACCTTGTTTGCCTTGTTTGGTTCGCTTGATTGTGTCGGTTTGTACAAATCAATTTTGACCGATCACATGTTTAGACTCTTCTTTGATGGGAAGTGCAGCTTGGTCATCGAAATCCACGATGTGGCCGTTCAAATCACCATCTTAGTGTAAATAACTACAAGTAAAACTCAGTAAAACCCATTATTTTTTGGGATTGGTGCCAGCCTGAACATCGTTGTCTCCAAAGGGTCTTAGCCTTTGATTCATTGCAGTTTATACGATTTGTACGACCCATTTGCCCCGAAAAAACCGAAACAATGCAGGGCCGAACCCTTGGAAGGGCGCATTTGTTTATGCACCCACCATCTTTATCCCCGGGAAGTCTATGTGCACCGGACCCACAGACCGCCGCGGGTCCCATCCGCTCAGCTCCGCGGTGGACATCTTTTTGGCCGCGGCATCGCCTGAAATCCAAAAATTGCCACGTTTTCTCAATTGAGAAAACACATGCACATACCCAAGGCTTGCAATTTCCCGATGTTAAGTATTTTTGCACATGTGGCAATTTGCTGGAAGAAATGTGATTAGGGGTTTTCTCGTCAACGGGAATATCACAAGCACACATTATACGTTTGCATATATGGGTTTAAAGAAAGAAACGCCACGCCGCCGTGTCAATCAAACACGGCGCTAGAACACGATCCGCTTAATCCTGGCAATATAAAAAATATAATGCACGCCAGGGATGCAAGCAAGAATGGCGACCAAGTTCAAATTCGATGGCCAAGGGGATGAATCAAACCGTATAACCGCTCGAGTCGGACATTGCTTTACAATGCATTGAAAAGTTGTTATATTGGCTTTCCTTGTCTTTATGCGCACTTGGAGTTGAAAGATACCGACCAAAAAGCAAAAAAACAAAAGCAACCTGGTTTGGCGCTTGGATCAATCATCCCCCTTTCCTGGACTTTTTGGCAGGTGAAGCTGTGGCGTAGCCGCCGCGCACAGCAAATCTGAAGATGAGCAAACGGAGCGCAGCCTCGACGAGATTATTACACCTAGTTAACAAAGCAGCAAACTCCGATACCGCAATTTACTTCTAAATCGCATATAGTCACTCCACGTACCGTCAAAAGCTGCAACCGCCCAAAAGCGAGACGATTGAAAAAATAATATGGCATGCGATTGACAAAAGCAACAAACCATGGGACCCAGAATCTCAGCCTTAACATTGCAAAACACAGATAGACCGTTTGCTGTATGCGGCAAATGCTGGATGTTGGCAACATGAATATCTATGAAGATCTCTTCCATTGATATGACCATGTCAGGAATCCAAGACAAACCTTCGCAGATGTCCAAAAAAATGCTCTACTATTAAGTGCTGTGCAAGGTGCAACCCTCAGGTTGCACGAGGTAAACGTCCTCAAGTGGCGTGCTGTTGTATGAGACCCCCCTGCGTGGACATGTGCCAGAAAATCACCATGTGACATGCGAGGCCTAAAGACCATGAAATCCTGAGAAATTGGATGGTTGCCGGCTTCATCCTCGCTTCCAGTCCGACTATCTTGTTTATGGACTGGATGGATCTGCAAGTCAGAGACAAGAACCCTGCACCTTGACTTGGCGGAGGGGAACAATGTTGAAAAGCTAATGAAGATGTTGAAGATACCGTCTTAGAGGAGCTTGTATGAAAGCTTATATGCAGCTGCTCAAAGATGTTCTGGCAGAAAGGCCTTGTAAGATCTTGTAAGATCCATTGAAAGATTCTCTCATGATGATCTTGTATCTATTTGTATCTTGTGAGGTTCTCTCAAAGGTCCTGAAAACACTATTTGGGGTCTCCTGACGGGACTGACGGGACAATTCTCTGGTTCTTCGCGTGGACAACCTGAGACTCGAGATCCCGCAACTTGCTGATGAAATTCAACGGTTCCTCGTTCACTCGGCAGCTTTTCGTTGTCAAGTTCCCTGTCTCCTCCTTTTCTAGTGGCTATGTTCCAATTTCATGGTGGTGAAATATCTCCCAATTTCACGTACCATTCGCCATTCGCCTACTATTTTCTCGCGCAGCTGTTCATATATAGTTTATCCCACTCACTGGCCGGATTGTGCTGCACATATTTACCCGTTTCCTTTACCTACCATTCACTAAGGCTCAACAACATTAAATCCTACTGATTCTTCACTATTTCCCGTTGTTTTTTCCCATGATCCTACCATTTTTTGTTGGTGAATCCACCTATATATCATTCATCAGCGTGTTTTCCCGGTTGATCATTCTTCCCGCTTGAATCCAAACTTGTCTATGCTTAGCTCATGGGGCCTGATTTTGATAAATCTCGGATTTGACTGGTCAAATCCTGAACGTGTGGCTGGTTAAATCCATTGTTACCCAGGAACTCACGGCGGAAAATCCCAGCGCCAAATGATGGCTCAATGGGAAATGGCTGGGAAAATGAACTGTAAATGCTACCCTCTGGTTATGACTCACGGTTTGCCATGGAAAATCCACCCGTTTTTAATAGGTAAATCATCATGTTTATCATCTATAAAATGGGCCATTTTCCATAGCTACGTTAGTCAGAACCAAAGGGTCGATTTTCCAGCTATGTTTGACCAACGGAAATCCTAACTCTGGTTGGCTACCCCCGAGTGAAATCCATCCTTTTTGGAACGCGGAACCCTGCAATTTCCGCCACCATGAACCTGCCAGTCCCGTCTTGGGAAAATACCCGTTCTCGGGTCATCGTCAACCCAATCTGATTACCAGACTATCAGATACTGTCAGATACTGCGGAAATTCAATTCGTAGCTTCTTGCCTCCCATGCAACATGCGTGGATACAACATGATAAAACCATAATCAATCATCAAACAACAGGGGTGGATTGCATCTGCTCAGGTAAGCATCGGAAAAACAAAAGCTTGAAAAAACCAAGTAGCTCAGAATCTCGCCAATCACCCGCTTCAAAGGCCCCTTCCTTTGAAGGCGAACTGCGAAGAAAACATGTGCGGCCTTTGAAGGCCTAGCCTGGGGTGTGATAAACCGTGTTTCTTTAAAAACAACAACGAACAATTTGGAGGGCAAAACTGTTTGCAATACAGTTTATAGATGTTTATAGATCATATAAAAGTATCAGCAATTTCTGGAAACAATGGCAATCAGCTATTTCTACCCCACAGTAAAACTCACGTGAAATTCCCACCGTTTGGAGATCCTTGCCCTTGGGTTTATCATGTTTTCTCCATACCATGTTCCTGAGCAATATGGTAACCATTTTCAGCGGCCAAAAACTGAATCTAAACCATTTTGAAATTGATTTTAAGCAATCAAAATACGAGCGTCGACTGACAAGAACAGGGGGGTGACTCCACAAGGATGATGATTTTGCAACAGAATTACGGGGTTCACCAACAAAAAATGCAGGTGGTGACTGATTAAATGGTGGTGTGACTTCAGCACATGAGGATGTTAAGAAAACAAATGGAGTGAGCCAACAACATGTGAGAACTTGAGAAACAACCAATGAGGATCTAATCAAAGGAATGTTCCTAGTCCATGCAAAATAGTGGGGTCAAGCAGCCCATTGTACGAGACTCAGATGTAATCAGTGGTGGAACCTGCAGAAAACCATCAAGGATTCCCTGGCTTCCAAGCCATGGCAACTTGATGTTTCTGCCACAACTTCCTCCAAAAACATTGCGGAAAACTGAGCAAAATTTGTTGGGGTTAGCCAGCTATCCAGTTCTAGACTCACATCTTTCACCGAGAATTCTCTTTGGCATGGCTAGTCCGCGCGTCATGGGAAAAGGAAGGGCTCAGATGGGTTCAGAATAGTGCGCCGGTTGACAAAGAAAGACCTACCATTCACCAGTTTGCTTACCCAGATGTCCATCCCACTTGGTAAGTGGCTGGTAAGCAACCACATGTAAGCCGGTGATGTGTAGGATATATGCTGATTGGGAAGCACCCCCAAGTGCCGATAGAGATATTTAGCCAAAAAAGGTTTCTGTTAAACCTCCGCACCCTTCTTGACCAAACCGTCTGAAGTGATTGAACTCGGACCAGCCGCTCTTGGAACTGAAAGGCCTCCATCATAGTGCTATCAATGGCCAACATCGCATCCTGCTGAGCGGAAGATTTCGGCATTTATATGGACTATTGTTTATATGTACATGTATGTATGTTTTTGTGTGTATATGTAAATACATACTGACCTAATACATACGTATGTACATATGTATGTACATATGTATGTACAAATGTATGCATGTATGTATGTATGTATGTAGGTAGGTAGGTAGGTACTGTATGCATAAACTTATGTATTTGTTGATTATACACATAGGGCCGCAATTTTCTAGTGGAATACGAGGTTGAAATATAGATTGAAAACGGGGTATGCCCTCAATTTATGGCCGCTTTAATTCGTTTTATACCTTTGTAATAAGGAACATGATGAACCAAAGGATCTCTGGGCTACCCGAACCACACCAACACGGGGACCAGTTTTTCCGACTGGAAACTGTTGTGGTGGTCCGCTTCAACCCGCTTCCGCGGTTATGTTTATACACAACACGTATTGGAAAAACAAAGGTTTTCCATCATTGCCATGTTTGAACGTGGATGGATGCAAATAATAAAAGTTGAGAAATCAAAACTCAGATACGCAGCACTTCATCAGTATCAGTGGCTGGGCAAAATTGCTTTACTGTGTTTGATATCGGTTGCATCACCAGGAAAAAACTGTCAGTTAAGGATAGTCAGTGAGCCCCCGATTGGTGGGGTTATCCGATACACACATGGATATTATACACATATACATATATAGTTAAATACATGCACATCTAGACATACAAATATGTATATATATATATATATGTATATATGTATATATATATGTATATACATATTAAAATACAGCTACCTCCAAAACATCAAAATTGGCGCATTATAGTTTTGAAACCAATGGTTTTGGGGATCCCCTCGTGTGAGTGTGTGTAGAACCACCCCAAAAAGTAGATAGAAACGCTGAAAACAATATCTCTTGGAATACAGTTCGGTTATGCTTTCCCCAGCTTCATTCCAGATTTCCAACTGTTATACATATACATATATATATATACATATATGTATATATACATATACATATATATATATATACATATACATATATATATATACACACACATATATATATATTCTATATATATCTATATATATACATATGTATTCTCGTATATATATATATATACACATTCTGATATAGATATATATATATATATGAGAATAAATATATATATATATATAGACATCCCGGTTCAGGTTGGGCCCGAGGGGTTGGGAGCCCCATTCTGTAAGTACAGAATGGTGTGCCCAAGGTGCACTTCTTACAAAATGGCCGAACCCAACGTTCACAGACATATTTTTTTGTTACAAAATGGCAGCTACAGAATGGTATACGAATCTTGCTCGACTTGCATCCGCTTGCATCCGCTCGTTCGAACTGGGCCCTTACAGGATGGTCGGGGACGGGAGAAGGCTATCAAACGAATTCCCCAAGGATCCCTAGACTCTAGACAACAGCAACAACAACAACAACCACCACAACCTCCAACAACCTCCAAGAGCCACGGGCCGACTCGACCACAATCCCGAGTCACCTCTCACCTCTCCTTTTTTTCGAGCATTCTCGTTATTGGATTTAAGGCGAGGAAATGGTCATGTTGTCAATTTTGTCATCAAACAATATTTCATTTGTATTTTTTGATTTTGTCGTCAATGTACCAACAATTATCACACAAAAAATCTTAAACTGTCAAAAAAGACGATCTATGCAAAAAATATAAAGATAACGAAGCTATTTTTTGAATTTGTATGAATTAGTCATGTTTTCGATTTTGTCATTTTTCATTAAATTGCATTATATTTTTTCCAAACAAGTAGTGTTTTCATGCTATCGAACAAATAATTCAAGAAACGGCTCTGCTGGTTCGGACGGCGACATTGGAACTTGATGCCTTCAATATCATTCTGATATATTCTGATATTGGGATCTTTTAGGCTATGAACATTGTCCATGTTTTTTTTTGAATCCGTCCAGTTTGTAAGGGGCTATGGTAGCAATGTTGTCCATCTAGTTTTGAATCCATCCAATTTGTAATGATCATTGATTTGCACTCTTCAGACCCCTTACAGAATGGTCAGGAATGGACAGTAGCAAATCCCAAAAACGGATGCAAAACAACGGGCCAGGGTAGGGTACACTTACAATATGCCTCAGCCCAAGGTCAAAATTTTGCACAGAATGGTAGCGAAAAACCATTCTGTACCTGCCTTGAGGCATCCTATTCTGTAAAAAACTGCAACGGGGGTAGAGAGAGAGAGAGAGAGATATATATATATATATGTATATTATCTCTCTTTTTGGGGGTTGCTATGAAAGGACTATGACTTACTGGAATGATCAAACCGAAACAGTTTGTAAGCGAAAATTGTAAATTCCTATTGTAAAGAAGATCCATTATGCAATTTGGTGGATGTTGGGGTTCATATCATCCATATCCCTTTTCAGATGCATCAATGGCTTCGGATTCCCAGCTAACCAGAGTAAGCAGAGTGACCAGCCCCCATCCCTGTCCTGTGAAATTTCCGGCCTTTCCCTGGTCACTTGCGGCTTGGTTTCCAAACCTTGCGACGGAAAACGTCAGCGACGTCAAACATTTGCACAGAAAGCCTCTTTTCTCCATCTGGGCATCTATATCTACAATTGTTCTGCCCATCTATCTACCTATACCTTTAGGTAATTATATTACTTCTATACGTATATATATATATATATGCGTGTGTTTGGGCAGCATGTGCACTTAAATCAAATAATTAACTTATATACTTATATCTATATCTAAAAAAATATTATATATATATATATATTTGCATATGTGATATTATATCTGTGTGTGGTAAAACTACTTATATACCGGAACTGATTTGAAGCTAGTTTTGAATGCGTTTGACAATACGCCTGAATATTCATCATGAGGCCACCATGAATTGCGGAATTTCCATCAAAATTCACAGGTCCAATAGGGTATCTTCATGTATCTTCAACCGCCGTATGTTGTCCTTGTTGATCTCTCTATGACATGATTCTCCCAATAACATCCTTCCAGGTGGTATCATCCCCAAACACCTGCACAAGTGGCTGCCAACATCCCGGCCAGAAATGAACAACACCATTTGCGAAGCATATTATGATCATTTATGATCAGTGCCTTTTTGAAAAAGGTGACTGGTATTGACTCTGGTTGATTTGGAAAGTTTAACCTCCAGGGATGGAAACGGGCCAACCGCTTACTTGGACAACTTCATCATGGATCCCCATCCGTTTTGTCCCGGCAATCATGGCTGGAAAATCCCTGATGGTTTCTCCATGAGAACACCATGGCTAGAAGGAATTTTCATATATCTTTAATTGCGGGTTTCCTAAAAGCCAGGGGCACCCCCAAGCATCCAGTATTGAAACATTGGTTGGTAAAACCCCGAATTGCTATTTGTTGGTAAAACATAAGCATTTTCCATCAAGTGCCGCGACGACCGTGCCGACCCTGCCGACCGTGCCGCGCCGTTGTGTCCGCCAGGTGACTTTTCTCCAGGGGCGTCGACTGCGTTGGGGCCTTCGACTTCTCTCCTTTCAAGTCGGCTACCTTTTTGAGTTACGAGCGGGGAAACGAGGCCAAGTCATGAATTTGGTATTGCTTGGTATTGCTTAAGGTATTGGGCCAGGTATTGGGGGAAGAGTTCTTATTTCTGACTTTCGGTACTTGTGACTTCCATGATTATTGGCTTGAACTCCAAAGATCTCCGAAAAAAAAAGCCCCTAATATCCATGGGAACTCCAGGATCCTAAAATGGAGGTACGTTAGTACCATATTTTTAGCCATATTTTGGGGGTATATCCCCTTACATAGCAATTACATAGACCTTATATATGGTAGGTACCTCCAATTTAGGTTCCTGAAATGGCCATTGACAATATCCAACGCCGAATGAGGGGTCTTCAGGAGTCATGCAATTGTAAGGCGGAAAGGGTTGCAGTTAAGCAATTGTAAGCAAGACCAGCTGGGGATGTTCAGACTGTTCAGCCATGAACATGGATATTTTGAAACACACAGTTCAGCAAATTTGCGAAAACACCAACAGTTGTATCTTGTAGCCCAAGCAATGAGGAGTCACCCAAGGGATGACATTTTGGGTCTTTAGCCATCTCCAACCGTCCCCTCACGGGGCACCAAGCATCATAATTTCACTAAATGTCTGGTTGGTAGTTTTGAGCCATAGTTAATCACCATTAATCACCATCATTAACCATTGTTAACTGTTACTGGTTGGTGGTTGGTATACCTACCCCTCTGAAAAATATTGGTTATTAGTCAGTTGGGATGATGAAACTCCCAATACATGGAAAAATAAACAATGTTCCAAACCACCAACCAGATTTCTGTTTGAAATGGCTATGAATTATCCAATCAAATATATTGCTGAATCCTCCTGTGCCTTCAAAAGTATGCACGCCGGCACGCTCTCTCACACACACACTTTCCCTCTCAGACTCACAAAGGGGGGCGTGAATCGGTGGACGAGCTGAAAACATGGGAAAGCTCCAAAATCCAGTGGCTAAAAACCCGATTTACACCATTAAAATTGCATAACTGTGCCATAACTTGGAGATTAATCTATTTTTTCTAACACACCCATATTCTCATATAGGCCAAATGGTGTAAATCATCCCAATCAGTTGGCAATGACAAATGCACTACAAGTATGAGTCTTTTAACTGTAGCACATTGTAGAACCAGTCAAGGTTTTTAAACCCACAGTTTAAATAATAGGCTGGGCCCACGGAGTCAACACATCTCGGTTTCCTTTCCGCGACGGGCTGTCCCACAAGTTATCACAAGTTCAAACCTTGAAAAATGGAACTGGAAAATCCGCAACCCAAACCAACAGTTTCAGTCATCATAAAAATTGCCATCAGAGGATCTATTGCGGCAGTTCCACTGAGTTGTCAATATAGATTCATCCATCTGGCATGAAACAAAAGCAAATGAAAGCTGTAGCTAGTTGATTCCTCCGCCTAACATGGCTTAACATGGCAAAAACATAGCCTAGCATATATCCGAGCATCATGTCTTCTTTTCAACCCCGTTTTTGAAGATCCTTCTTCCATACTGTCCCGTTGTGTCCCGTTCTGCCCCCTCAGTTTTCTCCAAGGCACCACTTCGGTATATTCAGGTCGAATCCTGTCCGATGAATCCAGTTATGGTCAGCGGCCCTGGGTCAATATCCCTGTGGTTGGTTTTAATTGGGGATCCACTTAAGAGATCTTAAGAGCACCTGTGAACTTTTGGGGGACAATCCGCACCCCACCCGCCAGTCCTACACCTTTGAACTACGACCCGTTTTCTGGCATCTTTGAAGGTAAACTGGATATGGGTCCACATTTCCAACGCCCCAAAAAAAACATCTCCAAGATTACACATGTACTTGCCATCTTCAACCTAACCGTTTTTCCTGGCTGACCTTGAATACCCTGCAGACGGTACATACTTTTGGCTGCCCAACAGGTTCCCCTATGCCTAGGAAAACAAAAAAGCTACAACCAATTACCCAAAATCTTCACCAGTTGGTTGATCCAGAAACTTACCCACTATTTGCTGGGCAAGTTACCATTTTCCTGGCTAAATCCAAGTTGCAGCAGAGTTTTTGCCAATGATTCACTGTAAAAAATCCCTAGTTGAGCAAACAATTTGTCCCATCAAGCACTGGTTGGTAAATACATATTGTGACAATCCCTAATATAATTATATATATATATAAATAGGATATGAATATATTTAAACTATATAATATATATATATAGAGAGAGAGAGAGAGAAAACATAGGTTAATAACCAATAACCCCGAACTAATCAATCAACCAGGGTCAACTGGCCACGGTCTTTTTTTTTGTTTCAGTCCAAGTTTCTGGGCAAGCAACTGCTCAACAGAATTTTGCCACCTTTCATGCTGCTCTCTCAGCAGGGCCATGCATTGCAACGACTCCTGCGGTGACGCGATGCGACCATGGGGATGTGCTAACGTGCAGGAAACCATGGGTTTTTACATCTCAATTTTCGCCGAAACCAATTTTGGGTGTTTTGTTGGTTTATTTGTCTGGCTACGTTATTGCATATAATGTTGGATAGCATGTAATGGAGAATCACAATCAACAATAACAATGCATGGGTCTGTTGGGGATATCAGCCAACTAAAACTGGAATGTGAAGTGAAACTACCCGGCTGAACCATGTTGACCAAGCCGAAATCTGCCGTTCTGGTGTGACTCTCCATCTGGAAACAATCCGTCTTTGACGTGTGGTGAATGTGGAGACAAGACATGACATTCTCAACATGGTTGTCCTCAACATGTTTGGACGAACCAAGTTGTTGTTTTTGAATTTTCCCGATGTCTATATAGGATACATAAATAAATAAATATCATATCCACATTTAATATATATATATATGTAGCATGTATTATCTGCACATTGCATATATATATATAGTGTGTAAATATATATATATATTGTATATATTTCTTTATAGCTATCTATTATCTAATTATCTATTCATATACGTATGTATTCCTTGATCTTTGTGCATTCTCCGTTGTTTGGACCTACCGTCGTCACCTCCTGCTGCCGCTGTACGGCCAAGATGGCTTCTTCAACCTACGGGGGAGTCCTGGTGAATTTCACCGGGGTTGAAATGGTCCAACCATGCTGAAATGCAGAATTAAATAAACATGAATACAGAATACACATATATAAAGCAAATTGTATATAGTATAAAAATAAAGAATATGACATACACATGTATACATATATATAATGCAAATATTCTAGAGAATTGAAATACTGCAAAGCTGTATGTACATATATATATATATGTATATATATATGTATATAAAGCATTTCATACCCCGCGTACGAATCCCAAAATGATTGGATCCACTACAAACTCAGAGGTTCGTTAGGGGTGTATGTAATGTGAGAAGGATTCCGAGCGACATCATGCAACCATCTTTCGTGGGGTTACATTTTTGTGTGCATATATATATACATAAATATAGATAGATCATGATGTATCAGCCGTTTTGTGGGGGGTAAAGTCAGCCTTTTGTTGGTGACATTTTCTGGGATGTAGAAGTGTATACCCAACAAAATGAAACTGGCATGAAATTGGCTGGTTTAAAAATGAGGGGCACCCAATTTCTGGCGTGTTTTCTTTGAATGTGGAAAAATGCTGATTAACACATGAACTTGGAAACATCCGATTTTTGGACAAACCCAACATCATAGGGATCTAAAATCTCACACATTGTGCGGATAAATATAATATGGGATATCAAGTTGTATATTATGGAAAGAAAACTATAACAGGAATACCATCCACGTGAGCAAATTTTGGCGCCGTGTCCAAGCCTGATCCTCCGTCAGTATGGGTGCCGGCATGTTTGGCGCCCGAGGAACGCCTGAAATTTTCGGGGCAGCCTGGGTGTTGGTCAGATTGTTGCTGACAGGCCATAAGTCGCAAAATGATGGGCTGCTGCCACTGCAAGTAAACATAAATTAATTATTAATATCTGATAATATGTGTGCTACTCTTGTTGACGATATAGAGTGGCCGGTTGGTTGTGTTTTCCTTGTCGAAGACAGTGACGACTAAGAAGTAAGTGTGTCAAATAAGAAATGTCATTGTGTGGCTGCTGTTTTCAGTTTCACCCCTGCTTTTCAGAGCCGAAAAACGGGACAAACACCCTGTTTTTGCACCGAGCAGAAACAAACGCGACTAGCAATCAAGGAAGATAAAACGACATATTGAAACATATGGATAATAATGGAAACATTGAAACTGAAAGTAACACTTCGACAATTCAGCCTCGAAACGCGTCACACATTTACCAAGAATTTCTACATTGCCTCGGAGACGTTCAAGCTGTGGCCATGTTTTTGTTGGGGTCAAAATGGCGATCTCAAAAAGGGTTCAGTTGCACTGGAAACTGGAAAGCTTATTTTATCTCTCATGGGGTACCCAAGTGTGCAATATTTGACGCTGCTCGCTCACATCTCCACATTTGGTTGATGGAAAACGGTTCATTTTTAGATGTTTTTTATGGTGATTTATCTATTGATCATTGTTTTTTCCATAGCTACGTTAAATACCCACATTGTATGTACTTGCGTTTCCTGTTGCATGATAGCAACTTAACATCGGCACCAAACGGTTACATCTACATCAACCTGGTGAGCTATCAACACTCAAATGAAATCAACCCATGACATGTAGGCCCGTAAATTCATTGCAAGTTCATCAAAAAATTACCCCATCCAAACAAAACCAACGTCACACAGAATTCAAAAACGCTGGAACCGTCTGGGTTCTTCTGTCAAAAATGGGTCCCAAAAAATAAAGGTTGGTTACTATGTTGCTATAAATCTATATTTCCCGCATGTTCGTTGGTGAAAAAATCATCAGCCAATCCAATGATGGTTCGCTTAATATCCCATGATATCCAACTTAATATCCCATTCTTGGCCCACAATCTTCGGGGTAATTCGAGGTAGTACTACAGTAACAGTTTGTTGTTCAAAAGACCCCTCTGTTTCCGATCCAAGCCAACAATGAATGATCTTGTTGGCTCATACCCAAATTATATCAATATTCCCAACATATCAAATGATATCCCAGTTGTGACTGTTTTGCGGCCATGTGCCCAATGCATCCCATATGCTTCCCCATAAATCCTTTATAAATCAACCCCGAATTTCTCCGTCATCATATCCCCCAATACCTCAATGGCCATTTCAGGTACCTAAATTGGAAGTACCTAGCATTTTTTTCCGGTCTATGTGAGGCCTATACAAGGGAATATCGTTCCCAAATAGTTTGCTAGATCCATGTTACCCTCTGGTAATTTGTTACATAGCTATTGAAAATGACCCATTGAAATAGTGGATTTACCCATTAAAAATGGTGGATCTTTCCAAAGTTTTTTGTTGGTTTACCAGAGGGCAGGTTCCAAAGAATGGGCCGTTGAATATCCAGTTCACCATGCCCAGCCACTCATGCCACGTAGTCTCCAGTGGTCCCCAAGGCTGTCGTTCTTTGGGCGCCGTGGGGAGCACCACCCGCAACCCGCTGCAGCGAGCTCCTCCCAGCCAAGGCACTGAGAAGCCTGGGCTTTTTGACGAACCCATGGCTGGGACAGAGGAAAAATCACCTGACATCATCAATGTATATAAATATCTATAATGTTTGATTATGATTACCAATATCATCCAATATCTTCCCACTTAAAAACCATTTGTGGTTTCATTTCTAGTTTTGAAGGGTGACTGGAAAGTGATATTATGGATGAAAGGCCGCACAATGCCGCACAGGCCCCCTCGTCTAAGTTGGACCTAGCTAAGTTGGATCATAATCGTTACCCCAGGCGTATCGAACTGGTTAAGGGTGTTAAAAACCAACTTATAACTTGGGGGCACCGCCTTGTACCTATGCAAAACCACATAAATAAAGATATGTACCTAAATGATCATACATGCATGTACATCCATAAATAAATACACGCATAATAACAGTCGGTATGAGTCAAAATTGCCAGCGCCTCGACATGGGGTTGTTGAAGATACCACAAGTTCACCATATGCATATTTCAACCCTGTATCTATCAAATCTATCATCTATTGCTCACCGATCTTTTCCAGTTTCTGGTGAAAATATTGAAAATGTGGCACCAGTTTTGTCCCCATCAGTCTTCGCATCATATTTTGACCGGTAATGACCGGTACAGTAAATCGATACCTCTCTCCAAGAACTATAGCCCCGCATTTAAGCCATGAATATCGGCCCCCGACCAATAAACCCTGACTGTTGAATTCGAAGGGTTAATATGGGTTCACCACCAAATTGGGGCAACGTATTCCTAAAGTTGCTACCCAAATCACTAAAGGGTTACCATCTGGTGATGACTAGCATTGCATTGGAAAATCACCATGCTATTAATAGGTAAACCATTTAACCATTTATAAATGGGTCATTTCCCATGGCTATGTTAAATAACCAGAGGGTAACATTCAGAGCCATTCCATTGATCAGAGGGCTAAGCCGAGCCCCAAACCTGGCGAAAGCTGATCCACCATTGGTTGCACGTATTCCTTGCCGCCTCAACACATCATTCAACTGTGAAGGATGACAAAACGATCCGAAACGGAAAAAATGTGGATTCCATACACACCAGCATATTTCCACAAATTTAGGCCATGACGGCTGACTAAAATAGATGTTCTTGAAGGGCCATGCCAAAACTACGGGTACCTGCAGTAGAAACCGTATCGCCAAGGGATTTACCATCGGAAAAATCCAACATCACCTTCACAAGCACACACCTGGTCAAATTGTAAAATCGCACAGGCCTGGCCTTTTGTCGGGGACGATTCCGGATGAAGCCGCCCGGGGCGGTTGTTGTAATTTGGCCGCTAAAGCGAAAATGGAAAGATTGTGGGATCAACAAACCAAATGAAGCGTAAGTTTATGAAATTGTTCCAAACCAAGGGTTTTCTTAGACATTGTCCTCCACCCGGACTCTGAACGATTGTAGGGCCAATCAAACAATTAACCCCTCCGCTAATTGCGGATCCGCTTCTGAGAGTCACAAACAACTTTGTCAACGTGTCCGTTGAAGAGGCAAGCACGGCTTACTGGCCCCAGAACAGAATGGCAGTTGCACAATGTTAGATACGTTGACGTTTCCGATAAGGAACTGGTGCATGTTCTCATTGCATCTAGGCCCTTTGTTTTCATTTACAATTCGATGGTTTTCATTGGTGGTTTTCCTCCCAGTTGCGTTTCTTGGATCTATGTCCTCTAGGTCATGCATCCATGCATCTGCCCATCAACTTCTGAAGTTTCACATTGGACAAGTTTTTCATTTTACTGTTTGGCTGCATGTTGCGCCATTAAATGATTGCATATTGGGGGCGGGGAGCAAGAAACGTTTGGTTTCGTGCTTCGGGGCACCGGTCTGCAATCCCTGTTGCATGTTTTGATCAAATCGCAGTTAAAAACACGTCACAAGTTCCAAACAAAGAATTTGCACGTCACTGTGTTGACAGTTTGAAATTTGGTCAAAATTGGTGAGAACCGGTGAAAAAATATTTTTGAAAGTTGGCGATGTTCATTTGATTTTTTCAGATCCCAAACAATTCAATGGACAACAGTTGTTTTCACACATTTTCACACGTTTAGGTGACCTCCATCTCGTGTTGTTAGCCCGTTGGAAAATGCAGGGTTTCCGCGTGCCGAGGTGCAGCGGCCAAAGGCGTGCAAATACACCAGCCTTGGATTAGGTCTGTAGTTGGTAGATGGAAAGCTGGCTGGCATCGCCATCTTTGAAAAAAAACGAATTACGATCATGAAATATCACCTAACCAAGCAGGCTCTTGTCTGTATCACAACTGCCTTCGTGTATTTTAATGAAAAATACCGAGAAAATGATGCTGGAATGGCGTAGACATGCTAAAATTGAAAAGAACACCGATACCTCGCAATATATCATGAGGGGCCGCGGGGTTACACATGATGTTCGTGTAGTTGTCAGACATTTCCCGGCGTCAGAGATCACCCAAAACCACCCCTCAGGACCCATTTGTAGAATATAGAAAATAAAGAATATATAGACTATATGGAATATGCAGAATATCAAGAATATATATATATATATACAATCTTTTCTAGTGTGATTTCTATGGTGACTCCGACATGGTGCCATGGACCCATTTGAGGGAACCCATTTGGGAGAATGCTGACGAACGGACCTGAGATTCACACATTTTAATCTGGTAATTCCGTTCCTCACCTTTTTTATTCTGCTCCATTCGTCCCTGAGATACCTCGGCAAATCCTCCTTTGCTCAAATGAAGCTGCACGGAACAGTCTGAAACTGGTTTTTATCACAAGACAGGAACGGTGTCGAAAACATGGCATTCATGGATCATGGAAGGCTTGAGGCTTCATGCTTTCAGGTGTGGTCTACTTTCTTTTGCTGTTTTTTCTGGTGAGGTTGAACATATTGTGCACCTAATTCATTTGAACTTGAAAAGCCATTCAATGCCCACTTGTGGGTGTGACTGGCTACCGTCCCCTCGATGGAAAAACGTACGACTTTATTTCTAGGAACTGAATCCCATTAATTTTTGTTGCTTCACCTTTTTCACCAACTAGTCCCCCATTCGGTCCCCTATTTCATGCGTTCTTCCCTCCCCAGGTAGGTTGGGTCCTGCGCGTTCCTAGGTACGGCAGGGTGTGTGTGTGTATGGAACATATGAACAAATGTAAAACTTCTAATTTTTATTGTCAGTAAACGCAGGGGACACAGCATTTCACTGGGACTGTGTCCAACGAAGCTACCAGGGAAATGGGATATCCAGCTTGGCCAGCTGGACGTACCTGCAATCCGACTATTTCATTTTCGCTGACATGGCACGGGGCTAAGCCGAGAACCCCTATACCTTGGATCAATAATCTTGTTTCATTGCACATTGTGGGATTCAGTTCCCGACAGATCACTACACTGATCCAGTTCTTTTCTAGTGTGTGCGTGCGTGCATGCTGCGCCAAGATGGGGGACATCAGAATCGTAACAAAAAAAGTACCGACAACGGGGATATTCTCACCACTGCCTCTGATTTTCAGACAGTACGAATTTTTCATTTACTTTTGCAAAGACCCACCCTGCCAATTTCCTCCGTGCAATCCGAGTCAGCCAGTCTAGTTTCCGAGCCCCGTGTTGGGTTCTGAAATTCTAGTTGACATGGAAAGAAAGAACAGGAACTGCATATTTATGCCAATGAACTTTCCCCACATGTTGCCTGTACCCCAGGGTAAACGAACATCGACCTGGAAAACCAAATGTTTCCCTTGCAAACGATCGATGCATGGTGGGTTACTTGTCTGCATCTACCTTACAAACAAATCCAATCAGCTCCATTCAATGCAAATATATCCGCATATTCCTGCAATATTTGCCAATACTTACCAGGATTCATTGTTCGGCTTCCTATACGCCCAGTCGTTGCTAACCATCTCGCAATGTTTGTTGAATCCACAGCGAACTTCACCGGGCGACGTGTGGCTGTGGCAAGCTCCAGGTGTCACAATTGCATCTTCCAGGTCCTGTCCCGGGGCAGTCAGAAACCAGTTGACGTACCATCCAAGATCTTACACCTCTGACGGGTTTTTAAGCTGAAAAACATCTTTGAAGATGACAAAATATACAATATCGTATCGGTACTACCAATGTCAAAATGTACAGGTCTAGCTGCTCTATATACATGCACACACATGTATATGTGTGTGTGCATGTGTGCGTAATTGAATCTTTGAAAAATTGGAGCACGCATTGGGACACACGCAAGCCCTGGCTTCTGAACAGTCCAACCCAAAGCCCCAATGGCTATTCATTCTCCGGAGAAAATCCTAAAAATTGTACCTTCATACGTGTGGTTTGTTGATCTGCTGCCACGATAGGTATTGCATAGCCAACCGTGGTGCAATCTGTGAATAATTCAACACCCCCTATGTTGTAGCAACTGGCGCAGGCTCGGATGCACCGCTGTTAACATGTGCGCTGTGGGTTGTTCTAATGCCCTTCTACATTCGGCAGGCTCGGACGCACCGCTGTTCACATGTGCGCTGCATGTGGGTTGTTCTATAAAATGTTCTTCTACATTCGGCGCGCCGCCACGTGCGCTGGGGTCGAAGAGAGAGGTTTGATGACCCATGAGGTTACTTGCGCTATAGCTGAATAGGGCCACGTAAGCAACTAAAACATGTGCGAACCCAGTTCCTACATGTGACCAAACACCTCCGTCCCACTTTGCATCCGGAAGGTGGCCATGCAGAACCAGGATAAAACAAATAAGTACACGAGTCGAGTTGGTGAGGACTGAATTGCACGTGGTCGCAGGCGGAACGACTCACCGTCTTTCGCATCACTTGCGAATCCAACGGGCCTCACTTACGTCACCAGAAAGATTCAAGCGCGACGCAAGGCAGAATCACTTGCATGATGCACTGATCATGGAGGGGGGTGGGGTGGGGTGGGGTGGGGTGATGAATCGCGATGATAACATTCATGCTCACTCGCACTCAGAGTTGCACCGCGCACTTGTGATGGGCTGGGGTGTGTAGGGCGGGGTGGAGTGACAACAACGTTCATGTTCACTGGCACACACAGTTGCACTGCACACTGATTATGGGTTGGGATGGGGTGGGGTGACAATAACTCTCACGCAAACTTGAACACACAGTTGCCCTGCTCATTGATCATAATTTGGGTTGAGTGGGGTGGGAGCTGCGTGAAAACAACGTTCATGGTCACTTGCACACACAGTTGCATTGCACACTGATCATGGGATGGGGCGGGAGCTGCGCGCAATTGCACTAAACATTGATCAGCGAGGTGGTAGCCACGCTATACTATGCTCCAGGCGTGCCACGCTTGAGATATGCAATGCGTGTGCTGCTACGCCACAGGTGTGCTTTATTGATCTTTATTGTGTGGTGTGGGGTGGGGTCGGGCAGTAACGCTCCTTTTGATAAGAACAGAAACTAGATGTTACACTGCAGATCTGCTATGCCATGCTTGAGATGTGCTTTGCTGTTATGATGATTTGAGCGATTCAAATTTAGATGTGAGCAGCAGATTTCTCTCGGAAATCAAACGCATAAATCATAAATCTTCACAGGTTGTCGGCCACACTCAGCCGGCTTCCTATGTCGAGGATTGAGGCCGAAAGCTAAAACAAATAAACGCCACCTGCAGTTTCAAAATCATGAATCTGTGATGGTGGACAACCCCCGCTGGCAAGCCACATTGCTTTTTTGCGAATTGTGTATGTGAAGCCATTAGTCAATTGCGACCAGCTGGCGCAAATCTTATTATAATTTCAGCCGGTTGGCCATCATTGGTATATCCAGGGGTGTGAGCCCACAACCTTGAACGATACCCTGGCCGACAAGGTCTAAGGTTATATGGCTTGATCAAACCTGGTGCCACACTGGAGACATTAGAGGGTTTCGGTAAAACAGGTTTCCAAATGTTTCCAACATTGGGAAACCTCTATTCTCAGTTTCTCGTTGTATGAACCCTTATTTGCGTCGTATCCCACGTACGCTGCGTCGCTTCATCCGCCAGCTTACAATATAGCCGCAGTTGCACCCACGAATTGGGGATACAACACCTACAAATGGAAATGGACAATAATTGGGATAAAATATTAATAGATAATTATAATAATGTAGATTGATTTAAAGGAAAGTAGGCGGTTGAACCACCTGGGTAAACCTGTCATGACAGATACAGATCAAAATTGAATAGCGCTGGATAACACTGGTCTGGTTTCAACACTGATGAAAAAAATTAGTCAGTTGGGGTCATCCTCCCGGCTTGAAAGCACCTACAATGGAAAGGGGTCCGAATGGGACCCACAAAAGCTCGTCATGCCATTTGTTGCACATGGGAGATATTGAAACATCTAAATCTCAAACCATGTTAATTACCAACCACTGCACGGGCCGAATTCTGGGTTGTGGCACCCCAATTTTGGGCCATGTGGTCACTTGGCAAGCACTGTTTGCACGTGCAAACACATGTTCATGGCAATGAAATGCATTTCCTCTGGCCAAAGTAATTCTGTATGTTCAATCACCGTTTCCCATAGCTACTTGCCAAGTGTCACATTGTTAGTCAGTTTTCGCATTTTCCCCGAGAGCGTCTCAGCGAAGGGTTCTTCTAACAGTGAGGGTCTGTCAAACATTTTCACATCTTCACATCTTCTCATCTTCACATCACATCTTCTCATCTTCACACCTTCTCATCTTCACATCTTCACATCGTCACATCATCACATATTCACATGTTCACATCTTCATATTCTCTCTTGCCCTCTTGCTCTCTTGCCCTCTTCTTTTTACTTCTTTTCTATTTCTCTCTTAAGGCGTGGGGCAGTGCCAACGAGACGGCACGAAACGCAAAACCCTTTCGCACGAAACAAGGTTGGATCGCCAAAAACTGAAGTAAAATTGCGATGTTACAACCTCGGCGGCAACCCTTTCGCACGAAATGAGGTTCGATCGCCAAAAACTGAAGTAAAATTGCGATGTTACAACCTCGGCAGCAACCCTTTCGCACGAAACGAGCTTCGATCGCCAAAAACTGAAGTAAAATTGCGATTACAACCTCGGCGGCAACCCTTTCGCACGAAACGAGCTTCGATCGCCAAAAACTGCAGTGAAATTGCGATTTTACTCGGCGGCAACCCTTTCGCACAAAACGAGCTTCGATCGTCTAAAACTGCGGTAAAATGGTACTTTTTGTATGACGGCATGGCATTGGCGGCCGACTGCTCTGATTCATACGTTTTGATGTCCAAACGTGTAGTAAAATTGCGATTTCGCAAGTTTGCGCGCAGCCCTTTCGCACGAAATGATGGTCGAGTGTCAAAAACTGAGGTGAAATTGCGATTTTGGAGGTCGGCGCGCAACCCTTTCGCGCGTGTGTGTGTAAAAGCTATTTTGTGTGAAAAAGGGTCTGTGTGTAAAAGATTGTAAAAGCTTTTGTATGTAAAAGCCTCTGTGTGTAAAAGCGTCTGTGTGTAAAAAACATGTTTTTTGTAAAAGGTTCTTTATGTGAAAGCGTCTGTGTGTAGAAGGGTCTGTGTGCAAAAGCGTCAATGTGTAAAAGCGTCTGTGTGTAAAAGGTTCTGTGTGTAAAAGTGTCAGTGTGTAAAAGAGGTTTTTGCGTAAAAGCGTCTGTGTGTAAAAGCTTTTGTGTGTAAAAGGGTCTGTGTGTAAAAGGGTCTGCGTGTCAAAGCGTCTGTGTGTAAAAGCATCTGTGTGTAAAATTGTTTGTGTGAAAAAGGGTGTGTCTGTAAAAGCGTGTGTGTGCAAAAGCGTTTGTGCGTAAAGGGTTATGTGTGTAAAGGCATCTGTGATCATCTGTGTGTAAAAGCATCTGTGTGTAAAAGCGCTTTTGCGTAAAAGTGTCTGCGTGTAACAGCGTCTGTGTGTAAAAGGGTTTGTGTGTAAAAGGGTCTGTGTGTAAAAGCGTTGTTGCGTAAAAGCGTCTTTGCATCAAAGCGTCTGTGTGTAAAATCGTCTGTGTGTAAAAGGGTTTGTGTGTAAAAGGGTCGGTGTGTAAAAGGGTTTGTTGAGCTGACCGAAATGTGCAGCACTCAGAATTCGCATCGTGAAATCACATTGCAAGTTGCAAATGTGTCGCATCTGCCACTGCAGCACGAGAAACCAATGAATCGGGGTTCAAGATTGCAACCGCCGCCTGGTCGCTACAAGTTGTGCAGGACTCAGAATTCGCATCGTCAGCAAGTTGCATCACCAAACAGCATTCCATTGTGAGTTGAATCATTAACTCATTGACTCATTCTTCCATGTTCTCCTTCAATATACTCAAGACGAGTCATGTCCAAATCTGATGGTGGCCAAGCAGTTTGTACAGTTTTTGCAATGAGAATGTTGGGTTGATTTGCACTGCAGCATGAGAAACGAATCAATCGTAGCTTTTTGGTTCAAGATTGCTACCGCTACCTTGACTTCAACCAGAAATGTCTGAGAAGCTGAAGGAGCTGCAACATGCCCTGAAAGAAAAGGAACCTGAGGGGCTCAGGACCCGGGCAGGAACCTTTAGGTTGGATGCATTGAGGTCTTTGGCGGCCGAGCTTTTTTTTGTCCGTGGATGGGATGACTTTGAAACGTGAGTTTGTGACCCTCGTGTGTCAGAAACTGGAAGTGCAAGCCGCGGTTCACCGGATGAGGTCCGTTACGCGAGACGGTGGCATGCAGTCGCTGCAGAAGCAGCTTTCAGCGCTGAAGATTGTTGAGCTGCGAAACATTGCCACTGAGCTTGGCGTGGTGTGTTCGGGCTTGAAATGGTTGATGCTCCTGATCAATGGCATTTGTTTATCCTGGCTGCGCCGAAGAAGTTGTTGATGTTGCGAGGAGAAGAGACTATTGGCATCTGCAGAAGACACAGCTCAAACATGCTCAAACTATCGGGGTTGCCATTACCCAGGGTAACCTGTGCCCCAGGTCTTGTAGATACGAATCTGACTTTAGAAAACAAAACTACAAAAGTGGAGTTAGTCAGGAAAAAAAACCCTACACAAGAATGTCCCAGTTAGAAAAAATGTTCCTACAAAAGTCTGAGGGTTTTACAGCCTAGTGTTTTTTGTTTTTTTGAAATAGCCTTAATTTTCCATAATACTTTTGTAGGGCCTTGTTCACATGTTGGCTGATAACTTCTGTAGTGAAATTTAGGGTTCTTTTTCTGGATGGTCCAAGGGCACAGGATATTTTTGTAGTGAATCTGGGGCTGTTTTTTCCTCAAAATATATACATGTTTATCATGTTTATGGTAGATATATCGAACTAGTTTTCATGGGAGTTATAAACCAACAAAAAAACAAAAGGGCCCTTCACACATATATAAAAAAAACATATCCCCATACTATCCTCACTTAATAAACCAACAAACATCACTAGGGCACCATAGTTCTAGACTTTCCTAAATCATGGGGCTACCCCTAAATCATTGATTACTGATTGGTTCACCAGATGATTTGTTGCTACATCTCCGGAGAAAAAGTGTATTCAAGTGTTGGGTATACCGTTGGGTTGACCAAATTTCAACTGGTGCAATGTACAGTGGTCTTGCCAAACTATAATTCACAAACTCTGGGAAAATCATGGGATTTAACCAACACAAATGGTGATGTGACGAGATCAAACTATACAAAATGTAGAACCAAGCAATATGGGGCGGTTTTTTGGGATTTAATGTGGGTTTAATAGGGATTCCCAATGTCTTAATAAATCTCCTCCCTCCCCCCGGGGATTGACGCTCGGCCTAGTAGAAACAGTTTGCAGCTACAGTTTTTTGGGGCCCAGCTTACCTACAAATTGCATTTGGCCACAATTTATCCACTACAAAAGACTCTTGGTTTTCCCAGTAGGTCCATTTAAGGATTCATACAATTTGAACAGTTTTGGTGGACCAGGCAGGAATGCCTACAAAAGTATCGCTTTCCTACAAAAACCGGGCACACAGCAAAGTAATTCCTACAGAATGGAGCCTTACACAACCTTTTGTAGGGGTCACATGATCAAGGCTTTTGTAGACAAAATGGTATCCCCGATCTCAAACTGGGTTGCAGCATCGCAGAATTGTCCACGGGAATATTTTCAGATTACAGATTGTCTGCATCCGAGTGGACACATTGCCACTCTTTTTGGGACAGAATTGTACAAGACTCATGGAGTGAGGGTTGTCGTGAAGCTGTAGGAGCTATCTTGTCCGGCTTGAATTTAGGTCACTACCAGTTTCGCGTGGAACCGGGGCAGCCTGGTTTTTTTTCACGGCCAAAAAGGCCGCGCCGACCTCAGCACGTGACTTACGAGCAGCGTCAGATCGCTGCAGACAGGCCAAATGAAATCACCAGAGGTGACAGATCAAGAACAGCACGTCGAAACAGCAACATACCCGATGCCAATCGGGAGCCTCATGTTTTTCGAGTCGCGCAGGATTTGATGCGATTGGTGCACAGCATGCTCCCACTTGAACGCATCTGCCAGACATCAGACGAGCGTGACAAGAACAAGTGTTGGGACCACTCCAAGGAAGGTGCCTATAACTTTGCTACTGCTGATCGTGTGGGCCAATTGACTTGCTTAGACACTTTGACGCTGAATGGTTTCATCCAGGCGAAGCTGGCAACAATTGCAAATATGGTTTGAAAGCAGAAAAGATTGTAGATTCAGAGATTGAAGAGATGGTTGCTGCCCAGAGCTGGACAGAACGAAAAGCAGGACGCAGAGATTGAGAAATTGTCCTGGCGTGTATCGTTGCGTTTTTATGGATTTGAGATGTCTGAAACAGAAATCGAACACCTGGCAGCGACAACCATCGCAGTAGCGCATGTGAGATGGCAGTGGATTTCTTCGTGGGTTGTCGCAGAGAGGCTGAAAATGTCTGCCGCAAGTTCAGCAGCAGCTTAAATTTGCAACGGAGGATACACAGTTGGAATTGCAACCAGAACTGTCTGAGCAATATCTCTGTAGCCTCCTGTAGGATCGCTAGGCTGTATCATAGCAAATGCTTGTTTTTGCTACTTGTATTGCAACCAGAGCTGTCTGAGCAATACTTCTGTAGCCTGTGACATACTGAATGCCTTTTTTTTGCTGTGCTATTTGATTTGCAACCAGAACTGTCTCACAATGCTGCTGCAGCGACTGTCATGTTTTGGCGGCGTAGAAAAAAGATAGCAATTGGTAGTGTCCTGAGACTTGATCATGCACATCTTCACCACAATGAATGGGCACCAGTCAACAAGATTTGTCTGAGACTTTCTCGTGCACAGTCGACGGTGAACGAAGCCGATGATTGCTTTTGCGTATTTGCGTTATAGCTGCCGGGACCTAGAAGCATTTCTCAGCAACTTGTTTAGGTCACGAACTTCATCCCCCTTCGGATTGCTGAGGTGGCCACGACAACGATGACTTCGCTGTGAGTGTGTATGTGTGTCCTGGTGTCTGTCTGCGTGTCTGTTTGTGCGTCCCGTGTCTGCCTCTTTGTGTGCCTGTGTGTCTGTGCCTGTGTGTGTGTGTGCGTGTATGTGTCTTCCTCTCTGTTCTGTTTGTGTGTGTGTGTGCGTGTGGTGTCTGTCTGTGTACCGTGTGTGTGTGCATCTGTGTCTGTATCTTTGTTTGTGTGTCTGTGTGTGTATGTGTTTCTTTGCTGTCTGTCTCTGTCGGTCTCTCAAATTTTGTGTCTATCTTTGTCTGCTTCTGCTTAGAATCCGACATAGCATTTCTATCTCCTTTCTGCTGATCATCTGCATCATCTTCAATGAAGCTTTCACCTACAATGTCTTTGATGCTACTTACATGAGAGTAACATGCTCTTCTACGCTCTCGGGCCATCCATCGTCTCATTGTATAGCACCCCCGCAGAAGATCGAAACGTGTTTCCAGAATGGTACTTCGATGATATTTACCAGTTTTTCCAGATTTTATTCTTGACTGGGGATTACTATCAGTCAACTCTCAACCATTTTCAACTATGAGCACTTATTAACAATTATTCCATTATTAACCATCATTTTTCCACGAAATTCCACTATTTTACCACTTCAGCTTGCTGCGCCTCCTCGCTCCAGACCGGTGCCGAGGGATCCCAGCGCGGCTCCTGAAGCTCTTTGGGTAAAGTAACAGTTCGGTGTGGACCATTTGTAGATTATTGTCCGGAAAACCAAAGGTTTTCCACACAACGAACTGCTAGTTTACCCTTGGGTATCCATGTATGGATAGTTGGGCATTTCCATTGTGAAAAAGGAAAAAATCTCAACTATTGATCAAAGAAAGTGATTGATGACAAAAAATGGGATGGTCAACAATAAACAAGTTATTGTCCATAAATCTATGTGTCAATTTATTTGTCGTCTCATTGTTATATGAAATCCCTACTAAACCAGGGTTAATTCGCAATGGGGAGTGATTAGTGCATGAGTGGTCTGCATGTATCTTATTAGGATTCCAAGCCTTAGATCTTGCCAGAAGTAGCGATTCGCACCCGGCAACTCGGCTATATCGGAAGGCATCCCAGATCGAAGGAACCATCACTTACTAACTATTTAGTCATTGAGCTCATTTTGGTAAGAAAGTCAATTAATGGAATCCAAATATGTGCATGATCAAGGGGATTATTATTGGGACTTTAGCAATCCAAGTTTCATGCTGACCATTCACTGACCAGAAATGAAGACTTCATAGAATCCTGCACCTTAACCAACCGGCAGAATGGGTTCTTCAATCGGTGTCAGCTGATGATAAACCAGATGGTGCCCTGCACGCGCCGGGGCGAAAGTTTCGAAAATAGGAACTGACCAAAAGAAAGCAATGGCCTATACTAAAGTTTTTGCGATGCAGAAGCATAAGTTGCTGAAGTTGTGAGGTGCATCCAGGAATGGGCAAGTGGTGGTGGAGAAGCCAAAGAAATTTAATAACCCGTGCGCAACTCACTGAATGAATTAAGTAACCGATGAAAATCCAATGAATCAGTGAACCAATGAATCAATGAATGAGTGAATCAATGAGTCAAAGAATCAGTGAGTCAACCAAATCAGCGAATTAGTGAGTCGATGAACCAATGAACCAGTAAATCAATGAAACAGCGAATCAACAAATCACTGGATCAATGAACCAACCGTTCAATGGCTCAACGAACCAATGAACCAGTGAATCAACGAACCAGTGAATCAATGAGTCAATGGTTGGACGATTCAGCGAGTCAGTGGGTCAATGGTTGGACGGTTCTATGAAGCAACCAATCGGTGAATCACTGAGTCAATGAAGCAATGAACCAATGAGTCAATGATTCGAAGGTTTATTGAGCCAATGAATCATCAATGATTCATCAACGATATCATGAATCAGTGAATCAATGAGCAAAAAATCAATGAATCAGTGAATCAAAGAGTCTATGAATTACTGACTCAAGGAACCAATGAATCAATGATTCAACGGTTCAGTGAGCCAATGATTCAATAAGCCAGTGAACCAACGGATCAATGCATCAATGAATCAACTGAATCAATGGTTCAACGATTCAGTGAGTCAAGGAATCGCTGAATCAATGAACCAAGGAAGTAATGAATAAATGAATTTTGCCAACCTCATCCTCCAAAAGTGCTTCCCTCGGTATTTTTGCGATATTGAAGTGCAAAGCAATTGCTTCGATTCGAAATGCGCAAACCGAGCTCTCGCTACAGGGTGCGCACATTTTGCCAACGTAATCTTCCATAACTGCTCCGATCCCCTCAATTGTATGCGATTTCGATGTGCAAATCGAGCTCTCACTAGAAACGCGCACATTTTGCCAACATCATCTTCCAAAACTGCTCCAAAAAGCCACGGTTTTTCAACATGCCGAACTGCAAATCGAATTCTCGCTACAGTCCCGTGCACTTTTCGTCGACAACTTTGCCAGATCGAGGCGCGAAACCGCGGAAACAGAAACCCTATACATTGGCAACCCCAGGAGGCACATTACCTGAAGAAACACATGGTTTCGCGCCCGAGAATGTTTTCACCCGTGAATTCACGCGTTCCCGAACTCTTCCCTTCCCAACCACTTGATGATGGGTGGTTGAAATGATGATGTGGCTAACATGATGGTGAAAATGCTGACCATGACAATCATCCGTAACACCCGCAACTATAGTTTTCTAACTAAACTTCCTTTGGCTATCCTATCAGTAGTGAAAACAATGACTCTTCCCATGATATCCTACTAGCAAGTATATCCACCACTATTATCAGGACAGAGATCGTGGAAATAGGTCCCTCATCTCATGGTATCATTAATCCCAAATATCATCGCCCATTTTGCTGCTTGAATCCTGAATTTTCACCGTGAATCACCAATGTTTCTCAAATAGACATTTTTTGGTGGGAAAAAACCCAACCATGGTCCAATTGTCAAATCCCACTTGTCTCCGTAACCGCGCCTCGGCTTTACTAGGTCGGCCCTTCCGGCGTTGCCGCCACCCTTCTTTCGGACGCAGGGCGCCAAGGAGAGCGAAACCTCGAAAATGGCGACCCGGGCGGGGATGGATGTGGATAAAAGCGAAGAACAACTTGTCAACAAGTACAGCATTTTTTTGTCGAAACAAAACAGCTTTTTCAAGCCAGATTTTATTATTGGCTCAACCCCTATTTGTGAGTTCAGAGACTATTGCTTTTGGCTGTTGGTGATTGGTCACCGTGTTTGATGACATGCTGTCAAATGTCATGGAGAAACTGAAAAAGGTCAAACGAGCAGAACAAGAAAAGCATTTCAGCAACAAAAGGATGATTGGTAAATGTTCATTACGCACCATGCCCCTGGATGATACAAACACTTCCCTCCCCTAACATAACAGGTCCACAGCTAATACAATGTGTATGTGCGCGGTCGCGCGCGTGGGGGTGTGCATGTCATATTTGATTGTTTGTGCGTGTGCGTGTAACCTGTGATAACAAACAGGACCGCAAAGGGGGCAAAATCTGATGCTACTCTCTCCAACAAAGCTTTGCATCAGAGAGGGAAGCATCAACTGATCATGGATGTGCACTTGCAAATTCATGGTTTTCGACATGAGTTGAGGCGAACCCAAGAACCTACTTATCGCTTTGATTTGAATTCTTCAATCGATGGCAATTTTTTGGTTTCAAGTTTTCAGTCGACATGTACATTTGGAAACCTCAAGGCGTGGACAAGGTCAACAGCAATTCCACATTCCACCCAATCTGCACTTTGTGTGCGCGCGTGTGTGTTTGGAATGTGTTTGTTTATTAGCCGGAGGGAAGGAAGAAGAATCGCCACAGAAATCATGGGACACAACATGGGATTCAAATCGTCCAGCAAGCCGTTGCTGACTGGAGATCGATGACTAGAGTCTGATGCGGCGTTTACCAACGAATTTACAATCGGGAAAACCATGGCTAAGATTCCCAAGATTTTGTCCCGAAAATACACACCCCCAAGGTTCAATTGCTTATCACCATTGTTCATATGAAATTACACTTGTATGCGTATTCACCATTTTCAGTTATATCCAACTACACACATCTATCTATCTATCTATCTATCGATCTATCTATCGATCTATCTATCTATCTATCTATCTATATGTGTGTGTGCGTGTGGTACAAACATTTCCATACCCATCACATGCCACACAAAATTTGTTGATAGTTAACCCATTGTTTTTAATGTTGGCCATATTTTCATTATTTTTCATGGTCTATACCATCAATTTATGTTAAAATTGCGGATGGTAAAAACTATATTGCTTTACGTCCGCATATCCCAAACACCGCCAGCTTCCCGAGCGAGCCACCTGCGCTCGGCAGCCACCGCTTGGATCCCTTCAATCCCGCCTGATTGTTGTGGGTCAAATTGTTCAGTCCCCCTGTAAAGATCAAACGTAGATAGCTAGTAGCTGGTTCGTGCTATTGAAACAGCTACAGATAACAGGTATAAAAAAAAGGTCATATCTTCACTCAAAATCAAAAAAATCGCTACCACATTCCCGGAAACAACATCAAAGAACAACATCCCAGCCTGAGGCGCAGCTTGACTGGCGCTATGGCCAATGACACATGGAGGCGGCCTCCCGGATCAGCCCCAGGCAAAACTATGCGGATCAGTGGCCCCCAATAGTCACATGTTATCCCTTCAATGAGTTGAAAAAATCGGGAAGGCTGAGGTTCATGTGGTTCATGTCACATGTCGTTATCACTCAGTTACCACGTCTAGCACCAGCAAAGGTATGTTTTTTGGGGATAAGGGCTGGTTTGCTTCAGTGGGACCTCCATGGGGAATGTGAAACACTTCCGGTCATCATTCCAGGGTGAAGCAGACGTTTGTTTCAAAAAAAACACCCACTAGCCTTATCTCAATGGATTGGTATATGGGAAAATTTACGGGAAAACCCCTAATATTTACTGGGAAAATCGATGGTTTCCGGTTAAGGTTTTCCCTTAAACCAATCCATTGATTATCCCCAAGAACCAAATCAAAACAATATTAGGTTTGTCTGGATTTTCGAAACCAAGCTGCACATCATATGAACAATGGTATTCCCAAGATTATCTTGGCACTCTTGGATGTTCAAAAGACAATGCCAAGCTTGGATGCCCTGCCCTGCGAACAATCAACTTCTAGCTGCTTAGCACACATATCGCCAGTTGCTTTGCTGTCTAAAACATGTGATTAGTGTAGCCCCTGCACCGTCCTAATTCCTATCTTAAGTAACTCTTCCACTTGAGCCATGCAAAATACACGTATCCCATTTCACCAAAAGCTCGCTGGTTCTTGGAAGATTCAGATGAATCAAACTTCCCAAAGTGAGTTTAAATTTCAAAGCCGCCATGTAGCCGATCAGCAATGCTATGTTTAGTGCCTTAATTGGTATCAGAAAAATGGTTCCGCCTCGTGCGTGAGAGGCCATGGCCATGGCGCAACTCCCCGTGTCCGCGGGCCATGGCATAACTCGTCAAAGCCATGGCCAAGCGAAATGGTGAAAAAAGATCCGAGATGCAGAAAAATGTCATTTTTCTGGGAAAAGAACAACATCTTTAAATGCATGCGCACATATCTAATTAATAAAGACATGTGTAATCATCATGTGTATGTATAAGCTGACATAGATTTAAAAGTATATTTAAAGATATGGAAAACTAGAGCGTTGACAATGATATCTTGGGTTCTTTCAGCTATGCTAGGGGTAAATATTTCCGTTGTGCACGCAGCTTGGTAGAGTACGACAACATGGCTTGGCAAATGTCCCGGTAAATTTGGATTATAGTCGCATCACTTGATGAATGAGTTGTTGGAGACGAACTATTCTTTTTTTTGTGTTGGGCGATGCGAAAGCTCAGGACTTTTGCCAGCCCCTGAGCAGCCATTGATATCTTTCCAATCAAAGGATGCAACACGTCACAATCCTAGTCCTGGAATGAGAAAATCATCTTTATGCGGGAATCCCACATTGGCCCAAATCGGATAGCTTTCACCAGCTTTTCTAATGCGGTGTTTGTCTCATTGGGCGCGTTCGCATTGGATTCTAAATATCCATGTTTATGTAACTGGTATCGTTTTAGTAGCTCATGAACCCATCCGGGTCGAGTAGACCCCAAGTTCACTAATCTCAACAGGAGCACCTGGCTGCTCTTGAACCCGTGTCAACTTGACTTAAGATGCACATGTACAGTATGCATTTCTTGCATGGCCATAATGATATATAAGATGACTACATAATACATGTGAATCATTGGAATGTAGCTATGCAGGCTATGCATATGGCAAGGAATATCACCAGGCCCACCAGGTCTGATGGTAGGATTTTAGTTCTTGTCATCCACTCTGTTTGGAAGCTTTCAACCAGTCAGCTTTGTGTCAATTGTGTCAGCGGAACATGTCAGGTAACTAAATTGAAGGCACCTATCATAGGTAACAACTATGAGGGAATCAATCTGCCCCAAAATATGGCTCTCTATGGCACGCAAAACTTCCATTTCAGAGTACCTGGATGAAGCATTCCTGCCATCGGAAACGTGCAGCCAGCGTACTTCTGCTGATGGCATGGGCACCACCAAGGCGCCAATCATAGTCAATTTTGGACACGAAAGTATGATAGTTCCCATCCAGTTGGTTGCGAGAAAACAATATCATCAACCAATATCATCAACATCTCCCCATAGTTTTTCTTCTTTGGCGCATGATATTGGGTAGTTTATGATATTGGTAATATTGTAAAACCATGGTAATATCTTCCAACTGGCACATCATTGGGGTCCATCACTTCCTTCTCCGCGGCCTTTTGTCGTTTCTTTTTTACAGCGACAACGGTGCACCCAAAGAACTGGCCAGCTCCTGCATCGTTGAATTGGAGATGTCGCTGGATGTCGCTAATGGTGATATGTGGCTTAAATTATGATCATGCTATATCATCCAAAAAGGTTACAAGACAGCGACTTTGTCACTCATGTTATTAACCAATTTTTCTTTTGTTTGGAAAACTGACACATTTCCTACGAAAAAAATCGCCAGAAAATGGCATCATGGGGCACAGAATTTCCCAGAATGGGCCTAACTTCCGGGGCTGGGCATGAGAAACCTCAAAGTCCCCGTAGCCCCGGTCATTTCACAACGGGGAAAGCAAAGAGCTTGGCAAACGAATTCGCCATTGAAGATAAGTCGAAAGCTGCTTGGTGGTTTGGAACATTTGGATTATGACTTTCCATATATTGGGAATGTCATCATCCCGACTGACGAACTCATATTATTCAGGGGGGTAGGTATACCACCAACCAGAAAGCCACAGCGTTCCCATTGCGTTCCTTGTCTTCGACCTGTTTCAAAGCCTCCGCCACGAAGAGCGCACAGCTCCGGCGGTACCTGCGTAGCTGTGTCGATCGGCTGGTGAGCTCAAGCACCACAGATGTGGATTTGAAAAGTGCTTCAATATTCACTACATGTAAACATTGTTAACGTGGTGCTCGGTATGTATATATCAAAACGTACGTCTATATGCTCATATGCACTGAATACATCTGCAAACTTAAGTCTAAACACATACATGCATATTCAATATATGCGTGTATATCATATGTCATATGATTGTCATATGTCTGTAGGGTAGACTTTGACAAGTAAGTTGACCAAGATTTGACCCATAGAGGACACCCAGATAATTGATGGTCAGTTCAGCACAGTTGC
Source organism: Cladocopium goreaui (assembly GCA_947184155.2). NCBI lineage: Eukaryota > Dinophyceae > Suessiales > Symbiodiniaceae > Cladocopium > Cladocopium goreaui. The sequence goes on from CAMXCT020000313.1 coordinate 578,737, forward strand.
TACAAAACATCGCTTGAATCAATCATAAACAATCCATGGCATGTCTACAAATTACAAGTTCAGGTGCAATCACAGGGAGATACAGGCACGCAAGAACACCAGGCAATCACGTGCAACAAAAAATGTCACAATACAACATGAATAATTTGCAGTAATTACACACTTGAATCAGGATACTGTACATGCAATCAAGCTGATATTTTTGGTCATTTTGAGATTATTGCCCCTATCAACCGTCATATACATCTTAAAACTCAAAACCCGCATGAGCAAAACTGTGTTTTTTTCCCCGACGGAGCACCTACTGCCCAACAGTTTCATGAGGGCCCGGCCTTGTATCGACAACCACACAGTTACCTCCTGAAACAAGGTATCAAAACATATAAAAACTATTGCATCCCTAAGTTGAACACCACCAAGATGCCATGGGAACCACAAACATGTCGTGGCTATACAACCAACTTGAAAGCAATTGACGTGAACACGTTTTGTTGACCCCATCTCCCCAGTTTAAAGTACATGACCCAGAATTCCTCGCTTAGTATTGTGAATCTATTTTGGCCAAAGGTTTCAACATGATTGGCCAGTTGGCTTCTGCCAGAACGGGGCTAAGGCTAAGACTATCCAAGACTCAACAACCGCTGCAACCACCAGGCCAACCTCTTGTAAACAACACATGGTTGGCAGGTTTGCTAAGAAAAACACAAGCTGGTTGGTGGTATACCTACCCCTCTGAAAAATATTAAAGTCAATGGGAAGGATGACATTCCATATGTTATGGAAAATAACAGCCATGTTTGAAACCACCCACCAGCAAGGCACCATTTGGATCCAAAAGATGACCAGTGACCGCAGCCCGCGGCACTTGCGCAGGAATTGATGGTTTTTCGACGGTGGAGCTTCTGCAGCTAGCTCTTGATGCCAGTCGCGGAGAAGAGCCTAAACGGAAAATACCAGGATACAACGTGATACAACCAATCAAACCACCTTAAATGCCACCAAATCTAGACACATAGTCAAACATCCACTGAACATGTAGATTTCATCCAAACATCCATAGTCAAACAGACAACAAACAGGGTTTCGTCAACTCACCGGATGGTACCTTCAAACGTTTCAGTGCTGCTGGTGACGGAGGGGGTAAGGTCAGCCTGTGGTCCGCAGGATTCCTGCAGGTAACGCAGTCGATGAAAGATGATCATGGATTGAACCAACAAAAATCTCAGGGAAACATGGAAGACTGGTCAAATCCGAATAGTGTGAATAATAGTGTCAATTCTAATAGTGTCAATTCTAATAGTGTCAATAATGGTGTCAGATATTCTCATACAATTCTAATAGTGGCAATCCTATGATTTGATGGGAGCATGCTGAGAAAAAGGGGAATGACAGGGGGATATGTCTGTATGTATGTACGTATGCAGGTATGTCTGTCTGTCTGTCCGTCCGTCCGTGCGTCCGTCCGTCTGTCTGTCTGTATGTATAAAATTATGTCTGTATGGATGTATGTATGTATGTGTATGTATGCATGGATGTATGTATGTATGTTGGTATGGTATGGTATGGTATGGTATGGTATGGTATGGTATGTGGTGTGGTGTGGTGTGGTGTGGTGTGGATGTATGTATGTATGTATGTGTATATATAAATATATGCATATAGGTTAAAATAGTTTCAGGTTCAAACATCATTAATTATCAAACAACGATACCTCATACCATTGCAAAGAAAAACCTGACTTTCTTTTCAAATCTATCCAAGTATGTGTATATATATATGTGTGTGTGTATGTCTATACCTATAGATAGCTATATTCATGATGCGATATTGATATCATAACCTCTCGTACTTTAATACAGCTACAAAACATGACCCATTCATACTTGATTACCTGTCAAACAACAAGAACTGTATTTCCAAGATGTCAAAGATTATATGTCCTCCAGCATTTGAAAAGGTGTCTAACTTTTCTGTCTTTGGGTTGCCATAAATCAAGCACAACGATTCTGCCGCGGTGCTGAAAAATTCCCGCCTGGCCGTGTCCCTCCATTTTTCTGCCACTTCGCCTCATGGGACAATGGGACACCCATGGGACACCCATGGGACACCCATGGGACACCCATGGGACACCCATGGGACACCAAGAAAATCCTGATGTTTGTTGGAAAACCATCACGTGTGATTTTTGAGCGTCAAAACGTGTGAGAAAAGTGGGGTGACAAATAAAAGATATTTTTTTAGTGGTTTGGAACGGCAATCAATCAATCAATCAAAAGTAGAAATTCAAGTCACAATGGGGAGTGCGAGCCTAATGAATAAAGTACCAATATTCCATCACATGGGTTGTTATGGAAAATATTTGGCGCAACATTGATACCAATTATGATTTACGCACGCCCTCTGGAATGCCAATATGTTTGCCTGCATAGCTGACAATTCCTTGAACAAAAAAAAGGATAGTTCAACAGGTTTTGGCGTGTGACAATACAATAATTATATACAGTAACCTGGTTGGTGGTTGGCGTCACCGTCCTGAGAGCTTTGAGCTATTGGGCCGCATGGTCATCTAGCCGAATCAAGCCGTTGTGCTGCTGCATGCGAATAAAGGTGCTACCTGCCTACCTGCACGACTGGGCGACCTGGAAAATGCCATGCGAATCATGCGATTTGTGTTGGGTTCACGATCCGGATGATTGAATCCATCAGTGCCAGCGGCAAGTCATATACTCCTGTGATGCTAAAACCACGCATGTTGGATGAACACCAGAAAAAGAGCACAGTTTGGTTTGTCCAGACCCAAAGAAGTCAAATAAGATCACAAAAAGATTTCTTCATTGTGGTAAAGCCACTATGCTTGGTGGAACAAGCAATGACATTTGAACCCAGCAGGACATTCTCTTCGATAAACATTGCTAGTTATATCAAACAACGAGTACCTAGATTATGCTTGTCAATATTTAGTTGATGACCATCATAAGCCCAAAGCAGACCAGTTTTTTAGTCCTCGTCTCAAGAATGTATTAGCCTTAAAAAACGAACTAAAAACACTATTGCTACTGCATGGCAAACCCAACGTGAAAGTTTAAAGTAAGTTGAGGGCACTCATCTATTCATTGATGGTTGGTTGTACGTAGCCAAGTAGGTTCAAATAAACTAGTGCTAGTTGTTACGTCACTCACTATGGCAGGTGAATCCCAGTTTCTGTCTACTTGTGAATACTGAAGTAAAGATAATCCCACTAGCTACTATGGACTCAATAGAACTAGCTAATCAAAGACCCAACCCTCTACAAAACTAGCGAGTCTTTAACACAGCGATCATTCAAAATTGTTCATGGTCCAATCCCCTTTTCAAACGGTCAAAGGTGAAACCCATTGACATTTGTGTTCGTTACAAATCTTTAGTCTTGCGCGTTAAATTTCTATTGCGTCGCCTTCACCACCGTTTTTATTCTTTGGATACTAATTGTTACTTTCATGTGGTTGGGAAAATCAATTCATAGCCGGTGGTTGGGAATGCAGATGTGATGCAAAAAACCCTTAACTCCCTCCTAATCACCAGACAGTCAAGTGATTTCATGCCAACCCCGGATTGATGACTAATCCAGTGAAATCACAAGATGTCCACCATGAAGTTTCATCAACACCACGAAACTTTTATTTCCGGTGAAGTTTGTCGTTCTTGGTGGCTCAAGTTCGTTGAGCTAGAAATTTAAATTCGATTCACCACCATTTTCCTGCTATTTCCTGCTTGAATCACCACTAATTGGTGGTATACCTATACCCCTCTGAAAAATATGAGTTCGTCAGATTGGATCATCATCCCAACTATTGGGGAAAATAAAATTCATGTTCCAAACCACTAACCAGTGATTATTAACCATTATTAACCATCATTAACCATCATTACCCCATACTAAACCAATGTTCCAAACCACCAACCAGACCAACATTCACCAACTTTTCATCAGGAAACTCCGCCGTGCCTAGTTCCTCCTGCGACATCTCCAGAAGCTGCGCCGTGGCATAGAGCTCCCCTAGGTCCAGGACCTGCCTCGTCAAAAACGGTCAAAACGGGGTGATTTCACCGGGGAAAAATGGAAAAACCGGTGGTATCATGGGACTTTTTGGATGTAAAATGACCTGGTTGGTCATATACTACCAGTAGTACCGCACAAGGCGGTGGCGGAAGTTTCAAAAATAGGAAACCTATAGGAGAGCTTGGTTGTTGTGAATCACGGATGGCAGAGCGAAGTCACTGATTACTGAAAGGTGATTGAAGTCTCTCACTCTTTCTCTCTCTTTAGCTCTCTTTCTCTCGCTTTCTCTCTCTTTCTCTGATTATCTACCCACCTACCTACCTACCTACCGACCTACCTACCTATCTATCTATCTATCTATCTATCTGTGTATCTATCTATCTATCTATCTGTCTATCTATCTATCTATCTATCTACCTGTCTATCTATCTATCCATCTATCCATCTATCCATCTATCCATCTATTCATCTATCCATCTATCCACCTATCCATCTATCCATCTATCTATCTATCTATCCATCTATCGATCGATCTATCTATCTATCGATCTATCGATCTATCTATCAATCTATCTATCTATCTACCTATCGATCTATCTATCTACCTATCGATCTATCTATCTATCTATTCTATCCATCTTTTCTATCCATCCACTTGTCTATCAATCTATCTATCTATCTACCTATCGATCTATCTATCTATCTACCTATCTATCTATCTGTCTATCTAAGCTAATCTAAAATAAACTTATCTCATCCAATCTATATAATCTATATACTCTATAAAATCGATCTATCGATCGATCGATCTATCTATCTATCTGTCTATCTATCTGTCTACCTATCTATCTAATCTAATCTATTCTAATCTAATCTAATCTAATCTCATCTCATCTAATCTATCAATCAATCAATCTATCTATCTATCTAATCTATCTATCTATCTATTCAGCTATCTACCTATCTACCTATCTACCTATCTACCTATCTATCTGTCTATCTATCTATCTATCTATCTGTCTATCTATCTATCTATCTATCTGTCAACCTATCTATCTGTCTATCTAATCTAATGTAATCTAAACTAATCTCATCTAATCTATTTAATCAATCTATAAAATCTATCTATCGGTCTATCGATCTATCTATCTATCGATCTATCTATCAATCGATCTATCGATCTATCTATCGGTCTTTCAATCTATCTATCTATCTACCTACCCAGATATCTATATATATCTATCTTTCTATCTATCTATCTATCTAACTATCTATCTATCTATTTATCTATCTATCTATCTGTCTATCTATCTATCTATCTATCTGTGTATCTATCTATCTATCTATCTATCTGTCTATCTATCTATCTATCCATCTGTGTATCTATCTATTTATCTATCTATCTTTCTATCTATCTATCTAACTTAATCTATCTATCTATCTATATATCTATCTATCTATCTATCTATCTATCTATCTACCTGTCTATCTATCTATCCATCTATCCATCTATCCATCTATCCATCTATTCATCTATCCATCTATCCACCTATCCATCTATCCATCTATCTATCTATCTATCCATCTATCGATCGATCTATCTATCTATCGATCTATCGATCTATCTATCAATCTATCTATCTATCTACCTATCGATCTATCTATCTACCTATCGATCTATCTATCTATCTATCCATCTATCTATCTATCCATCTGTGTATCTATCTATCTATCTATCTATGAATCTATCTATCTATCTACCTATCTATCTATCTATCTGTCTATCTATCTATCTATCTATCTATCTATGCATCCATCCATCCATCCATCCATGCATCCATCTATTCTTTCCATCCATCTGTCTATCTATCTACCTATCTATCTATCTATCTATCTATGCATCCATCCATCCATCCATCCATCCATGCATCCATCTATTCTATCCATCCATCTGTCTATCTATCTACCTATCTATCTATCTATCTAGCTATCTAGCTATCTAGCTATCTAGCTATCTAGCTATCTACCTATCTATCTATCTATCTATCTGTCCGTCTGTCTGTCTATCTTTCTACATGTCTATCTGCCAGCTGGAAAACCAAGCTATTCTGCGAGGCCTTCCTTATTTTTTGAAGTTGACCACATCAAAAACGAAGCAATTCTGCGAGACTTCCTCATTTTTTTGAATTTGACAACATCCCAAACGAAGCAATTCTGCGAGGCTTCCTCATTTTTCGAAGTTGAAGACATCACAAACGAAGCAATTCTGCGAGACTTCTTCAATTTGTCAACTTGACAACATCAAAAACAAAGCAATTCTGCGAGACTTCCTTCACAAATGGAAAGTTGAGTGCAGAGCTGACAGCCTCGTACCAATGCGTTTTGCGATTTTTCCAGTCCACCTTTCGAAACTACTGCGCCTGCCACGAAAAAGTGATGCCAGGTCATACGAAGGGCTGCACCTGTCACGCAAAATCATCTTAGGAAATCGACATATCTGATGCTCCAAAATACAACCTCTCTCAGGAAATCAGCGCCCTCACCTCCTAACAGCTCCGATGAAGATGTCTCTTGTACTGCGCCTGCCATGGAATGGAAAATGCATCTTTGCAGATCCTCTTCAAATGTCCCACGCCTGCCATCGTTTTTGGAAATGCTACAAAACCCTCACGTTTGCTCCCATTTGACAGGGTGCACAATCCCTTGCGCCTGCCACGCGAAAGCACATCTGAACCTCCAAAAGTGCCCCGTACCCGTCAGTCATTTGCACTTTTGACTTTGACATGTGCTTCGCGCCGCAACGGCGTGCACTTTTTCGACATCTCAACTTCCAAAAGTGGTCCGAACGTGAGATGCTTTGTACATTTTGACTTCGAAATGTGCTTCGCGCCACAACGGCGTGCACTTTTTCGACATCTCAATTCCCAAAAGTGGTCCGAAAGTGAGATGTTTTGTACATGTTGACTTCGAAATGTGCTTCGCGCCACAACGGCGTGCACTTTTTCGACATCTCGACTTCCAAAAGTGCTCCGAGCATGGGGTGGTTTTAGCTTTTTCACTTGCAAATGTGCTTCGCGCCACAACGGCGTGCACTTTTTCATCTCTCATCTGGCCAGATGGCTCCGCACCCGCCGCTTTAGCGAGCCTACTTTTCGACCCTCCGGAGCCACAAATCATTGGAAAAACACAGTGTTTCGCGACTGTCCCACCTTTTCGCGCATCTGCATCTTCTTTCTTCTGGCTCTTTCTCTTCTCTGATCTTCTCTCTTCTGCTCTTCTCTTTTCTCTTACTCTTTCCATCTCTGCTTTTCATCTGTCCATATTGTCGGAAGTTTGACTTCTAAACTTCCTTCGATTAATCTATGGTTGATATTAATGGTTATTATATCGTTCATGATGGTTAATAATATTCTGGCTGGTGGTGCAATAGCCATCTTGAAAAATATAAGTTCCTCAATGGAAAGGATGACATCCCATATATGAAATGGAAAATAAAAAATGTTTGCAACCACCACCCAGTGATGATATTACAGTATTTCAACAGCAAAATTGGTCGGATTCTGTGTTCTGGAACTATGTGGCAAAAACAAACACATGGCAACGACAAGGGTTTCTGATGTATGGTATTTTATATTATCTTATGAATATCTGACAGAAGCGATTAAGCAAGTCAGTGAACCACATTGGAAGGCATTTGCGGGTTGCCTCCCAACGATACCTCACCTAAAAGAAGCTTTCTATAAAGACCTTGGTCCTCTCATGCGCATCCTTAGCAGTTCCTGCACGAGAATGGAATTCCTGTGATGGGAGCGAATCAGCTGATGCATCAATCCTTCCGGTTGGCATCAATCCTTCCGGTTGGCATCGTAAGTTGGTCGTCACACCCAACCAAACGGAAATAATGTGATTTTGGGGAAGGCTACTATGGAGCTTACAATTTGGCAAGGAAAAGCAGAAAACTAACCAAAAAAAAGCATTACCTACACAAATCCAGCAAAATTTCCATGGCCATGTCAAATCACCAGAAGGTAATTTCCCCTACATCGAATGGTGACCAGATGCGACCAGAGAAAGTCAAAACCTTGACCCTTTTTTCCTCAAGGAAACGCCAAACATGCTTACAGATGGCTAAGCTTGCTGATGTAAATTTTACTTTTGATTCCATTAAATAGCTACTAATCGCAGAGTTTGCTTGCGATATCAGCGGAAATCCCCGTCAAAAACCCCATATCTGGCCATCCTCAATTTAATTTGGTTGGTGGTTTTAACCATCTTGAAAAATATTAGTCAATGGGAAGGATTATCCCATATATTATGGAAAATAAAAAGTGTTTGAAACCACCATGCAGTAATTCGTTGATTATATCATATCACCACCTTGGCCCTCATTGCCCATTGCACCCCTTCTTCCGTAGCATCGCGAAGGGGGGCATTTCTTGTACAGTTGCGGCCTTAGAATCACGAACTAACTCCTGCGGCATGTAGGCATTTGATGGTGTAAATGTGTATAAAGTACGTAGGATGCAAGTATGCAATCATGAACGTACGTATGTAAAATAAATGTAACGCACCATAACTGCTGTAACGCAAAGCAATGCCATGCAAGGTAACTAGCAACCAATATACTGCCTGACTGCATGCAAGTACTCGTGCATGTACAGAAGCTATCAAAAAGGCCATGTTGCTTGCATGGATAATTAAATTTAAATATGCTGGAAATCTCCTGCCGCCTCTTTAATCGCCTTCCTGCTTGGCCCTCATGTACTTGTTTTTGGAAGGAAAGGCGCAAGCATTTGAAAAAGGCACAGATAGATTCCAAACTGCTAAGGTTTAGTGTCTTGGCTGCTGACCCTGTTCAACAGACGTAACCACATCCACCGATGTAGCAATATTGGCAGAACCAGCGCGACGAATCTCAAATGCGGGGGTCTAAAGATATTATCGCCCTGCTTCAATCCGTTCGACGTGATTAGGGGCCAATTAGGGGCCATCATTATTCCGAGGACCTTCGGCATTTCAAACTATTCGGCAAGAATTGACACATGATAAGTTGGATGAAGACAGCGCTAAAAAACGCATCTTTGGAGACAATATTCCTGAAAACAAAGGCAACCTAAGACTTCCATGATTGTTAAATGTATATTTAGCGTGCAGCAAGCACCACCGACTCGGGAATATATAACATATATAAAATATTATTTAGAACATAAATTAAAAATGAAACAACTATAATATATATATACATATGTATGCATATATATATATATATACAACTTTATAAAACTGAACAAAACAAAAAACATGCAATAAAACAAATGCAAAAATATGTTTTAAAAACAATATGATATGTAATATCTAATGTTTAATACAAAATATTTAAAAAGTATCAAAAATATAATAAATATGTACATATATACCAGACAAGGGGGAACATGAAGCACATATAAACATTACAAACCATAACATGCAATTACCGATCCGTATCTTTTAGAGAGGAAAACAGGAACATGTAACAGAGATTTGCAGTCAGCAAAGCGGATTGATGGAGGCTAGTGCACTAGCAGAACCTCAGACTCAGTTTGCGTCAAATGTTGACTGTGGATGACGGTGGGTCCCAACACCTGATTCACTGAAAATTGGTTCACTCCCGACCGGCACTTGCTTTGGTAGATACATTTTCCCAATAATGATTTCCAAAGTAAATCCAAGCATGCTTGGTGCCACCCTGCCCTGTCAAGGTGAGACCAGCCGCCGCTTCTGAACGTTCCAAGAAGAGCAACCTGAACGACAAGGGCATCCGGTGAGAATCGGCTTACCAGTACATCTCATTAGTTTGAGACAAAAAACGCAAGGCTAGAGGTTGGTTTATTGAAAAAACAACTATAATCAAAATTCCAAAAACCCTAGTGAACCTGATAAACCAATTTAGTTAGCTTTGGAGCACCACCTGGCAAATTCAAAATATGTTTTTCCAGTCAGATTTTGAATTTTCAAAAAAGCAATATGATTTTTGCAAAACTATTTACTTACAAACCTGAGCGCTAAGGAGCGCCTTTTCACTTGAGCCAAAAGTATCGGAAACGCAGGAATGCATTGGGCTCACCTGACTGTACATTATGGTGATATATTGCTGCAATTTTCAAATATTTATCAAATGTATCGGCTTGTTAGTTGTTTTAAAACACCATCCACAGGTTTGCGTTTGCCATCAAAACTGCTGCTCTCATCTACCCTGTCGTCGAGGACAAAACTTTAAAACAGGTCCAAAGTGTTCCCTGAGGCGGATCCTGAGAGAAGGTTCGGGCTGGGATTGCTCCAGTTCCCGTTTCGGCTGCCAACTTGCTCCAAACAATGAACGAATTCTATTTCAGACTTATACTATATGGGACGCACAAACCCGTTGGTTGCCACCCTTCAACTCGCGATGGCAATCTGCAAGTTCACAATTTCCATGCACAAAAAAATCACTCAATATCATTCAATCTCAAAAAAATCTGGTCAGCATTGAAAAAACGAGCCCGTATGAACAGAGTTCAGCATAACCCTGTCACTTGTTTATATTCAACTGTGAGGTGACATGGTCCTCAAGCAACCTTTTCTGCCTCAGAAAAAACACGAATGGCATTGATGAGGCCTGCTGCTATTGCCCCCGACACCGGCCTTAGCAATGCCTGTCGCAGCCTGTTGTCGTGCCCGTCATCCTCCACCATCATGGCCTGCCCCATACGTGGACCGGAGGCCCTTTCCAAAGGTCCCGCAGGTGGCATGACCCATCCCCAATTTGTATTTACTTGGTCAATCATTTGTTGGCTGCATCCCTAATTTCCAATAATGAGGCAACTCGTTGTTGTACTGGCTGAGGCTACGCAGTTTCAATTTTTGAAACCAATTCCAAACCATCCTAAGCCACAAACATTCCGTAAAAAAGTTTTCTTGCAAAGTAACAAAACAAACAACCTTGAATGCAACGTTGGAAACAGGCACCCTCCGCTAACCGGGCCGGGAATCCCGATTCTTCTGAAAAGAACAACATTTATACATGAATGTGTTTGAACACGGTGCATCCCACTGACTGGCTGCGAAAATCCCCCGAGTACCTCTTTTAGCGTTGCCGGCCGCACCGTTTGGATTAACAATGATGCGTTCACTATGCAGATAGTAATGCAGCCTCCGCCTTCAGAATCCTATAGTCGTTTTTCTTTCACATGTTGAAGCCGTGGTGTTGGTGGCTAAAATCCCGATAAAAATGAAATAATTTAATATAAGTTTTCCCTGTGCCCAACCACCCATGGCGCGCCAGTGGGGTCATGATCTCTTGCGGAGAGTTGTCCAAGAAAAATCCAAAAGTGAAGAGCTGCTGCTCCTGGCGCAGCAAGCCAAACCTTCTAAGGAAGACTCTCCATGATTCCGCATTTTCATGCCACAAGCGCGTCGTTTTGGATTAATTTCAACTGTCAGCTCCAGATCTCCGGGGCACTGCCGGGGCACTGCCGGATCTCAACTGCGAGGCCGGGAGGCCGTGGACCCGATGCCAGAGGCTGTGGGGTTGGGGGCCCGAACATGTGCCAGATGGATTGCCAAACAGAACGTCAGAACAGATGCCAGAAAGAATCCCAAAATGAATGCCTGAAAAGATGCCAGGTAGAATCGTAGATAGACCGTCGGAAAAAATGCTAGGTAGCATGCCAGAAAGAATGTCAGATGGGATGTCAGGGTATATGCAGAAAGAATGCCAGAATATATGCCAGACAGAATGCCAGAATAGGATGTCAGAATAGAATGTCAGGTAGAATCCCAGATAAAGTGCCAGAAAGAATTCCAGAATAGAATGTCAGATAGAATGCCAGAATAGAACGTCAGAAAATAAATGAAACTATGACAAAGTAGTGTCACGGTGGGGATCGCTGGAAGTGCATTTGGATCTCCGTTGGTAGGATTCTCCGTGGTTCCCCTTTTTCAGTGGTGGGATTGTGTTTCACAAGAAATTCCTTCTAGATTTGGTCTGCACGTGTGGCTTCCAAAAAATATTCAGAAGGAAAAGTTCGACATCAGCATCAACCCAAAACTAAAACAAGGACCAAATAGAGTGCCCATGAGAAACCGCAACCACTCATACTCATACCCAATGATTTGGTTGCTTGTGATTCCGTACTGCTTATGACTCTATACCCGTTGTTCGGCAATTGTTTTGCATTTCATTTTAACAACACCATAAAACACCTTCTGTCAAGCCAATGAACGAATCATGACATGCCGGGTTGGTTGGTACATATAGTGGCGCTAAACCCAATGGTGGCACAACTTGGAGGCCAGCCCGATTGCATCTCCAGCTCCTGACTTTGCTGCCCATAACTGATGGTCACTTCTTCACCCGCCTGGATGCGAACAGAACCCACGGTGACTTTTCAGGCTTGGAAAGGTCTGCGGTCATGCAACCTGGCCCCCAGGCCCTGCATGAAGCAAAACAATTCAATCTATTTCCGGTGGAGATGCACATCATACCACAACTTGCACACCGGGAATATCGTGAACTGTTGGGAAGTGAAGTGTGCGGGTCCGAATCTGACATGTTTGCTGCATGGACAAACGACGTCTGGTCAAAAAACAACCAGGCGGACTTGACCATTGCGTCAAACCCCAACCCGCACAATGACACCCTACCCCTGTGAACCCCCTATCTATTCCTATATATCTATTCAAAATATCCATCCAGTTGCCCATCTATCTCTTCAACTCTTTGTCACTCCACACCTTTTTGTCTATCTTTCCGTCTCTCCATTTGTTTCTTTATCTCTGTGCCCTCTATCATCTATCCCTCTGTTGATTTGAAAATCGATTCAGCTGTATATCAAAATGTAAATCACTTACATGTGCATCTTTGATTTCGACTGGTGTCTCCGTTTTCCTACATTGTGGAAAATATCTCGCAACAACACGACACTGTTTGGAATGGCAAGTCAGTCCAATTCTAATTATATACTTTGCTTCGGAAGGCGCCATGAACTGATATGAAAAACGTCAAAACCAGGTCACGCAGTTTTCAAAAACATCGGAAGAGGTCAGGAAACAACATATTCAACTGTCAATTTGGGTTCGCTTGCATAACCGTCGTGCACCTCCAGAGGTCGTACTGTAACGAGTTCAATGAAATCCCCGTTGATGCAGCAAGCGGCAGTGGGATCCTACAAGCTCATCAACATGCAACAAGAAACGACAAAATAATGTACTGGTAGGCAAACCAGTCATAGGGCAAACGCGGGTAATTATATAAACTGTTTCATGCGGTACAAAATAGGCATTTTTCAGGGACGAAGAAATTCCACCATATGAGGTGATAGGTCAATGAAAAATACGAAAGTGTCCGGGGACAGGTGTTTTTTATCCAAGGTGCATGTTTGCCTTTTCGCACGCTGCCTGCCCAACCTGGTGTTTCAGCGACATTTAGTGGTTCAGATTTATCCTATACAACGGTGACTTGACAAGAAAAACATCTTGAACATCACATTGTGAGGGCCATTGACATCGTATTGTTTCCACGACATTTTCCGCCATGTTTTGATTGGCAATTTCAATTCACATCTGTTCGTCCACATGGTTACACTGTGGCCATCGGTCAAGGCAGTCCGCCGAGCAGTTGGCAAAATCCACCAGTGGCACAATACCAATACTGCCATCCTGCCGAAGGAACCGAAAGCATGGCAGCTGAAGTCAGCAATAGGTTTGATTACAGTTTTCAGACAGCCTGAAACCAAAGAATTACATCAAGTTACAATTTTCACGCCCCGTTTTTATGGCAAACCATGTAGAGACGGACGCCAGAGTCACGAATGGTTGCCTCATGTTCCTGGTATGCCCTTGCCACGTCCACCATGAATGACCGAGAAACAAATCTCGGTGTTGAATATGTTGATGATAGTTACCGGTCTAGTATACCAAACACATGCAACGGACATGATAGGTTTCCACCATCAAGTATGCACACAAATGCCCGAAAAAAACGTTGTCATTTGCTTCATGCGATGCGTTCCCCATAGTCTTCGGTTCAAGACAAACTGCTGCAAGATCAAGTCAGCTTGCCTCGTCCAGACCATAGACCCCAGCCCTGCGCCGCAAAAAACGGCAACAACAGGCCAAATGTAGGAGCTCACCCTTGCTCACATTCATCCTGACTTGAAACAAGGCAAACCTTTTGCTTCAGTCTGACACAAAAATGCCTATAGATCAGGCTATGTCTCAAATGTTCCATCAGACTCCCCCTGTTGGAGGGTCCAACACCCAGACACTTCTTGATTTGTGCCTGTATGAGGCTCCAGGCATCTCAAAGTCATTTTGACTTTTTGCCACGGAAAATTTTGGACAAAACCGTGGATGATAAACCCTGACCTTTGTGCTCGTGCTGAAAAAGGTTCCATAGATTCATCGGGCCTGATCGTTTTTGATCTGCCTCGCCTCTCTCAGTCGCAGCGCTATCACCATCGGCGCTCGAAGAAGCAAATTGCTCAGCTGCAGCGCTAGAAGGCGCAAATCGCTCAGCCGCAGCGCTGGAAGAAGCACATCGCTCAGCCACAGCGCTAGTGCTAAGGCCCGGCTGTGTTGACATTTTCATGGACTAAATGCCTCATCACTGCACAAGCCCGAGCGTCTCGTTAAGAGATTGATGTGCTCGATGAAGCACCTGCAGTGCCCGATCGTGTGTTCCTCCCCAACGAAGAAGTGCTCACGGCCGCTTTGCGAGAGCCCGACTGTCTTGTCATACTCAGTGGAATAAAAGCCACACCATCCGTCGCACCAGCGCTTCCAGTGTCACAATCTACCTGAGAAGAAGACCGTCCTCTCGACGCTCTGCCTATATGCCATGTTCTCGTGCATCCTTGGTTGAAGAGACTCTAACACGCTCCATTGCCGTGTCATTCTCTTCGCTCATTATCAGATTCTGACGGCCCTGTCACCACTGTCACCTCACTCTTACGTCAATCAAGAGGCAAGAACTCATCTTCTGTAGATGCTCGCAGTCTCCTCAAGCAACATTGAGTGGCTTCGCACAGAAGTCGCCCTGCATATACTGTTCCCAACATCATCAGAACAGCACCAGTTACAAAGATTGGCGTCATCTCCATGCCATCGCTCTCATCCTCTTCCATGGCTTTCGCCTGAGGCTACCGATCATGATAGCTCTCATGGCTGATTGATTTCCATGTTCACCTCCTCCGCTTGAAGGACCACTTTCTTGATGTTCATCTCCATTTTAACTTGATGATCTGCGAGGATTCATGCCCAGATCCTCCACAAATCTGAAAAAGGTTTGGCCAGATAGTGGTTTCGTGAGGCCATCTGCTACAAGCTCTGTGCCACGAAGATGCAAAAGCTCCCAAACACCACCCGGAGCCACACCATCCAGAGCCTGACTCAAAAGATGTCGCGTCCTCCAAGTGGAGTTTCCTGTCCCATGCGCCATCGATATAGCAGCCATATTGTCGACGTAGATTGCCCGCTCCAAAGAGTTCTGCCCCACAGGCTATTTGAGCATTGGGCAGATCAAGGCTTCTGCCGAGCGTCCTGCGCACAATGCCTCATAGTATAGCTACCGAGCTCTGCCTCGGCTGTGAGCTGTGCTATATGTCACGAATGGCTCCTGTGACGCCGCCCAACTTATCGGAGTTCCGGCGAAATACATCACTAGTCCGGAGCCATAGGCTATGTCTGCGTATATCTCAGGCAGACGATCATCATGTTGTTCAATGTGCAGCTGTCCTCTTTTGCCCCAAGTCCTCTTGTGGAACTCCACGAGGATAATGTAGGCCTCCTTGAACTCCAAGTACATATTGCTTGATCGCCTTGGATAATATATCCATGGACTTGCAAGGGTTTTTGGTCGCAAGTCTGCAGGCTGAAACTGTCATGGCAATGTCAGGCCTCGTTCTTGTAGTGAGCCGAAGTAGGGCACCTGCCATGGATTGCGCCCATTTTATGTAGGCCTGCTTCATGTCTCCACTTGGAAACTCATCGTCTTCTGAAAGACGCACGTGTGGAAAATCTGCAGGCTGACCGATTCCAAAGCACAGCACCATTTCCCGCTCGTATTTCTTTTGGCTGACCACATAGCCATCATTGTCAGGGGAGCCGCTTAAATCTCAAAATCGCAATGCTTGACAATCTTGCCCTCCCCCGTTTTCTCCAATTCAGAGATTGCCCAAACTTTCTCGACAGCTGTTGTCGAGGCATCCAAGGCTCCACATTCCGCTGCAAAAAAAAAATAATCGACATAATAAACCGACATCAAACCAGTCCAATGGACCTCCCCGAGATCTTGCCCACCTCCTCAATCCTCCAAATGTTTTCATCGGGGTTTTCATGAGAGCGGCTCCAAAGACTTCTCTGCCTTCTCTCTGTCGATGCCAGCTGATAGTTGGCATCACCTCATCTCTATGCAGCCCCCAATCATGGGGTGAAGTTGTGAGCCCATACCCATACAACGCCTTATCCACCAGCCATATTTCTTGATGTCCCGCCAGCTGAAGCTTTCTGCAGGCTGACGGAATCTCCATTGCAATCAGGCGCTTGTTGTCACGTCGAGGAGCATTCAGAAAGGCTGTTCGGATATCTGCGCAACCGATCTGCCATTGTTTCAAAGCTCCAAGCCGCACCATCGTTCGAACTTGTTGGCCATCAACTCCACCAGCATAGTGTTCGTTGTTGTCCGGGCCCGCATCGTTACCACAGATCACAGCACGACTTCCGTAAGCACCACTGCCCGACTTCCTTGTGTGGACAATTTTTCCTGGAAGAATTTCTATCGGCAACTTCATTTCACTTGCCATCTTTTGGAGCTGGTCCTTCGTGATTTGCCTGACATTACACTTCTTTTTGACCAACTGGTCATACTCCTGCTGACTGGATGGCATCCATGCTTGAAAATCGGCCCAAACTTCAGCATTGCCGATCGTTTTGGTCACCAAAAACTCTTGATCCAGATTCTGATGTAGTTTCTGGACCTCTTGATCTTCGATATCTTGCAACCATTGTTCTACCATCGTTTTCATATTGATGGCATCTGTCACCGCTCCCATCCACCATGTTTGTTCACTTGAAGCCGCATCAAGGCAGCTCATCCCCCACATACGTGTTCAAATGGAGATGGAGAGTTCTGAGCGCATCTGGTGTTGCTTCTGAAGCCACCGGGTATGAGCAACCAGCCCAGTTGTTAGGCGCCTCCTCCACATCCCCAACTCCAATCCACCAGTCCTCCTCAAAGTCTACCCTTTTTGGAGAATTATCCGTTGATTCTGAAGTTGCTATTGTCCAGCCGTCAATCGAATCTCCATCATGTTGTGCCGTGGTTCAAACATTTCAGGGTGCCTGGTGACGATCTTGGTCCCCCCCTCGAAGAGAAACATCGAAATTGCTGGTTGTTGCGCCTTTTGTGGATGGCGGCTTCGGCATCACGTCCAGGGAGATAAAGAACTTGATCTTCCACACCTGGTTGTAGGGTTTCTGGGATAATGATGTCATCTGTGGGGAAAAAAACATCGCCCAGTTGATGTGGAGCAAACACAGTACCCCTTCCCTGACCTCTTTCCATGGGGCATATACCTTGCCTGCCATGACTTCCGCACGGCATATGCTTTTGCACCAAATCTCAACAAACGTCCCGTTGGCCAGCCAAGCAAACCAAGCTGACTGCGCAAGCGACGATCTCCCAGATGCGATGCACCCAAAGGCCATTACCGCAGTGTGCAAGTTCCAGCTGAAATCAACACCCGGATGGATTTTTTGATGACACCAGTTTCAGCTTCACAACGTTCATTGGATTTGAAAGAAGATCCAGACGTCATAGTGACCAAATTGCACTCCAAGGCCCATGCTGCCACTTGTCGTGAACAAATTCTCGCGCTCGATCACTGCGAAGGCGATAATGTGGAAGACCCAAGGCTCTGATGCGGCTGTACATCCTTGCCAAAGCTGGCAGCATGTGTTTGACCGTTCTGGGCTTTACAGGCTCAACAAAAGTGAGTTGTTTCAGCGCCACATTCTTTGCCGCTTCCACCATGCAGCCGATGCCCATGTGGTGTCGTACATCGACTTCGCCGCCTTGACATTTTTTTCCTCAACATCCTCCTCCATTCGTTCATTTTCCTCCGGTAGAAGTTGTTCATCACCAGCTTCATGTTGTGCCATGCCCTCCACCTCTTCACCCAAGCTTGGCAACGGTTGATCTTCCGCTTCATCACGTCCAAGCATTGGCAAAAGTGAGGCACCATCATGAGTCACTGGCAGATCGTAGCATCCGACCAGAAAATATCTGCATCCATTGGTCTCCTGGTCATCTCCCGGAGAAAGCTTGCCGGAGAGGTCAACACTGAACGTATAATTTTCATTAATTTTCAGCATGTTGAATTTGTCGATGAAGTTTGCTTCTAGTTTGAGCACGCACGCAATGTGAGCAGTCTCGACGTGCTGGTAGATGGTCATTGAGAAAATCTTTTTCCATTGCTCGAGAGCAACTGCACCCAAGGTTTGCACCGTGGGTTATTGATGTTGTTGATGTTGCACATCACTTGGAAGATAACCCATTGCGGTTTCCGCTCTATACCCAAGTGGTTGCAATGAATGATGTGAAAGTGATTGCACTGAAAAATGTTCTTTTGGTTGTTCCGGGCCAACCATGAGTGATCGTGGTGAAGAAGGTTGGGCCCCATACAGGTGTCTCTGGTAGATGAGTTTTGTTGCAATCCAATCTTGGACTTCAAACGGTTTGATCCACACGGTTTTTCTATACACAGACTTGGAACAGCTGTTGGATCAACCTTTGGGGCCCCATACTTTGACACACGCTCTTGATCCAGCATTTGCGCAGGCTGCTGGACCACAGTCACTATGGCAAGTGTCAGGCCTGGCGCCCATGTTGACCAAGTTTTGGAAATTTCCATCCTTTGTGCCAAGTCCATGGATCGAAACTGACCCGGGAGCTCTGCCTCATTGGAAGGTGCACCTCGGATCTCATTCAACTGCATCAACTCCAGGGCATTGGTCGCAAGTGTAGTTGGTTTTCTCTTGGCATGTCCCATAAGATGCATCAAAGTGAATGAACTCGATCTTGTAGGCTTTGGCAAACTGTTTCCATTCCCTCGTACGGAAGATGGGGAAGTACTTGTGTTCCTGCACATCTCGGGAGTTTCTGCATCTCGCTGGATCCCCTGGCTGTACTGAAGAACTGACTCGGAGGCATCGAGACATCTTTGAACTCCTGTGCCATGATGTACAAAGACAAAAAACGAAACATCAACATGGAATCGCCCAACACCAGCTTGGCATCACCCGCAAACAGCTCCGGGACACCATATGAAAACTCCTCCGTTCTGAGCAAGCCAGGACCACCATCACCTGCGCTGTCAGCGCGTCCGACACGGTGGACCGCCCAACAAAGCTTTGACCCTCGCACAAAGAGACATCAGGAAGCCGAACACATTCTTGTCGTGGAGGTTGGCCGGCATTGCTGTTGTTGTACCCACGCGCAAACCTCAGCTGTTGAAGATGAGCAATGCCGATCCCAGTAGCTTTTGTCAGGGCTTGGAAACAAGTGGATGACAATGTTTTTCGCAGTTCTCAATCTCCGCCGCTTGCGCCTGTTCCATGGAAGCCTGGCGCGAAAGTTCGCGGCCTTGATCATTTCCAGTCTCGGCACGATCTTTGCCATCACATCTTCCAGAAGATCTGGGAACTGCTGTCGCAACTTCACAGTCAGAGCTATGTTCAAGTCCAACTGGGATTCGTCAACCTCATCACGGCTTGTGAAGATCTTGTTCAGCACCGCCATCCGCCATATTCCTCCATTGATGAACTGTAATTAACTTGAAAGGCTTCCAACCATTGAAAGATAATCTTACCATCAGCTCCGGTCATAATTGCGCATCCATTCATCACCGTGATCTCACGACCTGAGCTTGTCTAACCGTAAGATCCCACCACTTGCTTGCCACACTTCACAAATCTCTCATGACAGGGCCAAAAAGATGAATCCAGTCTCCAACCTGCAACGGGTTAGCTGTGCTCGGCAGCTCTGGAAGGTCAGCTTTGGAACCGTTTGTTTCACTTCCGGTTTTTCAGGACAATGGAATCGAATCCACTCCACCTCCATAACCCCCACCGCCGTGATGCCGTGGTTCGAGACAAAAGCGATGTGAGCCTTCTGGATGTAAAGACGATGCAGCATAAATAAGCCCCATGGTCGTGGCAAACACCACGCTGTAGAGCACCCACTGCAGAGGCCCGATGGTCATGGCATAGACCGGGATGTAGACACGTTGCAACCGAAACCCGACTGTCGGGACATACACCACCATGAGCCCAACTGTCAGGACATACGCCATGACCTCGCTGCCAAGCCCGATCTTGTGAGAATACTTCACCACATCCACCCAGCAAGTTCCCGGGGTATACATCAGGATGAGCACCATTCAAAGCGCAGGCCCCATCGTCTTGAAGGCGAGAATCTCCACTTCCACCACGCAAGTTCCCAGGACATTCCTTAAGATGCAAGCCACCAGAACTGCTAGCCCGATCTCCATGACAAAGCTCACCTGGAAACGCTCTGCCGATCGCTTCGGCCAGATCCGGATTGACGCGCCCGGTCCGCTGGAACATCACCAGTTCCCCAAGTGACAGGCTGACCGGACCCCTGCTTGGATTGGGATTGAACACCAACATCACTACGTTGAAAACCACTAAGCCACTCCAGCACTCCGAATGGAGAAAAGGATTTCCATGAGAAACTGGTGCCAAAGTGTTGCGAAGAGACTGAACCTCCCGTTCCAGCCAAAACGTCCTAGCCTCACTAGGGGATGGTTCCTTGGAGATCCAGGGATCAGTCACAAACTGGTCCCACCTGTCCCCAGTTCCCTTCCCCCCTGGGTTCATCTTAACCTTGACAGCCACCTCCTTCTCCCTCACCCCACCAGCACCCCTCCACTGGTACCACAACCCAAAGTCCCTTTTAGGCAACACAAGGACATTGTAACCCCTTTGGTTGGCCTTGCCCAACTGCTTGTCAGTGGTTTGTCCTGCTCCCACATCAGCCTGTCCTGTTTTGCCACCAGCCACTTCTGTTTGTTGCCTTTGAGGTCCTTAACTTGGGCTACTTGGTTTCCATTGTTGGTAGCTGTCCAAAAGCTTTGTAGCACTTTCATTCACGACAGTTGGAAAAGGTGGAGCTGGTAGATCTGGAGGACATTGCGGTGGCTTTGGAAAATCTTCTGTAGGAAGGGTACCGTCAGGAACCCTGGTGCCATTTGAGTGTATCGCACAACTTTTTCAAAGCTAACCCCAGTCCGTGGCGTGTTTGAACCCTGACCATCCACACCATCACCGTCCCGCCCATCTCGCATGCCGTCCCCTGGAATCTCAACCCAGGATTGATTGGAACTGTCACCAGAATTGAATTGGGGTTTCCCTTGAGTTGTCGATATTTTCAAATTCCACCAACAACTGTGCATTGTGCTCCCTCAACTGATTGGCAAGCTCGATTTCTAAAGTTCGTTGCAAGCTATCCGAAGAAAAACCAGAACCATCGGCATGCTTATGCAGTCTTTCATCTGGCACCCTGTGACTTCAAATAGAGACCATCAAGAGCCCCACTTTCATTTCCTTTGCTAGGGGGTGTGACAAAACAAGCTGCCCTTGTAATCACTGAGCTCCACCACCCTTGCCAACGCACTGACCTGTGCTTCGGCTGACGTCTGAAACTGGCTTGACATCGGGCCCAGGAGATTGTTCTTGCAAAGGCGTGGGCCTTGCAGTTGCTAACCCAGACTCCCTTTGCAACTTCGTGGGGTAAAAAGGGTTACCGACAGTTTCATCTCGATTGTTGATCGCTTCCCCCGGTGGAGGCTTTGATGCAGCCCTATATCTCAGGTTGGGCTGCAAACCCTTGAAAAAGGGCGAACCTTTTGCTTCAGTTTGATGCCAAAATGCCAATAGATCAGGCTATGTCTCAAATGTTCCATCCAACCCAGAATCTGACCGTAGCGGGCGTTTCGACCAGAAAGTGAGCGATCCGTCGTGGTTCATCTCTTTCAATTTACCTTGAATTCTATCACCCAATTTCCCTTCAGTTTTCGGCAAATGTGCATCCATCACTTACCACAATTTCACCCATTTTTCACAAATATAATTTTGTTTTCGCTATGCACGATGACAACAACAGACAGTATCGTCGCCTTGTCATCAAAGTGGCCCTTGCCCAACGCCAGCGTTCCAAACTCCAGGGCGCTTGCAGGCGATCCCCAAGGAGGTTCAACACCGCCTGCAGGAAGGTCATTTTGTCAGCAAACATTTGTTTTAACAATATCCTGATGTTACATTAAGAATGGTGACCGGTCGTTTGCCCGGCCACCGATGATTGTCGATACATGCGTTTTCTAAATATTTTTCACCATCTGGCACATTAATATCAAAATTAAAACGAAAACTTCACCTCACTTAAAACACAAGCGATTTGGAATACAGGTTTCATCATTTGTTCGCAACATACAACGCTATACAACATCCAGTGTCAGCATGATTTTTCTCTCCAACGACACATGTTTGCATGACTGTACCTAAAAATCAACAAATAAATTAAAAAAAAAATAAATACATATACCACGATCCGGTTGACAATTTACAAGGCACGGCAAATTGTTCCACGTTAAACTCAAATAAAACATGATAAAACACACGACACCACACGCTACCAAACAGTTCTCGATGGTTCTTCTTCAAGGTGTGTAAAATCCTTGTTTTTGCCGACTGCAAAACTTAATATCGGATAATTAATGAAAACCATTGAGAACCTACCACAAGAGTTTTTTAAAACGTGCAGCCCATACCGGAACCCGCACCGGAACCCGCACTGGAACCACCACACCGAAACTTCGCGAACCACCGCAGAACCTGCGGAACCTCCCCTAACCTAAGCAGACCCCGCACAAGAACCTTAGCAACTTCCTAGAACCAGCCCGGGCCCCGCACCGACCCTTTTCCTGCGCGGACATGGGTGGACTTCAAAATTCATGTTAGCCCCGCAGACGGTATTCATGCTCCTTAGTAAGGCGCAGTCGATATGCACGTGAGTGGCGAGATGTTAAGAAAACGTGCTCCTGTGTCGTTCCTAGAAAATGAACGCGTTTGTCTGCTCAAGAAATTTGCGCGGGTTGCTTTACAATGTTTTAATTGATCTCATTTGGGTTTCCCTTGGGTACTTGACTTCGCCTGCCGGTTCTCCTCCTCCTTGTTGGCGAGCGCCTGCAAACAAGGCTGCAAAGCGGTGCCCCTCAACTCTGCCGCTGCGTCCTGGCCAAAGTGCTCACTTGCAACCCATTGCAAAATCTAAACAGCATGCTTGACTCACACGCGTGCGAGCAAAACGTGGGAAAAAACAATGCACACCTGATCACACTTGGATACTTATATTTTGAAGTCTGAATTTATTTTGGATGGTACGAGTACGTGTCGCTCTGGCACGGGACACTGCGTTCCAAAAATGATTTGCATTGTTTTGTGTTCTTTTTGGTTTCTGTTCGTGGTTGTCTGCAACGGATATTTTCTTTTTTGATTTGCTGTCCCACGACGATGCTTCCACCAACCATCGATAAAATCGATCTATCCCAACGACTCGCTCCAAAGAACTGAACCACAACCTCTTCGTGAAGAAACCATGGCAAACTGGGGAATGCCCGCGGCAAAGCCAGCAGATAGTCACGCATTCCGATCAAATCATTGCCTGCCATTGCGCGGGAACATCACATTGACACTTGTTAAAAAGGTCCCTTTGGCAATTCCTTTATTAATTGCGTTTCCCTCCAATACATAGCAACCTCCCCAAATAACAAGCAACTCAACTAGTAATACTTTAGTATCTGGGGGGAAAATGTTCCTAATAATCAAAACCGTGTCCGAACTTTCAATGCGTCGGCAGCAGGGGCACCGAAAGTTTTGACCCAGTTGATTTAGTTGAAGTCAACTGGGTCAACTGGATCCACTGGATTAAGTAGGTCAATTAGGCCAACTGGAACAGAAGTTTGGTCACTCCCGGCGCAGTCCAATTGAGTTAACTGGTTCAAGTTGTCGTGCCAACAGCTTCAACTGAACAGTTTCAAACCAACGGTTGCAATCAGTTGCACAACGATTGTTTGTCCTAGTGCAAACAAATCGCACGTGCGAAGACTAATGTTAACATGAAAACCTGAAACGTGCTAAAGGCCACCATAAATGTATGTCCTTCTTGTTTTGCCAAACCTTAATGTTGACTCTTTTACTAGAAAACAAGTAACCAACATGATTCGAACATTTGACCTTTCGCATTTTTTTCGATATGAAATCACCCCACCGCAGTGCACACCGAGAAGCAAAAATTACTCCACTATTTTCGAATAGCCACTTCACCATCGGCAAATCACTAAGGCACACATCGTTGCCCAAAAAAATGATCGAATTTTGTGACATGGTTTCAGAATTTGGTCGTTCTTTTGCATCCTGTCCAGTATATGTTCAAACATTTGGCGTGTATTGACCACACAGCTATTGGCACAACATTTCCTTTTCAATTTGTTATTTATTTTTTGTTTTTTCCTTGCGTTTTTCGATTCATTTTTTATTTTAAAATTGTGTCCTTTGCAAAGATCCTCATTGTATTTGGTGGTATCTCAAGTGACCCCGCTTTTCTAGATGGGACAAACCTGAACCAGTAAAAAACTTAGAAAATGAAAAAATGTAAAGTAACTTTCGGTTTTTTTTTACTTGGGTTATAATCCCTTTCCCCTATTAGTAAGCAACATCCCCCCCCAAAAAAAAAAAGTCCGTCTCCAATTTTAGAAATATTTGAGGTTTGCCAAGTTCATTTATAATTTACCCCTTTGGAAAATAACTTAGAAATGAAGCTGCCATTTCAGGGTTTCACCCCTTAATATGCAAAACTAGTCAGCCCCGGGGTGTTTTTTTATTCGGATCCGTCTTTTAAGGTTATTCCCGAGAGCGTCTGAGCGCAGGGTTCTTGCAATAGTGGGGGTCTGTAAAACATCTTCTCATCTTCACATCTCATCTTCACATCCTCTCATCTTCACATCTGCTCATCTTCACACCTTCCCATCTTCACATCTGCTCATCTTCACACCTTCCCATCTTCCATCTTCTCATCTTCACATCTGCTCATCTTCACACCTGCTCATCTTCACACCTTCCCATCTTCACATCCTCTCATCTTCACATCTGCTCATCTTCACATCCTCTCATCTTCACATCCTCTCATCTTCACATCTGCTCATCTTCACACCTTCCCATCTTCACACCTTCCCATCTTCACATCGGCTCATCTTCACACCTTCCCATCTTCACATCTTTTCATCTTCACATCCTCTCATCTTCACATCTGCTCATCTTCACACCTTCCCATCTTCACATCTGCTCATCTTCACACCTTCCCATCTTCACATCTTCTCATCTTCACATCTGCTCATCTTCACATCTGCTCATCTTCACATCTGCTCATCTTCACATCTGCTCATCTTCACATCTTCATCTTCACATCTGCTCATCTTCACATCTGCTCATCTTCACATCTGCTCATCTTCACATCTGCTCATCTTCACATCTTCATCTGCTCATCTTCACATCTGCTCATCTTCACATCTGCTCATCTTCACATCTGCTCATCTTCACATCTGCTCATCTTCACATCTTCTTATCTTCACACCTGCTCACCTTCTCTCTCACGCCTTCTTTTTATCTTTCTCTCTTAAGGCCGAGGGTGGTGCCGGCGGCGAGTCACGAAACGTCAACCCTTTCGCACGAAATGAGGGTCGATCGGCAAAAACTGAGGTAAAATTGCGATTTGACTTGTGCCGGAGCAACCCTTTCGCACGAAATGAGGGTCGATCGGCAAAAACTGAGGTAAAATTGCGATTTGACTTGCCCTGGAGCAACCCTTTCGCACGAAATGAGGGTCGATCGGCAAAAACTGAGGTAAAATTGCGATTTGACTTGCCCCGGAGCAACCCTTTCGCACGAAATGAGGGTCGATCGGCAAAAACTGAGGTAAAATTGCGATTTGACTTGTGCTGGAGCAACCCTTTCGCACGAAATGAAGGTCGATCGGCAAAAACTGAGGTAAAATTGCGATTTTACTTGCCCCGGAGCAACCCTTTCGCACGAAATGAAGGTCGATCGGCAAAAACTGAGGTAAAATTGCGATTTTACTTGCCGGAGCAACCCTTTCGCACGAAATGAGGGTCGATCGGTAGAAACTGAGGTAAAATTGCGATTTTTCCTGTGCCGGAGCAACCCTTTCGTCTGTGTGTAGAAGCGTCTGTGTGTAAAAGCGTCTGTGTGTAAAAGCTTCTGTGTGTAAAAGCGTCTCTGTGTGTAAAAGTCTCTGTGTGTAAAAGCGTCTGTGTGTAAAAGCGTCTGTGTGTAAAAGTGTTTGTGTGTAAAAGTGTTTGTGTAAAAGCGTTTGTGTGTAAAAGCGTCTGTGTGTAAAAGTGTTTGTGTGTCAAAGCGTCTGTGTGTAAAAAACTTTTGTGTGTAAAAGCCTCTGTGTGTAAAAGCGTCTGTGTGTAAATGTGTTTGTGTGTCAAAGCGTCTGTTTGTAAAAAGTGTCTGTGTGTAAAAAGCGTCTGTGTGTAAAAGTGTTTGTGTGTAAAGGCGTCTGTGTGTAAAAGCGTCTGTGTAAAAGCGTCTGTGTGTCAAAGCGTTTGTGTGTAAAAGCGTCTGTGTGTAAAAGTGTTTGTATGTAAAAGCTTCTGTGTGTAAAAGTTTCTGTATGTAAAAGCTTCTGTGTGTAAAAGCTTCTGTGGGTAAAAGCTTTGTGTGTAAAAGTGTCAGTGTAAAAGCGTCTGTGTGTAAAAGTGTTTGCGATGCAAACTATTGTCTTGCACTTCTCACTATTTTGTCTTGATACTCCTCTTCTCGACTGCCTATAACACAGCTTTCATATATCGTTTCTAATATTGCGTCTCCATACTAACAAGAGAAGACCCTGCTCCTCTACGCTCTCGGGCCATCCGTCGTCTAGTTTTTTTTTAAATTACGTGTTTTAATATGATATTAGGGAAAAGTTTCGAAATCAAATTTCTGGCAATACTTTAGTTAGATTTTAAAGGAAAAATAACCCATTTTGAAATGGGAAAAATATGGTTTTAAATTGAATAATATTCCTCCTAATAATAAACACAAATAAAAAAAATTGAAATGTTGATTATTTGTGGGGATGGTTTCGTATTAGGGGGGAGGGACTAATTTTCCAAGGGGGTTCATGCATGTTCTAGATATGTTTTGGCTAAACAAACAAGCACACGATGGTGTTACGCACCATTCTGGGTCCAGAAAATTATCGGAAAATGCAATCATAGGACCAAATAAAAGGTTTCCGCAAAATCATTTGGTTGAAAAATGGAAAATCAAACTTGACAAATGTTTTCTCTAGAAAATGGATTGCATAGCCGTTGCTAAATCAGGTAGTTCATATCGCTCAAAAACCACCTGGAACCATCGAATTGAGTCAATTTTGTCGCGGAAAAAATGCAGAAACCAACCTGTAATCCAGCGCCAACATAGGTGATGTTTTTCCTGTGTCGAAAATTTGTTTAACATTGGTTGACCAAGGTCTCTATATATATATATATATATGTATATTGTTTTCCTTGCCTGCTGTCATCAAATTCGATCTGAAATTGAATTTCATTGAGCGATTTGGGCTGCCAAATGCTTCAAGAAATACAGCAAGTTCGCAAGAAATGCCTCAAAAAATGCCTTAAAACATGGGCATATGGAGGTGCAACTTACCATCAGTTCCCAACTAGCGCCCAGGGGAATGATCAGGAATAGTATGAAACTGCGTCTTAAAAAAATATGAGACAGTGGAGGTCCCAACGTAACCCGTGTTTTCCCTTGAAAATGAACTGTCTTAACCCTTTTTGAACCTGCACTTTGTAGCCGTCCGGGAATCGCTAGAAAAAATCAAATCGAGTCAATTCTGTCACCCAAAAAAAAATTACTTGTATTGTAGCGCTAACGTAAATGATGCCTTTTCTCTGCCCAAGATTTGTTGAAGATTGGTTGGTCAACATTGGCGAAAATTTCTATTTTTTTTCCTGTTTGTTGTTGTCATCGGGACCGACATGAATTTGAATTTCTTCGGGCGATGGGTGTTGCCACAACTGTGTTTTTCAAAATGCATCAACGTACATTCCCAATTTAGGGGTAACTGAAATGATCCTCATGTGCTGGTTTAAAAACCATCACAAACTCGGAAAACAAAAACACACCGGTGTTTTGGGGGACCGGGCCCAATCATTTTCTAGATGTTTATGCCTGGTCTGCACATATAATTTTTCATATGCACATGGACACCATCAACCCACTACTTGTGCTCCAGAAAACGATCAGGAAAACAATGAAATCGCATCATTCAAAAAACACAGTTGTTTCGAGAATAGAATACCTAAAATAAACAATGTTTTCCCTAAAACTGCCGTAACCTTTCTTGAGGCCGGCACCCTTAATGCGCCCAGGAACCACCAAGAAAACATCAAATCAGTCCCCCGGGAACTAAAAACCCACACCTGAGCAAAATGATCCAAGGAATCCCGCCAAAAAAAATAATTGGAAACATCGACCTTTTCATGTTCAGCATCCCCCTGCACATTTACCAGGTGATGTCAGGCGTCAGGGCCACCATTTTGTAGGGGACCCAGCTGTTAACCTTACAGCTGTTAACCTTACAAAGTCTCATGGTTTGGAATTTATAAAATGGGTTGGGTGGGAGGCTTGATGTGATTCCCCAGCAAACACGGGTGAACAAAAAAAAAGAGAAAAAAAATCGGCGCCTTACAAAATGCGTGCCCCAAGTTTATTTCCAGGCCCCAAACCCAATCATCTTGTAAGTTTGTGTCTTACAAAATTGTTGGTTTGGAATTATGTCTAACTTGTACATGTCCAACTTTCCCCAGGAAACACCGCAATCCTTTTTCCCAGTCCCCGAAGCTTCGGCAGCACCCATCTTCACGAGGCTTCCTTCTTAAACTACCGCAACATAGTTTGACTATGTGTTTTGTCAACGTTTCTTCCCATGTTTTACGGAACTTTTATGGTTGGTCCACTTAGTGGTGTCTGCCAGTTCTTCACACATCAATGATGGAACCCAAAAAAAATTAGAGAAGAAAACCTGGTTCCTGGGCATGGTCAAGATTTCAATACCCTCCTTTGTACTGCCTGAAATGAACCCAAAATAGTTTTATGAAATGATTGGTCCCGACGTAATTTTGTAAAGAATGTTTGCTCTTACAACATGATTCGCCTAACAAAAAAAAACACGTTTTTTACAAAGACGCATGGTTGACTAGAAAAAAATCCTTACAAACTGCCTCCGTTTGTTACAAACATGCCCCTGGAATGGAACATGGGTCCAGCCATTTCATAGTGGAAATGTACACAGGGATTGTTCAGCCATTTTCTACGCAAACATGGCATGAACATACATGTACCAAGGACCTCCCAAAATGATCCAAAATGCTAGTGTTTCTGTTTGGCTCACACCTCATTCAGAGAATATCGTGCACTTGTTTTTTTTCCAAAAATTTTGGCACCTAAAGATTTTGGCGTAACCGAATGGATCCCGAAGTTCCGCCTGCACGATTTTGGAGTGGAAAATTGGAAAAAATATTCACACTGCAACCAAACTTCGATAAATTATGGTGAATTAAAATTTTCCCTGGACATCCAAAAATATTTTCCAAAAAATGCCTGGCACAATCAATTTCCCTCCAGATAACAACCTAGCAACTGTCTAGGCAATAAAGTGGAATAGAAGGTTCAACTTGGCCTTGGGTGTGTGGCCCTGTGAAGCACTCCCCAAGATTGGCCCAGGAAACATTCGAAAAAAAGTTCGACGTAATTTCTTTTCAGTTTTTCTATACCCGTATCCCTCTAAAAAATGGTCAGCACAATTAGATCATCATCAAGTTGTCCGACCGAGGGGCCTTGGTCAGGAAAATGTTGAACCAATGGCTACTTGAAAAATTCTATCAGGAAAATGATGGTCACTTAAGTCGTTACCCCCCCCCAGAGCTTGGAAATAGCAATGGCGATGTGCAAAGGTTGTTTAAGTCATGGGCCCTCAGGCGTGCTAAGGGCCACCATGGACGGATTTCCCATACTACCAGTAATGCGATGATGGCCCATGATTTACAAGCATTAAGATTTTGATGTTGTTTCACGCATTGGGATTGAAACAGTGGGATTGGGGAATAAGTTTGTTTAATGCATATTTATTTCAACGTTAAGACTCTTTTTGGATCTCCAACGCATAGATGGTCTAATTTGTATGAATTGAACGTAATTAGGAAAATAATTTCATCATGGTAGGGTTTGGCGTGTTTAGGGCCACCATGGGCGTTCATTTCCTGTCCTACACCAGGAAATGGAATGATGGGGCTACTCTTGACATCTATTGATATGGTTTTCCAAGTATTGGGATTGACGCAGCACGCTATGGGAATAAAGTATATTGATTCACTGCTATGATTTTGTGGAGTTCCATTGCATTAATAGTTTCATTTGTTTTGGACTGACGCACAGAAATCGCTTTGAATGCTGGTTTCCGGTGTTGTCTAATTTTGAAAAAATGTCGGTTAAAACTTTTACCCAGTGAATAGTTCCGGATGTTTTTTGGGATTTGTGTGCGTCAGTTGTCACTTCTGCACGTCGGGTAAAATGTTTGCACGTCATTCAACTGTTGGGCCCGAAGGATTCTTTGATTTTCTTACAGAACTGGATGGGGTTGGGGAATAGCTGGGAACACGGGAAACGTGCAATAATTCCGAATTTTCGGACACATTCTTGATGCTACACTGTCAAGTTGCCCCTGTTATTTGCCACACATTCTTGAAGCTACGCTGTCAAGGTACCTTTGTTATTTGTTACGCGCCGTTGATGCTACGAAGTCAATTTCCTCGTGTTACTTGCCAAACGTTCATGATGTTATGCCGTCAAAATTCTTGTGTTATTTGCCACACCTTCCTGCTGCTCCGTTGCCAATTTCACCGTGTTACTTGCCACACGTTCTTGATGCTACGCTGTCAACTGTCCAGTGACACTTGCTGGGTTCATCAAAGTGTGCGCGCTTGTAAAACTAATCAGTGACGCTGCTGATGCGGAAAAAAGGGTTCAATCCGAATTGTCCGTAAACCGGTGTAATCCGCAATCCGTTCACAACCTCTGAAACCTTACCCTGTGAACCTTTTCGTTTGCGCGCGCATTTTGCGTAGCACACGGGTTCCCATAACCCCCGAAGAGGTAAACGTGTAGAATTTCCAATTTTTGGGGGTTGTTGTTTGGCGAGCAATGAGGTAGGCTGTAGAGGTTGTTTTCTGCCTTACCCACGGCCAGATGAGGCAGCATGGTCAGCAGAAGGAAGTGCATCATCTGAGAGGAAGCAGCTGTTCGTCTGAAGCACGTGCAGGCGCCTCCTGTCCAGCCCTTGTAATTTCCACTTGGGACCTTGTAACCTGCATCTAATAAAAATTATGTAAAATGCTCAGGAGTCAGGCGAACTGCCACAGCCCCCGAATAGCTAAACCTCGGGAATTTGCAATTTTTTGGCGTTGTGGTTGGCAGCTGTTGTTGCAAGGTACACTGGGTTCCTCATTCACGTGCTTCTAGATGTATTTATTTCATTTGCGTCCAGAAGACCGGTAGACAGTTTCCACAACCCCCGCAGAGCCAAATCTCGGGAATTTGCAACTTTTGGGGGTTGTGGCTGGCAGCTTTGGCTAAGGGGGCACACTGGGTTTGGTTCCTCACTCACCTGCCTCTAGATGTATTTATTCCATGTGCGTCCAGAACACAGGTAGAAGGTTCCCACAACACCCGAATAGCTAAATCTCGGAAATTGCAACTTTTGGGGGTTGCGGCTAGCAGCAGGTACACTCAGTTGTTCCTCGACCCAGGCCGCAAAGGTGGCTACGCTGTTGCAACCCAGACGTGCAAGGCAGTGCGCTCAAGAAGGAAAGAGAAAACCAAAACACAGAGGAGCCAAAATGAGCTCTGATAGATTGCAAAAACGAATCCAAACACCAGACTCACAAACGAAACCCGAGGAAAACTTCCTCAAATCAGCATTCCGGTCATCATCCTTTACGGGGGTTGTGGCTTTCAATCCGTAATCCGTCCAAATCACATAATCCGAAAATTTGGTAATCCGTAACATGTCTAAGGGTTAAGGATTACGTTTGTTGAGGCCAGACTTGCCACACTCTCTGGATGCTACGCTGTCAATACTTTTGATGCTACGGCGTCCACTTTCTACTATTACTTGACACACGCTCTTGATCTTATTGGCATATTTTCATTGACGCCAGCACAAGCTGACGAGCGGATTTTTTTTAACGGTTCAGCGTCAACATATCATATCACATCATACCATATCATATCACATCAAATCATATCATACCATATCGTATCACATCATATCATGCCATACCATACCATATCATATCATGTCATGTCATATCATATCGAATCATATCATATCACATCATATCACACCATACCATGCCATACCATACCATACCATATCACATCATATCATATCATATCATTTCATTTCCTTTCCATCTCTTGTTACTGCAATGATAAACTTTGAAGTAAACTCACAACCATTACAGCGCGAAATGGACATCGAAATTTCAGATTTACATGTGCAAACATGAAAAAATAAGTTTCGCATCGTGAACTGCAGAAAGCAACGGTAAACACGTTCAAGGCCGCAGACCGCGCCGCCGCCTTGTGTTTTTGCGGCCACCATGGATTTGTTTTTTTGGTACAGGTACTGCGATGGTGGCTTTAAAATTGATTTGAATTACCATAGTTTTGGGATGTTATGGCTTCAAATACTGGGGCTGAAGCAACTAGTGTATTTTTTTTAATTGCCATGACTATGTCATTTTTTAATGCATTAGTGGTTTGATTTCTGTCAATCGTACATGCAATGGTCATTTTTGTCATGGTGGCCTTATGAGTGAATAAAACTATCGTAGGCATGGTGTTTTTTTATGTTGCTTGAACTGGTGGGATTGGAGCAACAATATATGAAAAAATCAAACAAAAATAATTGCTATGTTTTATTGTTCGTTTTCAATGCATTAAATGTTCTGTTTGTTTTAATGTGACGTACCAAAGTCATTTTGGTGGCCTCAAGGGTGCTTGGAGCCACCATGGGCCTGTATCTTATGTTAATAGGAAGAAAATGCTATGATTATGCGAATATTCAATTCATAAGTGATCTAATTTGTATTTGTTTTACGTACAAAGGATGTTTATGCCATGGTAGCGTTAAGCGTGCTTATGGCCACCATGGTCGTATAAAAATGGTCGATCCATCCAATTGTTGGCCCAGATGATCCAGTTGAACTCGTTGACCGAATGGGTCCAGTGGGTCCAATGGACCCAGTTGAACCAAGTGGATTCAATTAACACATTTGATGTAGCTGACCGTTGACCCAAGTAACCCAGTTGACCCAGTTAACCCAGTTGACTATGAAATCAACTGGGTCAACTGGGCCAGAAATTTTAAACGGCCTCCGGTGCGGTCGCAATGAATATATTGATGCAAAACTGAAGTGCGCCACTCAAGGGATGGATTGGATCTCTGGCTGCCCGAGGCCCCTTTTGTCAATTTTTGGTTGTCGCTACGTTATCGATTTGGTTACCGATAATTTCATCTGGTCATTGTTTCTCAAGCACAGTCACTGCTTTCCAGAGCCTGTGTCGTGACAGGTTCTGGCAGCAAGTTCTGTGGTCAGAAGTGCGTACTCCAAGGCCTTTTGGGGGCACCGTTAAGCCTTTTGGGAGCCCCCGGATTCACACCGACGAATACTAGAACAATGCATACAATGCTAAAACGAAACAATGCATATCAGGTTACTATACAATCCCACATGGTTGCCGCCCACAACAACAACACCTTTCAACTTATCGCTTGCAGTAGTTCTCCATATCGCTTTCCATGGTTTGCGACTCATTTTCAACCATGGGACCTCTCAAGTAGAAGTTTTTGCATGAACCTTTTAGGTTTTTGCTCATATGGTGTTTGCGTTTTTTGTTGGCTAACCGTTCGCGAATTCCAAAGGATGGAGCCTAACCTGGCCTCAATTTTGAATGCCGCATTTAAATCTGTCCATACTATGTCCAAAATGCAATGGATAACATCAAGGGACTTTTCGAACGAAACAAAATCAAACCCAGCACCCCAAGGGCCCAACGGCAACGTTCCCAAATTTCAGCCACGGATGTTTGCCAGAAAAAAAAATATGCCGCACACAGGCGTTCACACGCTTAAACCTCAGATTGGGAGACGGGAAATGGCTGGAAAAGGGTGGGTATGTTTGTATATTTGTGATTATGTGTGATTGGTTTGAGGGTTTTGCCGCAGCATTTCTTCGCCGAAAGATCCGCTCGCAGGTTCGCGCTTCGCCTTCACGTTTTCTGGCCGCGCCTTGTTCCGCACAGCGCCGAGCCTCCGCCAACAAGGTGCAAAGAGCGACGTCTGGTTCCAGCGATGGCGCTTGTAGAAGGTCTTGCCTCAACATTTTTCTCGGTCATGGCGCCTCCGGGATCTGTTTTTTCCCTTTTGTTCATGCAGGTTTTATCTTGAGCATTAAATGACATTTTACAGGGAAAATGATTGTGTATGAGTTGAATGCTCGCACGACAAAGTGCTTGAGGTGCTTCAGTCCATGCTGGATCACGGAATCATAGTCCGCTCACTTTGTCAGGCGTTCTGCATGCGCGTAAGGATCCACAGATTCGGAACGTCCACTTTGCAAACAACGGGTTTAACGGGTTTGGTTTCATCGTTTTCTGCGCTTTCCGGTTGGTGCCAGCAAGGTTTTAACAAACGGATTTCCAGCGGCCAACACCTCTGCGATGAAGATCCCCAGCGCCACATGAGAACCTTGTTGATGTTTGTTGATTGTTTTTTCATGTTTTTTTGTTTTTTGATGTTTGATGTTTTTTGATGTTTTTTGATTCTTAGTCCACCTCCATTCTTTTGGAATCAAAATAAACCCGGTCAAACATCGTCTGGGTCCAGGACGCCAAGTGTCCGGACAGAACCGCCGAGCGCGGAACCTTGTCCCATGTGTAGTTTCTTGGGGGGTTGGGTGGTGAAACCAACCATAATCATATCAATGGGAATTTCAGGATCCTAAAATGGAGGTACCTACCATATATAAGGCCTATATAAGGCCTATGTAAGTGAATATCCCCAGAGAATATGGCCAGAAATATGGTACTAACGTACCTCTATTTTAGGATCCTGAAGATCTCTCATTGATCATATTATATATGTTATTCTGTTATTCCCATTGAAATCACATGTTTTTTTATGTTTTTTCACCATTTAAAAAAACGTGAAATCTTTGGGAAAACATGCATTGAAATCACCATATATATCACCATATATGATGATGTTTCACCATATATGATGACATATGATGCAAAGCAAAAATAATCTATTGACATATGGTCCATCTTTTGATTGGCAATTTGCCGCCGTGACCTATCACATCAAGCATCTATCCCGGGTTGATACATCATATTTCAATGCTATCCCTTCCAATTTTAAACCACCTAGCCAGCCTATGGCTGCATTTATGGCGGTTCAAAATGGGGTATATCTCCCAAAGTCCGATTTTGACGCTGCAAATGATGACAGATCAGTGGATTGTTGGTGCCTGTGGATTGTTGGTGCCTTCCCCAAAAAAATCATGTACCAAACCCATATAGTCCCTTCTCCCTATTAGTAAACGTACCCCAAATATTAAATGACTAAACGTACCCCAAATATTAAAACTAGGGTCCATTTTCACTTTTGGGAAATTTCAGACCAATCTGATGTTTCATTGATCCCCTTTAGAAAACAATGTCCCATTTCAGGGTTTCACCCGTTAATAATAACAACTACTAGTCAACACCCAATTTTTTGATTAGGGTCCATCCTTTAAAATCGAAAATGTCAGTTTTTATAATTAAGATTTTCAATTTGATATTGGGGGAACCTTCGAAATCCAATTTTTGGCAATGTTTCAATCATATTTTAAAAAAATGATCAATGTTGTTTTTTTAATTGAGATGTTAGGGGCACCTTCGAAATCCAATTGTTGGCAATAGTTCAATGAAATTCAAAAAATGATTTCGATCGATTTTGAAATCGAAAATTTTAGTTGTCCAATTAAGGTTTTGGATCGAATATTAAGGGAACGCTCGAAATCCAATTGTTGGCAATATCGCAATTAGATTGTTAAAGGAATCTAATCAATTTTAAAATTTAGTATAAGGGGGAAGCTTCGCAGCCTAATATTATATAAATATCCACTAATACTAAAAAATACTCCGGATCTTTATTGTATTGGGGGGTTAGTATTAGGGATTATCATGGATTAATCATGGATTATGATCATATACCCTCTGGTAATTTAACATAGCTATTGAACATGGTTATTTAGTTCGTTGATTTACCCCCAAATAATGGTGATTTTCCATAGCAAACTGTTAGTTTACGGAGGGTATCATTCATCATATCGATTTTGAAATACACAATTTTAATCATATCTATTCATGTATCATAATCATGATTATCCCTTTAATTATGTATGGGTGGTTAGTATTAGGGATTATCATGGATTATCATGATACACCCACTGGTAATTTAACATAGCATAAGTTAAGATTGAAAATTACTACTTATAGTTGATTTACCTCTTAAAAATTGTGATTTTCCATAGCTATATGTCACGCTACCGGAGGGTCTCATTCATCATATGGAGCTTTCCATAGTCATGGAGGTACCCCTAAAATCATCCATTTTTAGCAAGATTTCCATGAAATAAACCATCCAGCGAGCTTGGGGTACCCCCATGACTATGGAAACCCCCGGATTTTTTCCGTAGGATTCCGGTCAGGTCAGGCTGACCTTAGGGCCGTGCTTCTTTGCCCTCGGTGCCCCGACCCGCAGGAGGCATTGCCCTTGCAGCACCGCACGGCGCACCACGAGGCCGGCACCGGCCGCGGTGAAGCTTTTCCGCAGAGATGGGTGGATGGTGGCACCACTGGCCTGAAATTCTGAAACTGAGGGGATTAACTTAAGAAAAAATTGGGGGAGATATGCTGTAGATCCAGATTATGGATGGGGATACAATTGGATATAATTGGGGATATTCGGATTATATAGATTATGGAAAATATATGAAAATATATGAAAATATATGATGATTTTTGTTGGAACTGATCACTTTTGGGGGATGATAATAACTATGGGAAATAAATTGAGATCATACTGATCATAGTTTGGATGGGGATAACTGACAATGATGTGATTTTTGTTGGAACTGATATTTTTTGGGGATTATATATCTGGATACATCTGGATTGAAGGAGAACATCTATGATAAGGAGTTATAAAGAAAGGAATCTATATATGAGTTGATCAAGTTTACGAACGATAGGTATAAATCCAGCGGAAATGATGCAGTTAGTACAAAATAACGGCCAAACGGTCCAAATTCTGTAACGTTATGTTTAAATGATTACGGATTGAAAAGGTCAATGATAAGGTCCTCTGTATGGTTGCAATCCAACACTTCCTCATCTATGTGACTGAGACAATAAGGTCTATAAAGGATCCATATTGCGGATCTTTAGCAACCCTCTTCAATGAAAAACACGTTCGCATTTCACTGTCGGAGGTGTGTCTGAAGTCGGAACAGGCCGTAGGGAACAGGCCCCAATATTTAATGATTTTTAGGGGACAGTGGGGAAAATGATGATATGCAATGGGATTTTGGGGTTCCCGTAACAATCAAAATAACATATATACCCTCTGGATATTTAACATAGCCATGGAAAATGGTCCATTTATAGATGGTTTATCTATTAAAAATTGTGATTTTCCATGGCTATGTTAAATAATAACATATAATTAATCACTTGAAGATCCAACCTTTTTCAGCCAATTACATAGTGATGTTGTTCTTGAAATCCCGTTTTTGTGACTGAACCGCGAGCGGGGTTTTCAAAGGTTATGGTCACCATTCTCAGCATTAGGTTTTCATTAGGATTTCAGATCTATACTGAATTTGGGATACGATATGATATGATCCAACCATCCAACACGTTCACAATCAAAACATATGGCAAAGGTTGCGAACAAACCATCAATAGGGAGATCCAACCATCAACTGTCAAAAGTATAGCTTCCACGACAATGAACAGACTAAAGCATACTAAAACATTCAGTATCATTTACATATCATATATTAGCATAAAAACCATATAAAACCATCAACGATGAGCAACAAATGTATCAACGTTAGTATCAGCAAAAATAGCGATGTCCCCATGGGGATGCAACTGATGCTGCCATAGTAGCCATGGATTCATCCCCAGTTTCGGATTCAGAATTCACCGCGGATTTCCGGGTTCGTCACTGATCTTTTTGGCTTCGTCAAGTTCATTGTTGTTGTATTTCCCAAATGCTCCATGGTGCTGGAATATTTACCTACATTTACCCCAAAAATGGTACAGTTTTGTAGGTAAATATACCATACATAGAGCATTAATGGGTTTGTTCATGGTTCCATGTCGTATGCTCTATGTTCTCGCGTCATTTGTTGAACGGTGGTTCCCGGTGGAGCCTGGAATCCGAAAAAAATGCGCCGTCGTTCGATCGTTCTCGCTACAACGTTGACGGTGGAGCGCTGGTTCAAACATTGGAAACGACGCCAGTTGGGTTTGTCATGGTTTGTCTGAAAATTCCAACTGGTTTATCATGGCTTATCATGGTTTATCATGACAAAATAGTGCCCTTTCCCAATTCCACTG
Organism: Cladocopium goreaui; assembly: GCA_947184155.2. Lineage (NCBI taxonomy): Eukaryota > Dinophyceae > Suessiales > Symbiodiniaceae > Cladocopium > Cladocopium goreaui. The sequence continues at coordinate 617,681 of CAMXCT020000313.1, forward strand.
GTTTATCATGGTGAATAAAATCATCCCCCATGGCCATGGCCATAGATATCATAGATTGGGGAGTTCCCGTTTTCAGACACAGTTGAAGTTCACTTCGAATGGTTTTTCAACTGGGCTGAGCCATTTGAGAACGCAACGCCGACATTCATAGCAGGTCGTTGTTTCTTTGGTGCCTTTTCAAATCTCACGTGATCAATCTCGCTGATCAATTGATCTTAGGCTGCACACCACATCGCCACGTCCTGAATTGGGTTGAAAAGCTTGGATTCCTCGATCTTTCGCTCAAACTCGGCCGCGGTCGGGCTGGGACATCGTTCGTGGTTGATATATCAAAAGTTGTTCGTCAGTTTGCACCTCTGTTTTGCATCATGTTGCATCTATGTTCGAAGCTAAACGTGTCTGCCAAACGTCGCCCCGTTACGAATTCACTTTCTCTGCAGACTCGGACGTCGCAACAAAAATCGAGCCGCTGTTGGAGCGTTGAGAGAATGGTTTGGTGTTTGTTTGGGCTGTGAACTGTGTGAACCCCCTGATTTGTCGTTTCTAGTTGGTTGGGCTTTTAAAAAGTCAGGTGAAGACGCAAACAACTAATCCTTATAGTACTTTGCTCAACCTGTTGGTGCTGCTATTTGCTTCGCCGCGTCGCTATGGGAATCGTCATGGTTGCACAACGGATGTGCTGTCGAGATATGTCGAGATCGCCGTTGCATGGAACGTGGACGCCTTCGTGGTGTTTTTGTTTCGCCAACTTGTTTGACCTCCTTCAATGCAATGATATCCAACGGGTTTGTCGGAAAAATGATATGATTAGAATTGATCATCAATGATCATCATCACCATCATCATCCCATATCTTCCCCAATCTTCGCCATAACATCCATAACTTCAGGAATCGACAGATCAGCTCCCCATCTGCGGCGTCGGTCTTTTTCGGCCATGGCTGGGGCCTGCAATGCCTTGGGCATTGGCAACTCTGCTGGCTGCCTGCCAGAGCTGTCAGTATGGCCGTGGCTGACGCTGGCAGCTGGAGAGAATTCTTATCATAGTGGCTTTCAAACATGTTCAAACCATGAACTGAGGTAGGAATTACATGTCAACAATATAAATAGATAATAAATAATAAATAAATAAATCAATGGATAGATATATCTATATATAATAAATAAATGCAGAACATGAATGATAAATATATATATGCATATTCGTTGGTAACTCATGGTAAATCTATAAGACTTTCCTTGGTACTTCATACACCTCGTGATCGACATTAGGGTGCTCATGCAACCACTAACAATATGTGATCTGAAGTGGGAATCCATGCGTTCCACACAACGATGTTAACTTTTGATGACATTAACAACTATGGATAACCGTCCCAAGGCTTTTCAAGTGACTTTATCGCTACTCATTGATATGGTTTGGGATTTTGGAATATTGGGATAATTAACGTGATAATGATTGATATTGCAAGACCTTTTCAAGTGATGTTTAACCCGTTTAACCCAACAAAATGGATCAAAATGGCTGAAATATCTGGGAGGCCCCTCAAAAAAAAACATACCCATTAAACATCGCAAATCAACTGCAGTTTTGGTGCCCCCCAAATCTGGATGGTTCATAGTCTAAATGTAAACATCTGCGGTCCTAGTCGTATGCCTGAAATTTTGACTTAGAGCCAGATTCTCCATGTTCAATGATATTCCATTGTCCATAGATTGATGCAAGGGAAAGATTGCAGGAAACCATAGACTCTTTACCTCACATCAAGTGTCAAAATATGTCAAAATGTCGAAAAACGCAACACATAGCCGAAACATACTTTTTCAAACATCTCTCTGGGCCCACGGTGTAACTGGAGTCTTTTCTACATATCCCATGATTTTTGTTCGTGGCACGTCGCCTCCAATACCAAAAACCCATGGGCAGCAGCAGCACCGCCGCCAGAGCCGCAGGGGTGTTGCAGGAGGCTTCCACCTGCGTCCATTGACAAGGGTTAAACTAGAAATATCTATAAATGGGGATATTATACATGGTTATATATCGTTAGGTTGAGTTATGCTAAGTTATAATAAATAGGGATATCTATCGATAAATGAAAATATTTTTGTAAGGTTAAATTATGATAATGTGGGTAAAACAATAAACCACCCATGGCTGGGAATGGTAAACATACGACCTATCAAAATGGTGATGACTGGGGTAGGGTTTATGGCACTGTGTTACCCACATTATCATAAATGCTTGTGTCAATACTTCCCCATCCAAGAAGAAGTCAGGAAGCAGTTGGACTGACCTATCCAAGGTTGAAAACCCGTTTTCAATGGGGAAATAAATGTGGAAGATGCCGTGAAAATATTATACCACCTAGGGTAAACTAACTTAGATGTGGGAATCCCATGGGGAACCCCGTGGACAATGATCTACAAATGTTTGTTTTTCCATATCTACGTTAGTTTGCCCTAGGGTCATTTTTTTTTGGCAAGAATAAAATGCAAGGATCATCGGAGCGAAAACATAATCTAGCAACCAAATCAAAGTTACCGTTGGTACTAAGAAACATTATCAGTATAATACAATATGATATAATATGATATAATATAGTATAAAATGTTTGGAACATATATTATATATACAACATATCTAAAAAACATTGAAACATGTTCATCAATCACCTCCTATAGCGGCTATCCCCCCGCCTGGCTCACCCGGGAGACCCCGGAGTAACCGCGGCCTGCAATGGGCTCCAAAGACCCCAGCTACAACGGGCTAAATTCGGTGTGTATAGTTTATTTATATGTATATATATATGGTATATACAAATGATTGTAGATATATACACATCAGTATCATTGGTTAGTACATGTTAGTATAAGCCCCTATATATACCATGGTCATGAAAGGTGACTATCATTGACCATCAGGCTGCGCGCCAAGGCCTGGATGAAGGTAGTCTCATCGTTACAGTAGCAGTGTCGTTACAGCACCCAAAAAGTAAAAAGTAAGAGCCCGTTAAAACAGTGATAAATCACGAGTCTATCTCTTTTCAGACTTACTATATATCATATAAGATTATTTATATGATACTTTCTGATGTGTATTTCTTGTGTATACAATGTATATATCTACTGTATCTATACATGTTTACAGATTGTGTATATAAAACATCATTCTTCATTTGATGCGGAAGAAAGTTTCGGGGTCTCCAGTGAGGCTCAGCGCCGAGCCTCTCATTTTCTGTGGCCGTGGCTCCAAAGATTCCAAGTTGTCATTGCTGGACATGCTTTGACTATATCATTATCGAAGGAAGTTTGGAAGTCAAACTTCCGACAATATGGAGAGATGAAAAAGCAGTCAGCAGGGAGAAGAGTCAGAAGAGAAAAGATCAGAAGAAAGAAGATGCAGGCGCGCGAAAAGGTAGGAAAGTCGCGAAACACAGTGTTTTTTCGTGGTTTTGTGGCTCCGGAGGGTTGAAAAGTAGGCTCGCTAAAGCGGCGGGTGCGGAGACATCTGGGGAGATGAGAGATGAAAAGTTGCACACCGTTGTGGCGCGAAGCACATTTGGAAGTAAAATGTGTTAAAAACTGAGGGGTTCGGACCACTTTTGGAAGTTGAGATGTCAAAAAAGTGCACGCCGTTGTGGCGCGAAGAACATTTCGAAGTCAAAATGTACAAAACACCACATGTTCGCGCCACTTTTGGAGGTTCAGATCTCGAAAAAGTGCACGCTGTTGTGGCGCGAAGCACATTTCGAAGTCAAAATGTACAAAACACCACATGTTCGCGCCACTTTTGGAGGTTCAGATCTCGAAAAAGTGCACGCCGTTGTGGCGCGAAGCACATTTCGAAGTCAAAATGTGCAAAACACTAGGGGTTCGGACCACTTTTGGAGGTTCAGATGTCGCTTCGCTTCGGGTCATTACACTACACTATACACTCCACTACACTACAGTACATTACACTACACTACACTCCACAACACTACAACTACAACTACAGAACTACACAACTACACTCCACTACACTCCACTACACTCCACTACACTCCACTACATTAAATTACAATACACTACGCCACATTACACCACACTCCACTACACTACACTACATTACACTACACTATACACTCCACTACACTACACTACATTACACTACACTATACACTCCACACACTACAGTACATTACACTACACTACACTCCACAACACTACAACTACAACTACAGAACTACACAACTACACTCCACTACACTCCACTACACTCCACTACACACCGCTACACTAAATTACACTACATTACACTACACTAGAAGATCGATAGATAGATAGATAGATAGATAGATCGATAGATATAGATAGATATAGATCGATAGATATAGATAGATATAGATAGATATAGATAGATATAGATAGATATAGATAGATATAGATAGATATAGATAGATATAGATAGATATAGATAGATATAGATAGATATAGATAGATATAGATAGATATAGATAGATATAGATAGATCTAGATAGATATAGATAGATATAGATAGATATAGATAGATATAGATAGATATAGATAGATATAGATAGATATAGATAGATATAGATAGATATAGATAGATATAGATAGATATAGATAGATACATAGAAAATAGGTAGGTAGGTAGGTAGATAGTCAGAGAAAGAGAGAGAAAGAGTGAGAGAGATCAAGCACCTTTCAGTCCATCAGTGGCTTCGCTCTGCCATCCCGGATTCACAACAACCAAACTCTCCTCATGGTTTCCTATTTTTGAAACTTCCGCCACCGCCTTGTGCGGTACTACTGGTATATATATATATATATTATACATTACATATATAATTATAGAGTGATTTCCATGAATCCGTCCATGACTTTGATCCATTTCTCAAGTCTTAGAATCCGTCCTTCTGTTCACCCCCAAAATAGCTGGGGCTTATGGATGTTCATCGCCAGTTTCCGTTGTGTCTTGACCTCTAGCCATGCTGTCAGCACCTCCCAACGGCAGAAGGCCAGGCCGCAGGGCGTGCAGGGCGCGCAGGGCCCGGGCCCGCCACATGGGGTCCAATGGGTTTGCTAAGAAACACACACACGCAAAAAAAAAAGAGAAAACCCATGTTTTTTTCATGAGTTGCTTCACGGCTTTTCATGTATGCTTAATGTTTCATGGTTTTTTTTCCATATTCCATGAGTGTTGATGATGTGCTTTTCCCCAATTGATGTGTCCAAATCATTATGTTGAATCGATTTTGGGACAACTGTCTTTTTTGGGGCACTGGTTCTGAGGGTGCCCCACTGGGTCTACTTATTATCAAGGTTTACTCTATAATTACATACTTTATATTATATCGTACAGGTATGGGGAACGGATGGTTGTGGAACCTCCCCATCTCTGTTGTTTCACAACCGAAAAATCCGAAAAGGGCTTCGATGGGGACCGTTAGGAGACCCCAAAGACCGGAAGAAAAGTGGTAGTGTGTCAAAACCTTGTACCCCTGGTGAACATCAAAATAGCTGGTAAATGGATGTTCATCCCCCTAAAAATGGTATTAATAGGTATTGATCCATAGCCAAGTGAAGATCTAGGTATCAAACGCTGCATTCTGTAGCAAATAGGCTAATAGGAAACAATTAATATCTACTATTAATATCTATATATATATACACTATAGAAATTCCTTTGAAATTGGTAATTTTCTTGGGTTGCGACCCGGTCGCCAACGTATTCGGTCACCTGCACCCACACCGGAAACCATGGGATCTCCCCATGGTGATCATTGGATCATTGGATAATTGGATCATGTGACTTCAGTAATCATGTGACTTAATAACCAAGAATTTCCCAATTCAATTATCATTGTTGATAATTTTCACATGATCGCCCCAGAATCAACCAACATGAGATGAATTCGACTGCTCAGCTTACTTTCGTAAACTATTAAGAACTATTAATATATATATTCTATATATATTACGAACTTCTATGACAAACGGCTAAACATGTGTTGTTTTCATGGTCAGTCCATCCTTTCAAAGTTTGAGTAAGGGTACTGCGGCCTCTTGTGTGTCATATAGTCGCTACAGCTCGAAATGTGAAAATCACTGGCCCAACAAATGATGAAATATGGATAGTATTATGGTCATAGGTATGGTCATACTTGATCTATCATGATACAGAGGTTTAATAATATGGATCTTGTTCTTAAAAGTGCACAGCTGTTGGATGGCGAAATATCCGAGCATTGCTGTTTCTTTTTGTTTGGCCAATGCCAGATATGTATGGCGGTCTAGCTATAGATGTTGTGGTTTGTTCCTAAACCAGTTTTATACATCTTTATGTTTTTGGGTCAAATCAGCCTCATCGCTTTTCACATCGTAAAGCTGTCGATAAAATGACAATCACGGTTCAACATATTTGGGTATGCTTTGTACCAAATGCCTATCTGTGCGTTCAACATGGTGTGTCAAGAACTCCCCACAAGTATACAGCAAATGCTAGTTGTTTGTAGGTGAAGAACTGTCCCAGGCAGAACAACAATCATTCAGAAATAATAACTCAGATTTGCAATGCTTAATCCTCCATATTTCCAGGTCATAAAAATGCTGCATCAATCATTTCCAGGTCATGTTCCAATCCTTCAGAGCCTTCCGATTTTTCTTCGCTGCGCTCAGTCGCTCAGTCTTTCACTGCAGCCTGTAGCTCCGTCGATATGTCAGGGCAGGATTTTGGATGATTTTGGATGATTTTGGATGATTTTGGATGATTTTGGATGATTTTGGATGATTTTGGATGATTTTGGATGGGGATATCGTGGGATTTCTCTGATCAAACCTTTTGCGAACAAAATGGAGCTTTATTTCGCGAAAATCATCGAAATGAAGGAGGCATTTTCCAGCAAACCATGTTTGATGACACCGTTTCGGGTATTACTGTAGCTGCTATCCCATTCCATTGTTATATATTTTCTAGTGTGACATTCTAAATTGTAAAGTTGCCATTCTCATCCCATTTATAGATGATTACCCTCTGGTAAACTAACATAACTATTACTTTGATGGCCCAGTCGAAATAGCTGATTTACCCATTTTTTTCGCATGGTGGATCTTTCCATAGTTTTTGGTATGTTTACCAGGCCGGGTAAATCCCATTAGATTCCATTAAACCACCATAAATCCCATGGAAAATCACCATTTTCCTATGGTTTTCCTATGGTTTTCCTATTTTAAGCCATGGTTTTCTGTTGCAAAAAAACCATCGACCGTTGAAGACCTGGTTTTACCGTCGGAGCGCCTCTGGAGGATCTCCTGGTTTTTTTCGAACGCACGTTGTGGTTTCGTTGAAGAGATGGGAACTCGATAGGTACCCAGGGATCTTAGTAACATATGTATATATTATAGATAATATGTATATATGTTATACAGTGTGTATATGTATATATATACATAATGTATATTATCATACAGTGTGTATATATATATTATACAGTGTGTATATATATATAATGATAATAATACATATGCAATATACTTTAGATGCACTTTTGGGGATTGCATGTAGATTCTTTCTACCATCCCCAATCTAATTGATATTTTTGCAACTCCCTTAGCAATTAGATAGAAGTTGGTCAAATCTGCTTGGAAAATCGTGAGGAATTTCCAAACTCTATCGTTTTGGGGGTTACTACAGTAGATGGACAAAAAGATCAAACCCTACAGACGCCTACCAAGTAAACCCCCAGGCCCAAAATTTCAATGTTGCACAAAGCTCTATATAGCTTCCTCCGCGTTAGGGTTTGATTTTTTTGTCCACCGGCCCCAAACGCGCAGCCCAAAAAGCAACATTGAAATTTGGGGTTGCAGGGGCGACGACAACACAGCAGGGGTTTGATTTCATCGTCCTACGGTAGTGCTACAGTTACAGTCAATAATAACCATTCAAAATTGGAGATTAATAAATTATATATATGGGATAACCTCTAGTGAAAAAAAAATGGAAGGGAGAAATGAAGAAGGATATCATGGCTTTTTTCAGCACAAGCCTTGGGGTTCCTGTAAAATGTTCCAGTTTGGGACTCTGAGGGAATAAATGTCTCCGTCCAACCTGATGCACACGGACATTCACTCACTTGAGAATTGATGGATTACAACTATTACTATTATTACTAATATATATATATATATATGTGTATATATATATACATATATAAGGGTGCAGAATTGTTTTTGGTATTTTTTTTTACAGTTTTGGAATTTTTTTTGGGGTTCGTGCCTCTTCAATTTTTCCATGGTTTTCTTCAATTTTTCCATGGTTTTCTTCAATGTTTCCATAGTTTTCTTCAATTGTTCCATGGTTTTCTTCAATTTTCCATGGTTTTCTTCAATTTTCCATTGTTTTCTGCAAGTTTTCCATGGTGTTCTTCAATTGTTCCATTGGTTTCTTCAATTTTTCCCGGGTTTTCTTCAATTTTTCCATGGTTTTCCAATGGTTTTCTGCAAGTTTTCCATGGTTTTCTTCAATTTTTCCATAGTGTTCTTCAATTGTTCCATGGTTTTCTTCAATTTTCCATCGTTTTCTGCAAGGTTTCTTTGGTTTTCTTCAATCAATCAATCTATATATATATATATAGATATGTATGTATGTATGTATGTACGTAGGTAGGTAGGTAGGTAGGTATGTATGCATGCATGCATGTATGTATGTATATGCAGGGTGTGGTTTAGGGTTTAGGGATACAACATCTAATTAGGTATAATTACATGATTATTTGTTGTTTATGTTGGGATCAAAGTTGTGTATAAAAACAACCACAAATATGTCATATATATATATGTGTATACGTCTGTATATCTATAAGTAAATATGTATGTGTATTTATAATATATATATATACTTATAGTTATATAATTATATAAATATATATACATTGATATGTATATACATATTAATATGTATGTATATATATATACATTTATATAAGTACATTAATATATATAAATATAAGTGTATATATAAATGCAAATATATACATATACATATACATATATATATATATGTATACGTGTGTCTATATATATATATGTCTAGATATATATATATAATTTTTAACAAAATATTAATATAGTCGAATCAAACAAGTGTATTGAAAAGTGTGCAAGTTTGAATTTAAATAATTAAAAAAAGCGGGAGGGGGGGGATTGGGGGGAGGGCGCAGCGCCTCCCCGCCAAAGCAGATTGGAAACACCTATTTTACATGCAAGGTGCTGGGTTGAATGTGATACTCAAGGTGTATAGACTACACGACATGCACCCTGGAAACATGTGGAATACAGTACATATACTTATAGATACATACTTCTTTATATATATATACATTTATATGATTTATATGTATATACATATGAATGTATATATATATAGGTACATAAATATATATTTATGTAAATATAAATATATAAAAATAAATATATAAATATAAATATAAATATATAAAATATCAATATGAATATGTAAATATAAATATATCAATATAATATTTATTTAAGTGTATATATAGGCTATATATACATGCATAAATATAAATATATAAATATATTTACATATATATGTATATATATATGTAAATATATATATATGTAAATATATATATACATATATATGTAAATAAAAATATATATGTAAATATATATATATATGTAAATATATATATATGTGTAAATATATATATATATTTGAATTTGAACATAAATAGTAATAATATGTATATATAAAAAAATATATATAAGTAGAAAATATAAATAATATAAATATATCTAGATATAAATATACAAGTGTGTATATAAATGCATATATATATATACATATATATATATACATATACATATATATATGTAAATATATATATATTATGATTTTAATTTAAACATAAATATATATATATGAATATAGTCGATTCAAACTAGTGTATTGAAAAATGTGCAAGTTTGACATACTAAAAATACCACCAAAAGCCATGGAAAGCAAGCCAAAAGCCAAAAGCAAACAAGCAGAAAGCAAAAAAGCAAAAAAGGCAAAAATAACAAAAAGCAAAAAAACAAAAAGCAAACAAGCAAAAAAGCAAAAAAGCAAAAACGCAAAAAATCAAAAAAAGCAAAAAGCAAAAACGCACAAAAGCAAACAAGCAAAAAAGCAAACAAGCAAAAAAGCAAAAAAGCAAAAAAAGCAAAAAAAAGCAAAAACGCAAAAAAGCAAAAAAAGCAAACAAGCAAAAAAAAACAAAAAAAACAAACAAAAAAGCACAAAAGCAAAAAAGCACAAAAGCAAAAAAGCAAAAAAAAGGAGAAAGCAAGATAAAACAAGAAACCCAAAAAAAAATCCAAAAACGTAAAAGAAAAAAATCAAAAAAAAATAGGCCTCCTATATATATAAGTGTGTATATATATATATATGTGTATACATATATATATACACACATATATTGCATATATATATATATGTGTATATACACATATATTAAATATATTGTATGTGTACTATACCATCCATATTATAACTGCGGCATTTTCTGGGCCCGTTGACCAATTCCCAATTCCCCAGTGGCTCCCACGGCCCACTCCGCTCCTGGGCTGGCCTCGGCGATGACCGAAGGATGGTGGTTTCAGCACCAAATCATGTCTGGTTGATGGTATATCATGGTATACCTACCCATCTGAAAAATAAAAAAATCTTTGAAACCACCAACCAGATGTGTTTTTCGTGTTTTTTGAAGACCAACACCATCAAACATGGAAAAAGCCAGTGTTTTTTCGATTTAACCATCACCAATTAGGGATTTTAACAAGGCGAACCCCACATCCATTCGAGCTTTTTTACGGTACCCAAAATGGATCCATCGATGCGCCACTAATCTGAAAGCTATCGGAATGGTGCTAGCATCCCTAGAAATTCCCATGGAATGAGGCTAAAACAATGCCATACAATGCCATGGCCTTACCACCCCATGGTATGATGGTTACCAGCTATCAAAATGATCATGCTGATGACTGGAGGATTTATGTTTATGACATGGTTAAAAAACCACATTAATCATGTTCACAAACATCATACCATCCAGAAAATCAACATAGATGCTGACAACAATTCCTTTTTGGAAACTAATCCTCCAACCTGCAACTGAAGGCAGAGTCCATCATGGTTGACCTTCGAATTCCACGTTTTTTGGGGAACAACAGTTGTGGTATGCCAAACGTTCCAACCCCTCAACAAAAACGATTATCAATGCAACAACGGTTCACCAACACTGACCCAGTTGCAAAATGGGTATGGTTCCAAATTGTGACTCAAGCGTATTGATGCATAAAACCATGTTGATACAATAGATACACCAGGTATCAATATAAAAAGGTGCATTGGATAGCCGATAGTCTTGACTCTTAGAAGCAAATGCTATGCAACAATTATACATCAGTTTAGACTTACCATCTGGTTATGACTAACAGTTCGCCATGGAAAATCCACCCATTTTATAGCTAGGTAAACCATCTATTTCGATTAGGGCCATGGCTTAACCATGGCGAACTGTGAATGTCATAACCAGGCCGGGTAAAAATATCACCACATCACTATTAGAAAGAAATCCAGCCACCATTAGCCTTGTTTTTTTGAGCCAGCAAGACCCCCAAAAATATGAGGCAAATCATATGGTTTCAGTATGGGATTTGCCTGTCCAGTCACTGGGGTTTATTTCCCCATTTCATGGCCATCAACGTGCCATCAATCATGACAAAGCTGGCTAACCCGGGCTTTTCCAGGAAAGTCCAATTACAATATTAAAATACAATCAATAGATCGTAAATACCATCAGATATAGAGTCACTTTTTATTTCACAAGATTATATATATACATATATCTATATCTATATATCTATATATTATATCATCAAAAAACCATGAACAAAAACATGTAACATGGGGTACCCTGGGCTAAACGACCCAAAAAAAAACACCGGAACCACCTCGGGTCGTCCCAGCCATGACCGACGCGGCCACCAGCGGAACAGGCTCCGCAGGCACCGCAGGCTCCGCAGGCACCGCAGGCACCTGGCGGAGTTGGGTCCCAGGACTTTCTGACGTCCCAAACAAGAAATAGCCATACATATACTAGTTACATATACTACATATATATATATATAATATATATATATATATATATGATATTGCGTGAATATATATATATATCAATATATACTTTATGATTAATGTATCTAAGCATAAATATATATATATGTATGTATATATATATATGTCAATGTATATATATATATATGTATATATATATATGTATATATATATATGTACATAAGGAACGAATCTTAAATAACTATATTGTATATGGTAAAATATGTTCGACGCAAAAATGGTGACATTCATACATACTTTAGCTATATACATACTTCATGGTGTATATACGCATGTATATAAAATATCTAAATCATGGATGAATGTTGTACGCACACATATATACAAAAATCTACAAATATATATATATACCCTCCGGTAATTTAACGTAGCTATTGAAAATGACCATTTATAGTGGAATTACCCATTAAAAATGGTGATTTTCCATAGTTATGTTAGTTTACCGAGGGTATGTACAGACAACAACCCCAGATGAAGCAAAACCCTGCACTGTTTATTTCATAAGGGGTGCCATTCTAGTTTCAAACGAAAAATCACTATTTCATCCCGGTTTGACAATGTATAAAATAGATGTATAGACATGTGACATGTAATACATATACAGTAATATACATAGTTATATATATATACCGTATATAGATTTATAAACATATATTATAGTGTGTATTTAGGTATTTATTGTTATCATCATGGGACAATACTGCTAGTATTTTAAGATGAATCCGGAAAATTTTTGTTGGTTGTGCACCCCATCCCAAAAATCCCAAAAATCATGGTTGGATCAAAAATACCCCCTGCATTTCTGTTGATCAAATCACAATTTTCCACATCATGTTCGTTAAATCCGCAGAATATCCCATTGAACATCCTATATATATATGGGTAAATTACAATATTTCACTAAGATGAATTAAGGCCATTTGGGGATGATTTCCCGTATCAACCATGATTTCCAGGGTTCGGTCGCACTGAGGTCGCGATCAAATTTACCCAGATATATGTCTATACAATGTCAAACCTGGGCTAATAAACCCCTAATCTGTTGATCATTGTTGATCTTTTTGGGATGCGACCATTCTTCTAACGTTTGTTGTCATGCGTTTTGGTAGCCGAGTACGTTTTGAAACCCGCCATTTTCAGCCAGGGGTGACGTTCTATTCCTATTGACTCATCGCCAATACTTGCATGCGCATCACGGGAAGTAGTTCACCGGGGGGACATTCCATATACATTGGGTATTTGGATAAATTGGTGACCTTCAATAAGCTTACGGTATATAAATAAAGCCATTTGGAGATGATTTCCTATAATTACTCATCACATCTAATCACCATTTCTGAGGTCGAAGTGAGGTCATTTCCAGTGCCCGGATTCTTCTCGCCTTTTCTTCACCTCTTTAAGCAATGTCTAAGTGATGGACGGCGCCATACGGCTCCAACGGCTCCCGCAGTTTTTGACGCCAGCCGATAGGCTGGGAACATGAGACCTTTGCCAAGAAAAAAAAGGGCCAGCTCTCCCATCGATGTGACCCACAAAGCAGATTCAACTGGAATATGACTAATATGACAATCTTGGTGATCCAATGGAAGCTAACCAATGATTATTGCGCTTTTTGTACATGGTTAGTAATTCCGATTCTGATCCAGTTGATGGGAAAAACAAAATTTGTTTTCTCTCCTCAAAAAGCAGTCATCACAAGTCGCTGCGGATCATCCTTCCAATTTTGCTGCAGTGAATATATTCAGAATTAGGAGCCAAGCATAGCAATGAAACACACATTCTTCACCATCACCAATAAAAATAAGGGTATAGCCATAAGAAAACGGATAAGACAAACATCCTCTTCCAATTCAGGGGATGTTACCAGAAGAGAGTCTTCTCATAAAGATCCAGGCAAACCGGGGTTCTTCACAAAATATCATCAAATATGCTGCATAGAATGAACGTCCTGCTACAACCGTTGTCAGTTGTCGCCACCAAAACAGGGGGGCAACTGCGGCATGCCGTTGGCGCAACGGGTCACCTAGGATATCTAGATTAGATATAGCTAGGTCCGTCAAAGAGGAGCACGCTCGCATGCTCCAGGGCACTTTGTCACCCAGTCGTAGATAATCATACCCGACATTTCCGAGGCTTCAAACACCTTGCACCAGATTATGAAAGAAATATGTCTAGGTAGTTGGGTTTGGTGCCTGAAAAGAAAGGGGGAAACCGGGAAACCGAACAATTTGAAACCCATGGGTTAGAACGTTTAAATTCTCAGGAATTTCCTATGAAAATAGCACATGGCACATCCGAATCGAAAGTTAAGCAAACTATGCCGCCTAGGCCCCAGGAACCCGTTGAGGATATAGAAAACATGGTTTCCTCAGGAAATGAATGGAAAGAATATGACAGAATCTATAAATTACATGCATTCCATATCATTCCATATCATTCCATAGCCCAAAGGCTCTACCTTGGTTTCCCTGTAGGTTCAATACAGTAGTGCTTATTTAGGGGTCCTATCTTTGCTGCCCCACACAATTCCAAATCTGGACGTCCAGCCTGGAGGTTTTATCCATCGGTAAAATCCAGGGTTGACATTGACCAACTTGGGATTTCTCGGAGTTCACAAACAAAAAAAGGGTGTTTGCATGGCTTTGACTTCAAAAACTTTGGTTCCAAAATGGTCCAAACATATTTCCTCCATCACAATGCGTGCTGATTGCGTATTCCCGCAGCATTTCAGGTGATAATTTGATATAATTTGATGATATTCAAAATTCAACCCACAAATAAATGATTCTCAACAAAAATCGGTAAACCATGTCCAGCAATTATATAAATAATAGCAGATATCATATATATATATACATATTACATAATTCATAAAGAACTCAGAAAATTAAACCCGCCCGGTTGGGGATGGGGTCTGGATAGACCACCTCGGAAACTCGGAAACGTGAATTCCTGGGCTCATCACTGAGCAGTTGATTATCCACTTATACATCAACATCTGACACCTTTTTTTAAAGATGGGAGAAGAAGATCTGGCACTTTGTTCAAAAAAATGGGAGAAGAAGATCTTACAATGCACTGAATCCAAGTTTTTTTCTTAAAGTTCTCTCCTTCTTTACGGGAGAACACCACTGAATTGAGACTGGCGCAGCCATCAGGTACCACACATCCCGGCAGACTCCTGCGATAGATGAAAATCTGTGAAAAATGGTGTTCCAGAACAAACTCTTCAATTAGCAGCGGTATGCTATTGGGTTTACCAATTTATATACCATCTGGTTATTTAACATGGCCATGGAAAATCCACGCATTTTATAGCTAGGTAAACCATCTATTTCTATGGGCAATCTATACCATGGCTATGTTAAATAATGATGGATAATTAATGGATATAACCATGATGGATACCAATTTATAATAGCACATTTATCCATGATAGCACATGATGATTTATATAGATGAACTTAGCACATGGTTCCCAAAAGTCCGAAAGGCCGTGTTTCGGGGCTTCAAAAAACGAATCACGGGACTTGGACCGCTCTGGCGCGCCCATGCCGCCGGGCCGTTTTCAAAAAACTGGGGATATCCTTGATATCATTGATATATCAATGTTCTATGGATGATAAACATGTTGAGCCGTTTTTCTATGATAAATATTGTGACATATCCATGTTCTACGGGATATCCATTTTCTATGGGATATCCATTTTTCATAGCCATCATTGATAAATGTTTGGCTCAGAAAACTGGAGCTGCGACGTCGCAAGGCGACGTCGCAAGGAAAATCCTTTTCGTTTTAAATGATTAAAAAAAAAGGGCTCTCTGGTAAACCATATTTATAGATGGATGTCATTATAGATGAGTTACAATTTTGAATGTCATGTATTTTCCTTATTTAAATAATGTCATAACTTTTCGTTCATGAATGTCATGAATGTCATGAATGTCATGAATTGTGACATATCCAAAACCCCCAAAAAAAAATGTTAGGCACAACAAAACTCAAACATTTCAGAATGTCTGAGTGTCGTCTTTTTCATTACGCAGTCATGGGGGAGTTTCTGTGACGTCATGGGGGATCTCCAGTCGTCACCTTTTGGCATTTCAATACTAGTTATCATGGTCATCATTGGTCATCCATTTTCCTTGGATGACTTCGGATATGTCGAGCTACCCCCATGACTTAGGACATCAGATAATTCACAAAGAAAAACCTATGATTTTCCGATGCAACGGGCTACCCTCCATGACTTCCGTTCCGGCCGGAAACGAAACCCGTCCTCTGAGGTGGATTCCTCCCAGTCCTGTGTCAGTTGATACACTGGTTTCAAACGAAACCGTATAGACCTTTTTTCCAAAGCTTGGATTTATCTATCTTAACTAAGTGTCTAGTTCCAGGAAGTATATCAATAATTGATAAAATAAAATTTACATGAATCACATGGCGTTTTTTTTTCACTAGTTCATTTAACTAACTATCAATAAATGGAGGATGTCACCATCAACCAATGGACGATTTGGGTCAAGACGAAATGGGTCAACCCATGTTTCAACTCGAAGCATAGAATTTTGGGAATCAAAACTTCAACACAATTTTGGAGATCAAAAGAGAATCTATAGATTCGTTTTTGTGTAAGCCCCGAGTACAAATATGTATACGTAGAGTAGTTGTGTAATTTTGCAATTTATTCATATATCTCAGTATCTCAATGAATCGCATTGATTCACCGAAAAAATTGGATAAGGAAACAGCCGTTGATTCCATCAGCCGCCCCCAGCAAGCCAGATGGTTTTGTAAAAAGGCAATTGGCACATTCTGAAGCAAAGAGATCCAAGTAGGTTATGAACGTTATCCGAATGTTATCCATAACCATGAAACAACATGGATGACATGGCAATAGACATTCACCTCTTTCTGTGTTGTTGTTTCTTTGGGCTGGTCGAATGAATCCAATAATAAATTGTCAGCCCATATCAGCCCCGCAGTGCAGATAGAGTATGATGGAGTTTATGGAGTATGATTCGGTATGATGAAACCTAACATCCAACATTGGAAACTACTTCCAGAAACAAAACATATTCTCTGATAATTATCAATGGTATTCAACATACCATAACATTATGATCAACATAGCATTGTAAGAGTATTGACCTAATATTATGACATTTGTTGATCCAATGACATACCTTTATCAAGATCCAATTGTCATTGGCCATCCAATGCCCAGATCGGAAACCGCCCAAATCATCCTGGTGCCTACGGCACACTTCTGAAGGGGGGAATTTAGATTCTATCCGTTTGAATCTGGGATATGTACCATATGTGAGATAGATAGATAGATATATATTATATATATAATGTAACTATATATATAATGTAACTATATATAATATATAATCATATACATATGAAATATCCAGTTTTTGTTGGTTTTTGTTACCAACTTTTTGCAAATGTTGACTGAAATTAACGTTGGATTTGCTGGTCCGGGGGCTATAGAAGACACACTAGATCAAACATGATCAAACTAGTATATAGCGTCCGGTGTCATCAAACATGGCTAGCTGCAAAAACCCGTATACCATCTGGTTATTTAACATAGCCATGGAAAATCACCATTTTATAGCTAGGTAAACCATCTATAATTGGGCCATCTATACCATGGCTATGTGAAATAACCAGAGGGTATAAATGGACTCAGCTACATGAGCAAATCATGGGCGATGGAGATTTTTGGAGCCGATTTTCCAAGCTGATAACACCAGACCAAGCTGGGTACTAGCCATTACCCTCTGGTAAATTAACAGTTGGACCCTGAAAATAACCATTGTTTAGTTGAAACTAATCTTCCAACCCCGATGACTGCCAGGGTCGTCATGTTAATTTATCAGAGGGTATCCCATTCACATTCCATTACCATCTTCCATGATCATATTTCATTATCCTCTTCCAGTATCATATCCCATTATCATAATCCAATGTTATCCCATTTATCTGGGTAAATCAATATAATTGACTAACCTGAAACTTGCGGCCATTTGGGGATGATTCCTCTTACTAATCATGATTCCATGGTTCGGTCACAGTGAGGTCACTTTAATTTACCAGAAAATAGTCCAATTAACTATAAACGATTGATATGACCCATTAACTATTTTAGTATTTTTCTAGTTGTGATATCATTAATTATGCAAACATGTGGAATTCATTCCATGATCATATTCCATTGTCATATAACCCCAGGAATGTTTGGTCCAATTCTAATTATAATATATCATGGTGATATGGTTCATTATCATTTATACAAAAATAATCATTATATTATTGGGTATATGGGATCTTGGATAATATATCAATGGTCTATCATCATTGTCCAATTGTAATGATAATAAATAATGATTGAAATTTAGTGATTTTTCATACTATTATCCCCTATAAATCCCTATAAATCCTTATCAATCCCTATCAATTCCCATAGAAAATCCCCTATTTTTCCCCATTTATAGATGATCAGTCGTCCCCATTCTCTTCGAACAAAATCACCGAAGAAGTCATCCCTTCACCTCTTCTTGCTCGGAGAGAAAGCCGGTCTCACAGTCAGATGCGATGGGATGATGGGATTAATTCACAATGGAATTTGTTAATAATATATACAATATATTATATATGGATAATTGAATATAATTGAATATAATTGAATATATATATATATATGTGTATGTATATATATATGGTAAAATAATGGTATATAAATATAATATATAATAAATGGTATATGGATAATACAGTAACTTTACTGGTTGGTGGTTGAGCCACCCCTCTGAAAAATATGACAGTCAGTTGGGATGATGAAGTTCCCAATATATGGAAAAATGAAGAATGTTCCAAACCACCAACCAGATTATATATGGATAATTGAATATATAATGGATAATACAGTCCAGTATTATCCAATATATCATTATTCATATATTGATGATGGAATCGATCACCCTCTGGCTATTTAACATAGCCATGGTATAGATGGCCCATTTATAGAGGTTTACCTATTAAAAATGATGATTGTCCATGGCTATGTTATAACCAGATGGTAATAAATACAGTATATTGATGATGGATAATAATGGATGGATATAACAATGATGATGGATAATAATGGATGGGTTATTCACAATGATGATGGATAATAATGGATGGGCTATTAACAATGATGATGGATAATAATGGATGGGTTATTAACAATGATGATGTATTATAATGATGGATATAACAAAGATGGGGGATAATAATGGATGGGTTATGAACAATGATGATGGATAATAATTATGATTATAATGAGTCTTAATGGGCATGCATGAATTATAATAATAATGATGGATCTAATTAATGGATGGTAATGATTATAATGATGTGATTGTAGAGTAACAATGAAAATAATGAGTCTGAAGAATAGGATTGATGATGGAGAACCATGATTCATACATCTGGTTGATATGAACAATTTGTGATTTTTAATGGGTGATGATACTGCAATGACATTGATCTCGGGATCTCTTATTGATGTATCAGCTAATACATCAATGAACTTGTAATATGAACCTAGGATTAATGGATCTCTTACCTGTTGTTTTATCACTAAATCGATGAATTTGGAATTACATCAACCCAGGATTGATAAACCCCAGGGTTTACAAATGAATTTGGTGGTTAACATTAATATATACATCTTAAATTATGAAATCTAAGTGTAAATCACATGATACAAAACCTGAGAGAAAAGCATGGGGCTGTTCCCAGGGCGTCCGCAAAGACATGTGGTTTCGTCTTAAAATGGGTCCCCAAACAATTGGCAAATTTACCCTCTAGTGATCAAACATTATATTGAGGAACATCCACCATTTCTAGTTGATTTTCCCAGCTATAAACAAACCTCCATGGCTAGTTCGGGGATTTTGCAGCTAGCCATGATGGGGATGTGGCGGTTCCAAATGTTCAGAGCCATCTGCATAGGGGCTGCCCTGAAACAAGGCCACAGTGGTGCTGGTCATCACCCAAAAAAGTATTAACAACATGCTAAAACAGGTATCATTCTGCTGGGTAAATTGTAATGTTGTATAATAGTTCACTATATTTCACTAACCTCCGGGATTCCCCTTATCAAAACATCTCAAAACCATTCAAAACCACGGCCGGACGCACCTTCTCATCAGCTGCCGCAGCGATCTTGGCTTTCTCCTGCATGGATCACCCGTCCCATCTCCGAGAAGCATGTCTTTGTGTTTATTAGGAACAAGGTGGTGCCCCATAGTTAGCTAAGTTGGTTTATAACTCCCATAACTATGGTTTATGGCAGATATAACTATAGTTAATGGGGTTTATAAACCAACTTATAAGTGGGGGGCACCATCCTGAAGGGATTATTAAATTATAGATAGTAACTTAGTAAGCCCCCCCAAAAAAATAGAAAAACGAGCTACTCTCTCACAATTTTGGGTAGGATTTGATTTTTAGGAAAGCGACGTACTGTATCGATTAAGGCCTAGGGGGGAGGTTGTTACGGCATTTCTGACCAAGGGCCTCAATTTTTGGGCCATCCCGTAACAGATAATCATCCAATCTTGCTGGGCAACATCCATACGTACTTGTGAACATCATCACCATAATATCACCATTTTTTATGCAGGTAGTTTAACTATGTTTTGAGGTTCCAAGGGTTTCCTATGGTTTTCAGATGTTTCCAGCACAGAGACGACCGCTATGGTGCAGCGATGGGGATAAGCTTCGCTCCGCGTAAGGGAGCTTCCAACCACCGACATATGGCCTCTATGGGAACTGTGCTTGTAACATGTGCATACCTAACCATATTTAATGTATGTATACAAGTATGTATACACATGTTGAGTATATATATAATTATATATACAAATGTTGTGTATATATATATAATTATATATACACATATAAGTACACAAATAGAATGTATATGGAAATGCGAATACGAATTGGAAATCCCAACCAATTTGAACGGCGCGGCTGTGAGCCCACACAAGCCCACAGCTCTGAATATCTCTGAATAAAATCCACCTTTTGCATTTGCCCACCTTTTCCAGAATCTGCAAATAGCTGTATAGACCTTGGATTGATGGAAAATGCTGGCTTTCCGCCAAGGTGGTGGTCAATGGGAAAACCTAAGTTTTGGTGGTCTTTGTACTACTCAGATTTTAGGAACCACAAAAAAAACATCAAAAAACATGAAAAACATGAAAACTATTTGACAACCACTTTAGCTCAGCATTTTCTTCGTTTGAAGCACCGAAGCCGCAGGGCGAAGCCGCACCTGGGCCTCCCAAGATTGTATGTTTATGATATTATACCAATTATTATATGTATCCATATTTTCCAGATTATGTATCATAAATATATCATAAATACCATAAAACTAAAAAAAAACATCCCGTTTTTTTCATCCCATTCATGGCTTGGTTTCATCGCCTTGATGTCAACCCGCGTTGACGACTCGTTGACTTCCCATCGTTTCTGAATGGGGTGTTTGGGGGGGTATCCCGACCATCCAACATCAACTAGGTTTACCCACTAACACAAGCGTTCGCCCATAAAAACACAACGTCAGCAAGCGTGTTTTTCCGCTGTTTTTACGTCAGATGTTTAAACGGTAAAGTCTACGCTGGTATCATGATGTTCCCGAGCTGCATCTGGGTCAAGTTCAAGTGGTTACCTAGGGAGGTCATCCCAATCTCAAGCAACTGGTAGCCCAGTTAATGGATACCGTGCAGGAAAATATAGCTGGTGATATGTGTTGTTATATAATGTGTTTGGCAGAGATACTCTGCACGGTTTTTGCTGGTTTGTCTAATTTTTGCCATCAAAGTTACAAGAAAGGTAGGTCTCCCACAGCCTCTAAATCTACCTGAAAAAGATGTTCCAACATGTTCCAATGATATTCGTACATTCCATCCCTGGAAGTCATGGGGAATCCCCAGTCGTCACCATGCTTCTTTCCCGCAACGACTCATGGTCATCCACGACTTGCCCTGCAGTCGCTGAGGCAAAGGGCTAAAGGCGATGACGTTGCCAATGACGGCGAACCAAATCACCTGTCGCCGGATGCCATGGTTAGTGATAGATTGACATAGATTATATAGATTGTTACTGTAACAAAAGATTATATAGAATAATTATGTAGCTTATATGGATATATAGATTGTATAGATTATATAGGTAACAAAAGTAGTAACACATGTTTTTTTCAAGGGAATTGTGAACGAATTGGTTGGATGGGAATTTAGATGATGGAATTGGAATTGATCATATGGGACAATTACAAGTAATCTATTTGGTAGTAGCGAATTAGTAATAGGGGATTGATTTAAACCCCATGGTTTGATAATACTAGTGTGGATGATGACGTAGAATCAACCGCCATACTGTGGTGTTAAGTACAGTATATATATATATCGCTACTGTCATTCTTATTAGTATAGTATTAATACCCATATTGTCATTCTTATTCGTATAGCTATTGTAATGTATTATATAATTTATAATTCCAATATCATTCTCAGCATTACCCATTAATCATATTACTATTTGCATAATCATTGATTTCAAATATGTCAACAACCACTGCGAATCATTGCGGCTATCCGGATGGTCAGCCTCAACGCCGAAATCACAAAACTTCACTAAGCTGACATCATCATCCGACCATGCATATAGGTGAAAAACACTGAGAAATCACATCCGACCATGCAATGTATAATATATAGGGGAAAAAACACATGGGAACTTGCAAAATATCACCGGAATATCATAGTAAATCTATGGAAATCCGAAATCTGGAGAAATGGGAACATCACATGGGAACATCATTGGGTGGGGTATACAATAGTACGTCTGGATAATATGTCTGGATTTAATGATAAATCACCAAGCTGAAATATGGTTCCGTCGTCATATATTGATCCAGACCCCTGGTTGAGCAAGTACAAGGTTTCAGAAAGACACCCGGCACCGAAAACTCCATTCGGCTCTGGATCACAGCCAGCATTCGCCCCCAAAAAAATGGTAAATTCAAAGAGAAAATGGGGGGTTTTGATCTCCTCCCATTTGCTTCAAATCAGAAATCCCCGAGTTTGCTGCGCATCCTGAATGTCATCTATTAGGTAATCCCCGGAAGTGAAACAGAAGATTTAAAGCCAATTCATCACATTTCATCACTATTGAAGTAGGATTTAAGTAATTCATCACTATTGAAGTAGGATTTAAGTCATTCATCACTATTGAAGTAGAATTTAAGTCATTCATCACTATTGAAGTAGGATTTTTACATGATTTTCCTATCCCTTTTTGGTTGGCTTCCTCTACAACGTCCTCATGGTTTTCTCCCGAAACGGCGCCTCAATGTACGGGCTGCCAGGCAATGAATGTACCTCCGGCACACATGTGACCCCAAAAAAACTGGAGGTAGTTTCTAGAGATTTTACACCTACCAACTAAACAGATATAAAAAAATGATATGATATGCCTATATATGTCTATTAATGCATCTATTAATATGCCTTACTCCCTAATGTTTGTACTTTTTTCCGTCAATTTCTGGGTATGGGGCACAGAGTCTCCTTGCAAAACGGTGCCAAAAAAAATTCAAACGCCCAGAGACTGGGCCATAGAATGCAGTTGGAATATGCAAAACATGGAAATGGGTCAAAGGCTATGACTGTATATCCCATAGGATCCATGTATGGTATATATGCTAACATTGGGGGTATATTGATGGTAAATGTAATCATATATAGCATACATGGATCCTATGGGTATATAATAATACTACCATGTATTGCTTTCCGGTGATGAACATCGCATATTTAAGGAACCGAAATGTAAGCGCCACCCATACTCCAACAGGAACGATTTTGGATGTGTTGTGGTAAGTCCTTTTGAAACGGCCCGAGTACAACCATCATCCTCAACATTTCTTACAATCATTCCTCTTAGCATGGCAAACAACGTGTTTGATTTTCGCTAAGAGTACCGAAAAATATCCAAGAACCTAATATATCATCAACAAAACTTCAGCTTCCATCCCCATCAATAATGTTCTGCTTTTTCACGGGCTCCAAACCCCAGTTTTCCACACATTTTCACACCCCCTGAAAAACCAGCCGCCCATTCGCGCCCCCGGACCTGCAGGAAGGGCAGGGTCAAGGTCAACAAGACCAGCGCAGCCTTGTTGAAGTTGCCGCCAAAGGCCGTGGCTGATCTCAGCGACGTGGCCAGATGCAATGGATTTTTGGCTTTTCTGAGAAACGCGTGGATGTGAATTAATATGGATGTGAATCACCAAGAAAATATATCATGAAAATATCTAGAGATCTATAGATTTATAGATATCATTATATATTTCATATTATTTTATTATCACTCACTGCATTCTTTCGGAAGACACATTGACAAATGACAGGATCAACAAAAAAAACGCCAAAACAATGGGAATCTCACCATAGTCCATCCCAATTACGCGCCCATTCGCCCAGAGAAAAAATGACTGGCAGGTGGTTCAACATATGCCCCTAATATCACCGAGTAATTTCATGTAATTTCCATCCCAACTCTTATTCTTGAACATGTTCAATCTTGTTCAACTAATCCCACCTAATCAACATCCAACAGAAACTATGGTGGATGTAAGACAACACAGCCAGCGGACGGCGAAAGCGTGTGCACGATGCTGAACTGGACAATGTTATACCTCAGTGTCAGTCGGTCTCTTGAACCACCGATTCTTCAGGTACTCCTGGAGTCATTTTCGAACTTCAATGCTGCCACTGAATGATGAGAGGCGAAATCAGATTTCTGGAGTTTGATTTCTCAAATGACACGTATATTTCCAACATCCATTTATTCTAAGACATAGATCAAGGGCTGTTCACTAGAGCCACGACCGAAAAAACTGGGACCACCAATTGGGTCCCCGAGCATGAAGGAAAACCTGCCAGCCGCGGCGGCTGGGATGACTGGTGGGTTTCATGAATTTTCATGATATAGTCCTTACCGGATCATAACTGGTGGAATGCTTACCACCCTTGCAGTCTTCGCTTGGCCCTGCGTAGATATCGATCTCTTTGTGTTTTTCGATGTTTTTCGTGCGGTGTTTAACAGCCCCCCAAGCCGTGACGGGAGAGAATCACCATCCAAATACACCCCCAAAAAGTTAACATGCAGCCCGAAAAATGGGGTCATGAAGACGCTAGTACCACAGGATGTGGTGTTTGTTGGTTCCAAGTCACATGAAAAAAGTGTCCATGTATACATGGACTATATATATACAATTATATACATATGTTTTGGTGATTCTGGGGGCCTCCATGTCGGGGATGAGAAACTTTGGCTGGCAAGTATTGTGAAAGCTGACCCCCCTGGCCCCCTTCTTGAAAAACTGCGATCGCGACGTCACAACTAATTACACAAAATAAACTCAGGTGCTATCCCCAACAGCTTGAAAGCTTCTCGTTTTTGCCGTAAAAAGTGCTTATGCCAAAAAAAAAATCGGAACCCTCCGGAACCTCACAAGGCCTCCGGAACCTCACAAGGTCTCTGCACCGGAACCCTCCGGAACCTTGACCGGAACCTGGTGTTGAATCTGCACCGGATCGCACCGGAGGTCATCTGGGCCAAAGACCCCATAGCAAAGTTTTGACATTGGGGGGTCCGGCCCCAGAGAGCTGGCAAGTTCGCCCTGTGGAATCCACTTCGAGTTCGCCTGGTGGCATGTACTGGATCTATCCATCAGGGCGGCCCAAACAAAAGTATTTCATAGTATTTCATATATTATATATGTTTCTATATGATCATACATATCCTGTATAGATCATATATGATCAAATCACATCAGTTTTTCATATTGACAAATTATATCCCAATTATACTGATATGACAATATTGTATAGATATAATATATCAAATCACCCAAATATGATCTAACAGATTGACCTTTTCCGTCCCAATTTCGCTGGAAATCCCCGTCCCCTCCGCACACTCCACTCAGCGCGAAGAGAGCGAAGGTCCCGGGAGCGATGCGCATCACCTGGCAACGGCGAAAAATTCGGCGATTTTCCATGGGAAAAGCACCTAGGAAAATGGTGAGTTGAACGTGACATGGAGATTTCAGGGGATTTTTGATCAGATTTATCCAGCACATTTGGGGATAGGGTGCATCAAAAGCTGGTTTATCCCTGGAAAACGGCGATATCTAGGACCTAGGACACATATTGGTAGATAAGGACACAATTATTGAACAAGGTCAATAGGTGTCACCCATTATGAAAAATTTAAGAACTAACGCAAGTAACGTAATATGAAAAACAAATGCAGCACTGGCGGGAGAGAAAGGACATCTTACCATATCCAGCTCTGGAGTTCCATCTGGACCTGCCTGACATTGAAACCTCAGCTTTGACCTCCTGAGTAATACACCCCAGACTCCGTGTGGAACACAAGAAACACCACCTAATTTACCTTTGGGGGGTAGGCGCTTAATTGTGGGATTTCTGGTTTTGGGTTTTAAAGACTCTGTGACTTCTATGCGAAATGCATAGCTGTGGTAGACCCAAAGACATGGTAACGGCGCTGATAAGAGGCCGTGCAGTGGTGTAAGATCCACATTCGTAGCATCAGTGTCCAATCGCAATTTCCTGAGGGTTTTTCAACATTTGCATCATATCAATGTGTTTTCAATGAGCTTAAAACCACGTAGTGTTCACCGAAAATACTCATGTTTGAGTGTTTTAACTCAAAAAACGGAATTTTTTATGACAACTCTTGTTTTCGAAACTTTGCTTGACATGAATTCTGATTTTTTTTGGCATTCACAGGCACAGCTCGATAGTTAACTTCTATACATTCCTGTGTGTATAGAAATGCAAGAGAACCTAGCAGTAGCGTAGCATGACGTATGTGTGGTAGTGCAAGAGAAGCGAGCAGTAGCGTAGCATGACGTATGTGTGGAAGTACAAGAGAAAGAGCAATAGCGTACCACGAAGTGTGTATAGAAGTGCAAGAGAACCTAGCAGTAGCGTAGCATGACGTATGTGTGGAAGTGCAAGAGAACCTAGGAGTAGCGTAGCATGACATATGTGTGGAAGTACAAGAAAACCGAGCAGTAGCGTACCATGCGGTGCGTATAGAAGTGCAAGATAGAAGTGCAAGAGAACCTAGCAGTAGCGTAGCATGAAGTGTGTATAGAACTGCAAGAGAACCTAGAAGTAGGGTAGCATGAAGTCTGTGTGGAAGTGCAAGAGAACCTAGCAGTAGCGTAGCATGACGTATGTGTGGAAGTACAAGAAAACCGAGCAGTAGCGTACCATGCGGTGTGTATAGAAGTGCAAGATAGAAGTGCAAGAGAACCTAGCAGTAGCGTAGCATGAAGTGTGTATAGAAGTGCAAGAGAACCTAGCAGTAGCGTAGCATGAAGTCTGTGTGGAAGTGCAAGAGAACCTAGCAGTAGCGTAGCATGACATATGTGTGGAAGTACAAGAAAACCGAGCAGTAGCGTACCATGCGGTGTGTATAGAAGTGCAAGATAGAAGCGCAAGAGAACCTAGCAGTAGCGTAGCATGAAGTGTGTATAGAAGTGCAAGAGAACCTAGAAGTAGCGTAGCATGAAGTCTGTGTGGAAGTGCAAGAGAACCTAGCAGTAGCGTAGCATGACGTATGTGTGGAAGTACAAGAGAACCGAGCAGTAGCGTACCATGAAGTGTGTATAGAAGTGCAAGAGAACCTAGCAGTCGCAATGAACGTTAACATTCCCCCCACCCACCCACCCGAACCGGTTAACAAACACAATGACCAGAACCACGCTGAAACAGAAAAAAGTGAAGACAGCACACGGCCCCTTAACAGCGACACCAAAAATATGTTTATATATTATACATACATACATATATATATATAGTTTTTTGACATATTGTGCAATCCCCCGAAATCATGCTTATGAAATTGATTATGTAGTCACAAGATCATCCGAAATAAATTGAAATGATCCATATATGCATGTTCCATCAAAAAGTGACAAAATCCTCCATCACCAAAATAATTTCATGTGCTTAAGTCTGACTTGCCTACAAAATATGCTATTTCTCTGACTGGTCTACAAAATATGGTATATCCATTCCATTCCAACTGGTTAATGATAATTTCCCCCAAAAAAATGATCAACCCAGACAATTAGTCATTAAAAAGTCCGAAAAAAACCTGGTTAATCTGCCAAACAGTTACAGTAGTCATTTAAAAATCTAAAAAAAAACTGGTTAATCTTAGAATTTCCCAACTGGTTTTTAAAAAATGGCCAACAAATCCTTGGGCCTCACGGAGAATCATGAAATCCGTGGCATCCTCCGTGTTGAAGACCTCTTGCGGCGATGAATTTGAGGAGCTGAGAATGGGGGATCCAAGTCATCAGGGGTGTTAATATTAACATGTTATATAATATATATAGTGTATATATATAGATATATATCATATATATAATATAAGATATACATATACTATATATATATGTTATATATATATGTTATATATATATATATATGTTATATATATATAATTATATATATATTATGTATATTGTATGGATGAATTTGGATGATTAATGGAATGGGTACCCCCATAAAAAGGAAACCTCCAAAGCTGTTGATTCTAGATGTTGGTTGTGCCCCACTCCGCTTTGTGAACTCATCCAATCATAAATGTGCTGTTCGTGCCACCAATTTTCGACATGTTTCCCACTTAATGTGTCTATGTTCCCATGAACTATGCGCGTTTAATCTCCAACTAACTATGTATTTTTGATAGTTATACTCCAATCATATCTGATTCTCCTCATTAACATTAGTGTAATTGCAGTAGTCCCATTACTTCTCCCATTGTGGACATATCTCATTATGTTATCCCATAACTTTCCCATGCCCTCAATATGTCCACCCCCCCAAAAGAAAAAGTTGGCTATATATCATATATCATACATCCCCTTTATATCATATGTTCCCCATGATTATCCCACTCTATCCCCATTGATTTTAGTTTAATCCCGTTCAAAATGATTAGCTCACCGTTTTTCCATTCTTCCCTGTTAACATAATTAGTTAACCATTGAACATAACTAGTTAACCATGATTCCCACTTAAGCCATTTAACATAATTAGTCAACATTATGTCAAATTCTATTCATTAACTATTTCTTATGATACCCTCTGGTAATTTAACATAGGTAATTTAACATAGCTATTGAAAATGGCCATTTATAGTTGATTTACCCATTAAAACATGATGATGTTCCATCGTTTTTTGTAAACGTTTACCAGAGGCTACTTATTGTCCTTAAATATCCCGATGATTTCCGATGTTAGATCATTAGATACCACTAATCCATTGATATGATCAAATGTCCGATGACATATTCCTATCCCACTCATGATAGTCATAATATATGTCCATTAACAAGTGGTATTATCACATTATATATACAGTAGATGGGTTTACTATAAGGCTGGATAGTTTACTATAAGTGAACCAGAAACATATGTCCAATTATGCTCCATTATGCCTTTTAAGTAAAATGGTTGTGGAATAGTCCAGTTCACCATTAAGAGTTTGATATTCGTTAACATGCTGTGATTTGCCCAGAATATCCTATGATCCCGATTTTCTGATGGACATATGACTCTGACATAAACGTAAATAAGGCGATTATCATGGCATAGTTATCCCTAACGATCATTTCACTAATGTGGCGGTGATGTCGTTAGTCGTTGTCCGATTAATTGTGGAAATATATGGGCTATCCTAATGATTTCCCCATGAATATGTCCTATAATAACTAATTGTTCATTGACATTACTGTACAATATCTTTTCAATGATATCCTCATTGTGGTAGCTATTGTCCAGAAATGTCCAGAATATCTCAGTCAACCATATGATATGATAGTTGATATTAGTCAACCATTCGCTGATTTTCCATGAAATTCCCATTGTACCTGTTGTGATCCCACGAAAATTGTGGTTAAATCTCCCAATTTAATCACCATTTATAACATTGTATAACCATTAACATGTTCATATCATCCAATGAAATGACAATTCATATGGACAATATCAGTGGATGGTTGCGAAATCCTGCATCACCCAACGGATGCTTGAAACCCAAACAAAATCATGGGATGTTTACCATCGTTTTCAACTGGTGATTGGGATTTCGCAGGCCCATCCACCGTATCAGTGACATATCCCAATTCCCAAAAATATGGACATCTCCCAATGATTTCCCCACGATATCGGAGATTTCCATAGGAATTTCCACCCTTCTTTTCCTCCGGTAAAACGGACGCGCACCTCGGGCCATTGTCCAGGCACGGGCTTCTCCAAGAACCTCAATGAATCTGAAAAATCTGAGTTGCGATGATCACATTCCCAATGGAAAGTCATGAAAAAATGGTCCAAACCAGCAAGAATATATAGCTATATATAACAATAACAAAACTATTTTTAAACAGTAGTAAATCTAAAAACAATATATTAGAATTGAAAAATCAATTAATATGTATATAACTTTATAGTAACGGTAATAAACATTAGGGGATAATGGCATTACACTACTTAACAAATACTGTTGTCTGATAACTAAAAGAATACCTGAAACCATCAAGCAGTACATACAGTTGGCAAACGTTGGTTAAAACAAATGCCAACACAAACGTCGATACACCAAAAAAATGTTTTTATATGGTGCACGTATATTTTGCATATATAGAAACCCCAAAAAGTCGAAACGTATTTCCAGAGTTTTAGAAACAAATATATTTACTGTACTTAATATTTCCAGTTTACAACTACTGTTCTGTCTGGGAGTGAGAAAAACTTCATCTGAATCTATGTGGACGTGATCCATCTATCTGTGTTGCTCCTCGGAGCTCAGGTGTACAAGTTGCCTGGCTGAATGGCTGAAATCCATTGAAATACCTTGTGACTTCCTTCGGGCCATCACCATTTTATAGTTCATGGATATCCAAGTCCAAGCCATTGTTTAAACTTCATATAGATACAAGTTGCCATTTGTTTAACTTCAAATACAGTAAATATAGATAAAAATTCGTCATGAATAGACATAGATTAAATGACAAAATCACTCCACATCAATCAACATCCTGTAGCACATTTCCCCCGAGCTTGGAGGACCGTCGCCTTTTGTTGTGGTTGGATCACCGAGCAACACCGCAAAGGGCACAAGGAAGATGGTGGCGGGCACTGACATGTAGGCCACCGTATCATAAACCTCGGTCCGAAACCGAAAGATGGTGCTATTTGCAGCTGTGAAATGTAAACCATAGCAGCTGGGGTACCAATGTGCCGGAAAAAAAAATAGTTCTGTTTAGTACTACTGTTGCATACTGTTGCCCGAGTTAGCGAAGTGGCTGGTTGTTGGGGTCTTCTGTATATCATGCATTGAATACGCCCCACTTCTAAGGAGGCATACTCCACTTGAAAACCACTGAATATTTCACTGCACGTCTAAGTATAGACCATACTAACACTGAACTATCTAACTTCACACAACATCTTGAGACATACACATATCGTGCTGGGACAAGCGACCACAAAAGTCATCACAACAATACAATGGTTGACCCCCAGTTTACCAATTGGGGGGTCCTCCACATAGTGATCATTCCAATATTACCCTCTGGTAATTTAACATAACTATGGAAATTCACCATAGAAATAGTGAATTTTCCCATGAAAAATTGTGTTTTTCCATGGTTATGTAAACGTTTACCAGAGGGTACTTGCTAATATAAATATGGTGTTTTTGAGATGGGACGACCCAGGTTTTCGATGTCAATCCTGCTGTCGCCAAAAAAGATCCCACATCATCCCAATATGTCGTCCCAGTATGTATATATATATATATATATCCACGTACAGACACCCATATGTCATATCAACATATATCATCATATATCAACATATATATATACTCTTTGGTGGTTTCAACCCCTCTGAATATTAGTCAGTTGGGGTTACTATTCCTAATATATGGAAAAATAAAAAATGCTCCAAACCACCAACTAGTGTGTATATATATATATATCAAATTATATCAACTTTGCTATTGAAACCTATTACTGTATATCACATATCCCCATTATATCCTGATAAACAGTGCCAGAATAATTACTTAGGGGCCATCTGGTAGTTACCGACTGTTCAGAAAAGGATTCCCAGTTCATGATGATAATCCCGAATAGATCGAGAACTATGTACAGGTAATTACAGTATTATGTATGAAATAGAACATATATAATATACGTATAGGTATAATACATATATATATATGAGTTAATACCCCCGAACTAATCATCAACCAACCATCATTTGTCAATTGTGTCAATTCTATCCGCATATTTTTAGATTATATCAAAAAACATCCCCCTATAGGGTTTGATATCCACCCCAGACTTTGTCATGTTCCACATATCCCCCTATTTACATCTCCACATTCCTACAAAATGATCGGATATAAGTGAGTGATGGGGACAGGGATAACTAATCTTATATCCCCCTATTACATCCTCATATCATTGTTTTATCAATTATGATTTCCTGCAAATGAACAGTGTTCGAAACCCTCTGTCGTCCCTGTATATGAGTTGGTTAATAGGAGTTCCCAGCGCATGGCTTGTGATAGTCCCCAGTATATTGCAGAACCCCCAAACTAATCATTAAACAGGCGTGCCGGACGCAGCCGCTGCTCAAATGACTTTAGTTGTGTAAGTGATTAAGAAACATTAAGAACCCATAATATGAGTTATATCCCCAAATGTGTGGATTATATTTTTAAGAAAAATAAGTCCCCAGTAATTATATTATATTGGAAAGCACAACATAGTAAAACCCTGATCATACTCCATCATCAAAAACATGTGTTGTATAGCCATGTATAGCCCCTTTATTTCAGGATGCGGTGACGAAATCCCAAAAAAAAACCAAGCGACGCTCATCTTCATCTCTCCCAGCACGCCAGCCAAGGCCAGGTTTAAGGATCCGCAGAGCAGGGACAAAATGCATATCACCACCTGCTGATGCTAAGGAAAACCCAGATCTCCATAAAATGTTTATAAAATGTTGAGGAAATGAAATTCTGAGAAAAATGAGCCGCCCAAAAATGAAAATGAATGAAAGTGGGAACCGAAAAACTTAAAGTTGATTTCATGGGAAGTATGGGTTTAAGGTGTATTTCGGGAAAAAAGGGTTGTAGAATTGTTGGCTCTGAAGCAGGTCCAACATCCAGAAATGGCGGACAAATCAAAAATGGTGGAAGATAACCAAGATAACCAGAAAAAATATGGGGAGTGAAACATCTCAAGAAACGGGATTTATGCACATATCTCAAAATGCAGTTTGACTTTCGCCCAGTCCTTCGCAAAACTTTCGCGAAAATACCCCTATCCGCAGACCCCAGCCATCAGCAGGGGGCGCATCAAAGGAACCGCAAACACCAGGGGCCTTGGTGTTTGGCTCTCGCAAAGCCTCACTTTTGGAAGCTTGGCTGCTGCATTTGGAGCTTGTTTCTTGAGACTTCAGAAAGCTAGGCAGTACCAGCGGCAGGTACAAGGATGTGCTTCAAGACCATGGTATTTGGCTGTGGCGAAGCCTCACCTTCGGAAGCTTGGCTGCTACCTATGACGGGAAAGGTAAATGTGCGGTACCATTCTCCTGCCGGACCCCGGGCCCCCGGGCGGCAGGAGGTGGTAGCACCGAACAAGCTGTAATGTATACAATGATAATGATTCATAATATCCGACTTTCGCGAAATTTTCGCGAATAAAAAAATATCTTTCGCGAACTCGAAAAAAATTGCGAGGGTTTCCAACATAACTTCGCACGGCTTTCGCAATTAAAACTTGTAAGGACCTTTAGATCAACCACCATATATAGTATAGTATACTAATATTATATCATATCATATTAAATAAAATTATATTATCTTATATTATATTAATATATTGTATTCTTACCAGATCAGGGAAAATTGTTTTTGAAACCATGGACGACTGGGGCATCATATTTTCTACGCAAATGATGGGACATTGACGATCAAAGACGAGCTGGGAGTTGAATGGAATTGAGTGGAATTGACATGAATTGACCCAGAAACGTGAAGCTTCAAACGCCTCTGGTGTCATCATAACACTTGAAAACCCCCAATTTACTTCAATGATATTCTCTGCAAACCACCATTGTTTGGGGCATTTGCTCATATTAACCACTATTAACCATTATTAACCACTATTAACCACCATTATTCACATAAGATTAAGTGGTTTATCTATAATATTTGCTCATAGTTTGTCAATATTTCACCCGATTTTCTGAGCCAGGCCACACCCAGGACCATGTTGGAGGAGGAGTGTCCCTTCTCAGCAGAGCCTCGGAAGTAGGATCCGATGTCATGCCATGTGTCCGTCTGTTTTTGCCTCAAGGTATCTATTGGTAAATAACCAGCAATAAATGATACCAAACAATAATACCAGCAATATTGGTATATCATGATATTTTATCATATTTTATCTATACAGTTATGTACCAATAATGATAATAACACAAATAATCATGAACAATAATACCAGCAATAAATAGCAACAATGATAATATATAATAGTAATTATGTTCTGGTTGGTGGTTGAGCCTACCCCTTTGAAAAATGATGGACTTCGTCAGTTGGGATGAGTATTCCATTCCCAATATGATTGGAACGTCATAATCCAGTCATGTTCCAGTCCCCACCAACCAGCAGTAGATGGGTTTATCTCCAACTTGGAGGTACCAATGGACCATGGTGGATCAAACCATGACCCAATTTGGGGATGGGGATTCTCCCCGGTGTAGCGTTGGCATACCATCTGGTTATGACTAACATAGCCATGGAAAATCAGCATGTTTAATAGGTAAACCATCTAAACATAGGCCATTTTCCATGTTAAATAGCCAGAGGGTAAATCTCCATGTTCAATCACTTTGATGTCAATCCTTATACGCATTAAATATCATTTGCACAATATATGACCATGTGTCACACACAAAAAAAAAATGTGGTTCGCATGTTCTTTATCTCCAAATCCCACGATTCAAAAAAAAATGTTCCGAAGGTTGTAAGCTTACAGTTTGCCCATGTTCAAATAGATGAGCTCCATGATGTCCAAAAATTATTGTTCCATATTATTCAATATATTGTTTCCATGTTTTTATTTTGGAGTTCTGGCACAGTGCGGTCCAGGCACCCATAATCTTGGCAATGGTAAAGAGTGCCGCAAAGCACACACCCAGCGTCATCAATCCAATCCTGGGGGAGGGAAACCGGAAATTGAAACTATTGGAAACTGGATTATATACCATTAAGGTACCAGTTCATCAAGCACAGAAATTGTGGTTAATATACTGTTAATGATGATGGTTAATGATTTATATACCATTATATACTATTATATACTATTATATGCTATTTTCATACCATTGTAACATGATATACCGATGTTTAAATTTTGCTACCCCGTGTTCCCATGGCAAAAGCATAAGGGACGAGTCCTTTTCTGAAAACTTCCTCATCCCCAGTGAAGCACACAGATTGACCCCTGTTGTGTGTTTATTCCAAAACCAACTGGAGTGAATATGAGGGGAAAAATGCACTATCTAAAAACACAAAAAAAAATCCAGGGGGTTGCTTAAAAATGCTGGATACTGCAGATACCCAAGTCACCATGACGACTGGATGATGACTGGTGTCCCCATGGCCCCCATGGCTCAACCTCCATAGAAAAACCCTTGGTTCATCCCAAGCGTCTCAGCAATCCGGCAAGGTTTGAACGGATAGAGACCGAACATCGCTAACCTTAGGCCGGGTCGGGTCGCATGGCCAGCTGCTAGTTGTCATCATGGATATCTTAAGGGATACATGTCAAAACCCAGAAACATACTACTGTAATAGAAAATCTATATAGAATCAACATAACTAGAGACATACTACTAGAGACATACTGTAGTTATGTTTAACATGCTGCAAAAAACAAAAATGTTTATTTACCCTGTTTCATTTGGGGATGTGGAGCCGCTGTTTCAAAAAAAAACTCTGGAGTCTGTGGAGTTGACCTATTTCGCTACAGTTCCTGTCCAGCCACCCTTGCTGTGACATGAAGGTGGTCAGGGGCAAGCAGGACCGGATGATGAGGTTCACGGCAATGCTGATGTACCTCTGCAACGAATGGCCCATTGAAGCAGCAAATACGGGGAGCTCATTGAGATCATGACTGGTTGGTGGTTGACCTACCCCCCTGAAAAATGATGGAGTGAAAGTCAGTTGGGATGATTATTCCATTCCCAATATATGGAAAGTCATAAAATTCCATGGTTCCAGTCACCACCAACCAGATGAGGATACCACTGGTTCTGTGGGGAAAAAAACCTGGGATGATGATCGGGGAGATCATAAGAGAGACTGAATCAACATCTTTGGCAAATGAAGATGAGCGGCTTAACTATAAAAACATTACCATCTATAAAAACATTACCATCTGACGGTCAACAAAAATGGGGAAAAAAAGTCAAGACATCATCACCAAAACTAACAAGGGTATGTCAGGGCCACCCAAAAAAAAAACTCCCGTTCGGGTATTTTTGGAGCGGTGCCATCAATAAGATGCATTTGATGTGTTTCCCTTTCTCTCTCCCTATGAATATATGGTACCTTTATGATCATATATGCATGTAATGGAATTAGTTTGTCCAAAAAAGAATAGCCCATGATATGGCCAGTGAGGTTTCCAACTACCAGAGGTAGTTTTTCAACCCCTATATCTTTTATACGTAAAATGGTGCTGTTCCACTTCAATTTCCCATGGATTTTTCATGTTGATCCATGACTTTCATTGATGTTCCAGGTCTCAGTCTTTTTTGGGGCCAGAAAAAAGGTAAAATGGTGGCTTCACCATCAAAAATAAGGGTCATCTATGGTCATCAAAAATATCTGGCGGCAGGTCATAACCCATGGAAAAATGGCATGGTGTGCAGGAAAATGTTTCCATCATTTTAATGGGTTCTGATGGAGATCCAAAAATGGATCATTAATGGTTTCCATTAATGTTTCGTCATACCAAAAAGATCCAAAAAAATGACGAAATTCATCGAAATTTCACACGGTCCGGACCCATTCTGGTCGTCGCTTATTTCGACAGGCGATTCAGGGCACCCCAAACTGAAGTTGTTCAAGGCAATGTTCAAAGCGAAGACACTTCCTCAGCCAGATCTGAGATCCATATGCGGATGTAAAAATATATTTCGCATCAAAAGTCACCATCATAAGTCTTGTCTTCCATGTTTTTGGGACAATCATGGTAAAAATGTTGTTGTTTTTATGACAAACATGTCGCAAAAAAATGGACGTATCATCCCAGGAGATCCGCCATGGCGATCGAAAAAAGCACCATGGCCTATGCCATTACTATTAGACTTAGACATGGTGAATACTTAAAAGTAGTAGTACTGGCCAGTACTGGCTCACAGAAAAAGCCATGGTTCATCAATCTATAAATATAACGATCAACGCCGTTCTTCAAAGTGGTCATTCAACGATCACCATTCGGAGGACTGTTGTACATCTGCCGTTCAGCACAGTTGAGCAAGAAACTCAAAGCTACCTCGTCAGTTAATTCACAATGTCATATTAATAATAATATAGTACAATAAGTTATATAATAATGATAATAGTAATAATTAATAATAACTATACATTCAATTGACGAAGATGTGGAGAAACCATGAACGTCGCTCTCCAATTTTCCCATGGCCGCGCGACTCGATGTCCATTGTTTTCTACCACTAGGGTCATGGAAGAATTACATGACTCATGTTTCGCAAAATCAAACATTCAAGATGACCATAATCATATTGTTTAATATCAACTCATATGTTCAATGCTAACATCATAAGCCATCAATCTCTGGTCCCTTGTCTGGTGGTTTCAACATATGTTTCAACATCTTTCGACGAAAAAGAAAAAAGCGCATCGAAAAAGATATATAAAAAGCATCGCCAAGTTTATCCAAGTTTCCAAAGATGCAAATGCTAATGACCTCATTGCATGAAGTGAGTCGCTTCGTTTCAATCCTCGAGTTGTCCGACGAAAAAACCGTCGGAAGACTGCCGAGGTGACCCAGAATTTTTGAAGAGCAGCGATTTCTACAATCCTGGAGTAGATACGGAATCTTCAAAAAAATCTGTTTGTATATCCCATAGGATCCATGTATGGTATATATGCTAACATTTGGGGTATATTGATGGTAAATGTTACCATATATGGCATACATGGATCCTATGGGTATAGTAAATTGAGAAAAGACCTATAGTAAATTGAGATTCTGGGAAAAAAAAAGAGTCATAGACTATTTCAAGATTTAATAAAAAACGATTTAACCAAAAAGTGATGCCAAGAACAGAAAATGTGGAAGTAACGAACCTCTACCTTGGTCAATCCAGAGAAGAGGCGGGAATGGCTTGAAATTTATGATACCAAAAAAACGAACATGCAAATGTACTTTTTTTTATGTATGAAAACCTATTATCAATACTATGAACTATGAACTACCGGGGAGATGTCCAGCTATACCATGCTATGCCCGCTACATCCCGCATACCCTAAATATCATCTAAGCCTGGTACCTGGCTGAACATCCAAATAGCTGGTAATCATCCCATCTCCGATTGCTACCCATCCGACTGTATCTGTCCGTATCTGTACTGATCAACCAAATTCAACCAGTATTGCGCTCAATTGGACATTCTAAAATTGCTGATGGCTACTACAAGTTCTACTATACAATATAGTAGTATACAATGATCCATTTATAGTGAACATTAGTGAACTATTTCAATTAAAATTGCTGACCGGAATAGTAAAATAAATGGATCCAATTTTTTCGGCAAATCATGAAATCTCTGGCACATCACAACGCAACGCAGCTGGATGCTGCCGAAAGACTTGTACGGAGTATAATACCTCGATGTGTGGAATCCCAATGGTGATGTTGGGTCACTGAAGTAAGTGACATTTTTGGAGTTACGAATGGAAGGGGTGCCCTCTGTCTCTATGTCTTCAGATCAGATTTTCAGATGAGTTTAGTCTGGTTCAACAGGGAAATGTCGGCCAATGGGATGAGAAAAATTGCCACTTTCATGGGGAAAATGAGGACAGTGTCCTCGGCGAATAAAAAGAGGGATCCATAGGGATCCTATTCTCAAAGCCATGTAATTATAATCCATAGGATCCATGTATGGTATATATGCTAACATTGGGGGTATATTGATGGTAAATGTTACCATATATAGCATACATGGATCCTATGGGTAATCCATGTGTAGATCATAGATCCGAAACACTGTTATGATCTTCAATTCATCCACATCAGAAAACGCCGAAAAGGGTATCTCAAAATTGGAGCTATATCCAAACGGTGGCACAAAGCTGGAGTAGCAACCTCTGCCGCCCCAAAAACTCTGCCGAAAAGCACTATGACGTGGTTTTCCAATTGTTTTTTCAATGTAGACATGACATGAGATGTTTCAAGGGCCTCTGTGGTGGGACCCGGTGCAAAATAAATCAACATCTGGTTGAATGCTCGGAAGAGGACAAATGGAACATACCCAGCCCTCCGCCCTTGTGCAAACAAAGATGACACCGGAAACGTTTTCCATGATTCCAAGTCCATGCTTTCAGTGCATCAGTAAGTCAAAAACTACGAGTTGATGTCATAGTCACATGAAAATGACACAATAAAAAATCCATGGGTTTTATAATATATTTATAAACACATTATACACATAATATTCATCATGACTATGGATTTTTTAAAAACACATAAAATCGAGCCGTCGCCAGGTACCCCAAATTTCCAGCCAGGTCGCAGCAAACCATACCTGGCAAGAAACGCAGCTTGGTTACCCTCTGGTAAACTAACGGAACCATGGAAAATCATGGAATATCACCATGTTGAATGGGTAAATCCACTAATTTTCAATAGCAAACTGTGAATGTTTACCAGATGGTAACCAGCAAAAATCATGGTACCAACGGTGGGGTGAACCCCAGAGGAATGGAGTTGAATCAGCAATGATCTGCCTGATCTGAGTCTAAAATTGTTGTTTAAAGTGTACCGACAATGTCATCCACTGATCAATCATCATTTCCCCACACAAACCTGATATTTGGTGGCGATGTTGGGATATGTTGGGATCCATGGTTCACCTCATGGTTAATAAACCCTGATAAACCACTTAAATGTTGGATCCCATAAATATTAAACTCGGTGAAATTTGGGGTACCATGAAACCTTGGGAGAAATCGCCCCTTTTTTTGACACAACTTTCAACAGTGTTGAAACTTGTTGAAACAACGGGCTTTCCATGGGGCAAACTTTCAGCCAGGGATTTTGGGGTGTAACCAGATGGTCAACCCTGGATTTCCGTTCAACTCCTAGGGTGTGAAAAAACAAATGGGAAATTGGGGGGACCAATAAAGTATCATACTGTGGATGGAAGAAATCCTGCACCAGTTGGTAACTATTGGGAACTATAAAACATTGTAAATAATGGGATTACAATGGGATAAACCATCTATTAACTGGTGCAGGATTTCCTCCATCCACAGTATTATCACCCCTCATAATTACCAAACCATTAAACCATGGTTTATTGATCCGGGGTTGACATTGAAATCGGATCAAACTGGTGGTTGAAATCCCCCTTCCAGGATAGCATCGAAAGATATCGAAACAGCTGAAAAGAATGGCACTAAGAGGTGTATCTAAACACTATGCCCATTATAATCCCATGATTTTTCTGCTTGGTGGTTTTAACCATGGTTTTAACCATCTTGAATAATGATGGAGTCCGTCAATTTGAAGGATGACATCCCATATATCTGAATAGTTCGGCCATTTGGGGATGATTTCCCTTATAAAAAACATGCTTTCCAGGGTTCGGTCGCAGTGAGGTCGTGATCAAATTTACCCAGATGTTAGCCAACCACCAGTTTGATAATCCCATGACTTCCCCTTAAGAAAGCCATAAGGCCCATAGCCCCGGTGCACTGTTAAACACGGATCCATTACAGGAAAACATGGCCTCCGGTAATTTTTCACAGAGCTATATGAAAAAAAATCACACTATTCTGTTTAAAGCTCATTTCATCCCCGGTATATCCCCATGACATCACTTAGAAAATCCCTGATTTTTCCCATGGCCACCATGGATTGGGAGATCTCGGGAACATTCACAGTTTGCGACATAGCATGGTGATAGAAATGTCCTGGATTTACCCATTTTATCCCATTTTCATAGCATGGTGATTGTCCATAGTTTTTTGAGTTAACCTTTACCAAAACTGGGTAGATCTAGTACGAATGAACTTTAGCATGTCGTATCGCATCCAAGGCACACAATGATGAAACACAGAAAGGAGATCACCTGCTGCATCGCAGTTAAGGCCTCAGCAGAAAAATCGCCAAGAGACGAAAAATGGCGCCAGTTTGTGCTAATCAATGCTAATCATAGTTCCCAGATGTTCCCAGCATAGGAATTGTACTTGTCAAATCCAACATCCAAATCATCCAACTATGAAATTTTGTCGCTTCCATATCCAACATCTCCTATTCATCAATGGAACAATCACTGAAAAACCCATGGGACGGACGTGCTCTAAGCCATGTCTTTCCCAACGAACCACAGCCACATGTTTAAAAAGTCCGCGGAAAGGCGATCCAAAATATTCACTTGAGGATATATATATATATGTGAATATCATATGAGGATATTAAATGATATTATATAATATTATATATATATCATATATTATCAGGGGGTTCAATGTTATATATAATTATCCTCATATGATATTCACATTTATGGTTGGTTGGTTTACATTTTTAATCATTTTTATACCCATGATTTTTCTGGTTGGTGGTTTCAACCCTACCCCTCTGAAAAATGATGGACTTCGTCAGTTGGGATGATGATTATTCCCAACTGAATGGAAAGTCATAAAATTCATGTTCCAAACCACCAATCAGCCAGTCATTTTTAAAAATTAGCTATATATGATCAATAATAGTAACCCAACATTATTAACCATTATTAACCACTATTAACTATAGAACTCATACGTGCCGTGGTCTTTTCAAAATGGTGCACTCGGATGTATTTCTACCAATGGAATCCAATGGATCGAGGAACCATCCCCAGGTTTTGAAAAATCGAAACGGTTGATCCACCCGGTAAATTGACAGAGATATGGGGTAAAAAAACACATGGATAAACAGTTTGTTTCCGAAGGACATGATCATTTTTTCTGGATTTGTTATGATTTGTCCGTATTTCTGCAAGATGTTGCTGGAAAGTATGTCAAATTTTTGTCAATTGTTTTCAGGATGTTTCAGAGACGTCAATGCCTTTATATAGTTTCCTGCAAGGCGTCGCCTGTCCCCTGATGAAAAAATCTTGATCCCCTAGGTCCATCATAGATGCGCTTCCAGCTCTCCATGGCTAAATTTCCATATGTTTCCCAAACTTTTGATGTGTTTACCATATGTTTCCCATACTTCTCCATCCTTTCCCATATGTTTCCTATATTTGTCCACGTATTTCCATACTTTTTCGTATTTTTTCCCATATCTAAATCCGGCCAAGCAGCAAAGCCTACGGGGCAACCGTGCAGATCGTTTTCCAAAGTCTTGCCATTGGGCAACACATAGCCCTGCGGTTAGGTGGAGCTTCAAACGATCGCCGAAAAAAAGGGGATTTCCCAGGGCTGAAATGAGCTGACACCGGCGGGTACTGTATCTATCTACTGTATCTGTGACTACCATCCGAAAAAATCATCTATGATTGTTGGTCATAGCATATTCATGTTTGATTATAGCAACCCCGAAACAGAGAACAGAAAGTGGGAAACCCGGAAATATGCAAACAGTAGTGGAAACACTCTTTTCGGCATCTTTTTGGGACTTTAAAAAAAAAAGTGAATACCGTCGAGTATCTTTACCTATCGTCATCATGTGAATATTACATTATATATATATTATAATTATATAATTATATACATATATAATCATATATATATACGAACATATACGAAATCAATATGCAAAGAATAAAACATCATACAGTGGCGATAATCTGTACAAGCAGGATCCTGACATCGTGACGGGGTCCAGAAAGAGACATAGGTCCATAGCTTTTGCCCGAACATGCAGTACCCCTAAAACCCATGTTTGATCATCGTTTTCCAAGAACCAAGGGAACAACCTGGAACAACTGCAGCCCAGATATCCGCGGCAAACGACCAATTGAAACACAATAAATTGGCCAAATTCGCAGAGGAACCCCAAAAATCCAGCTGTGTCTCAGTTGTTCAGAAAATCTTCTGAAACATCAATGCCGAGATTTGAGAAAGATGACCCTGAAAACGGGTGAGAAAGGCATGGCGGCTTCTCTGTTTCAATTTGAATGGACCTGGATTAAAACCTCATTTTCCTCATGTAAAAAAAACATGCCAAAGTATTGTGCGTATCCATATATATATATATTATAATATATATATATACATATGAACCTTGATATATATATATATATATTAGTATATATATAAGTATATATATATTAGTATATATATATATTAGTATATATATATATATTAGTATATATATATATATATTAGTATATATATATTAGTATATATATATATTAGTATATATATATATTAGTATATATATATTAGTATATATATATTAGTATATATATATATGTATCATAAGTATTCACTAATCTGAAATAAGGAAAAATAAAGCTATATCAAAGATATTTTAGGATACTTACCTCTACTAACCATCATTTCAGTGAGCTCGCAGATAGATATGGATAGATATACTGAAAGATAGTATAATTTTGAAGGATAGTTACTTGCTGCAAGAAAACAACCCGTGAATTCCTTGACCTGCAATCATCATTGACCAAAGGTGGCCGCAAAAAATGTTTGGAAATCCGGGCGAATCTGACCAACGAGTATTGATGGGTTTATAGGACAATCCCCCAATTTCTAATGGTAGTCTTCACCCATCACAGGCAACTTGGAACGCCCCCACATGAAAACAATGGCCTTCTCTAGAGTCACGTGCGTACGGAACACCCAGCCCATG
This sequence comes from Cladocopium goreaui, assembly GCA_947184155.2. Classification (NCBI taxonomy): domain Eukaryota; class Dinophyceae; order Suessiales; family Symbiodiniaceae; genus Cladocopium; species Cladocopium goreaui. Next base: position 662,197 of record CAMXCT020000313.1, read on the forward strand.
AAGATGTTCATGAAGGACCTGAGTTTTGCGCCGGAAAAAACCTGAAAAACCGTAAAGTACCTGCAATAAACTCGTGGGAAAAGGCCGTAAAGTACCTGAAAATGCTTGGGAAAAGCTCTAAAGTACCTGAATATTCTTGGACGTTGATTCATCCATTGATTCATCATTTAATTGTCAAAGAAACAATGGCTATGACTGGGGGTGCCCCACGAATGGCAGGACTTGTTTCCTCTTGGTGGGAGGTTAGCACCAATTAAACTTGTTCTTCACGCCATGGTGAAGTAAAAATCAGTCGTAAGTCGCGAGGAATATGTTTTGGTTTCTGGATGTTTCTGGGATGTTTTTGTAGGCATTCCGGCATGATGGCAATCCCAGCCCAAATACGTCTCCAGTCTGGGTATGTCATTCCAACTTTGCACCATGGCACATATACACAACAAACAGTTATATAGAATATAAACCACTATTTTTGGGTGAATTCCTCACAGTTTAAAATCTGAAAGCGGTTACCCGGCTCAGTTCCAAATGGAATAACCATTAAAAAAAATACATAACATACAACCAACAGTGAAGTTGTATAGTATATCTACTCATCCTGGAGTAGAATGTGAATTTCGCAATGTCCTCACTAAAACAGGAATATAACTAATATAAAATTGACAGTCTCATATTCTATCTACTTCAGGATAATGATGATAAGGTTATCAGCTACTCGCGATTCCCCAAACGTTGCTTTGATGATCACCATCCGCAACGTAGGCCTTTGTGAAATCCGCAAAGGTTTCCCCCTTCCCGTGGTCATCAATCTGGTGAATTTTCCAGCCATATTTGATGACACCGCAACGCGGGTATTAGCTAATAGCCCATTATTCGAAGATTATATTCCGTTGTCATATTCCATTATGATATTCCGTTTATATATTCCATTATCATATGCAACTACTATATTCCATTCTCATATTCCATTGTTATATTCAATATTCCATTAATACATATATATATATTTCCGAAGTTATGTTCCATTGTCATATTCCATTATATTCTGTTATATATTCCAATATATTCGATATATCAATGGATAATGGGAAGGATTATCCCATATATCATGGAAAAATAAAAGCCATGTTCCAAACCACCAACCAGTATATATATATATATACAGTCCAAATTATAATGACATACTGATTGAATCTTCAGCCACAGGCAGCCACCACGACATTGTGATGGCACCACCAAGCTGAAGCCATCAACCCCGTTGTTTCGTGGAGTTCAACGTGTTTTTTTTTAACATCGGAAATCGTGGTTGAGTTCAGGTTGTTTCCCATGAAATAACTCGAGCAACAGAAATAGATATCATCACTATCATTAAATACTGGTTGGTGGTTTCAACCCCTCTGAAAAATATGAAAGTCAGTTGGGATGATTATTCCCAATATATGCAGAAAAATGTTTGAAACCACCAACCAGAATATCATTAAATATCACTTACAGTAAATTCTTGCTAATAATCACATGGAAATTTCCCCAGTAGTATCCCCCCTGAAAAAAGATGCCATAATCGGCCCACGCCACTGGGCCCCGAAGTAGAGGACCAGCTTTCCCACCGTGGAGATCGACTCCATGTGATCCAACTGCGCGGCTGCGCGGTCACCGTTCTTCGGGAACGAATACTATGGGAATCTGATGGGATGTCGATGTAGGTAGATGTAGAATGTTGTGGATGTAGAATGCTATGAAAGATTATGAAAGTGTGAACAGTTCCCGGATCTTCATGTTGGGATATAAGATGATTGAACGCGGATGTTCATGTTGGGATATAAAATAATATAAGCCAAAATGAACGATGATGGTGATGTGTGGTGAAGTATGTCAACCACAAAAAGTTCATCTATGACGATGGCAGGGATCCAGAACCAACGCGGCTGGTTTGAGATTTTCACCCATTTATAGATGACTTCCCCTGTCATAAACCTTCCATCAGGATCTAGGGAAAGCTGATGAAACTCATAATCTTTTGATGTCTACTTCTCAACTCTTTTATAAATGATGGAAAAAACCATAAAAAAAACCAATCATCTTCACTAGCATGTGGTTGGGAATCTCAATTCATAGCACTGGCTCCATCGCTCCCCGGAACTCTGGCAGGGGGGCAATCTGGAACACACATCCATTTTTTCCATCCTTCTCCGTTCAGACATGTGAGTAATGTTCCACTTTTCCTTGTTCCACTTTACCCTCTGGTAATTCAACAGCTATGAAAAATCCACAAAAATCCGCCATTTTCATAGGTCAATCATCCTTGGACCATTTTCCTCGGGTTTTGGAAACAACGAAACAACTCGCCCTGCTGGGCTCCTGCAAGAAGACTTCGAGTAGAAATGTTTCGTAAAATAAGTTGCTTATGAAATTTTATGAATAGGTCCTAGGGGTATACCCTGGTATACCATTGAAGTTGAGGAAATTTGGTATATCCTGACGAGTTTCGAAAGTCACAAAGTCACCCGCTCCTCCAAGTGTTGTTCCAAGCTTCTCACATCCCATTGATGGCTTGTTACATTCCATTTTGTTTCTCCAGTCATATCCCTGACCAAAAGCACGATCCTATGATATCCGATTGAAATTCTGGTGGAAAAATCTTCACTGTTTTTATTGCCTCACAGCGCAGCATTTCCATTCTGAGTTATAGTTATAGCATTTTCATGACTATAAATCCACTATAAATCCACTATAAATCACCATTTTCAATGGGTAAATAACCAAGCCAATCTTTTCTTATTGACCTAGTTTTTTGTCGCCATTTTTCCATTCCAACTTCCAACTTCCAACATTCGCTGGTGCCTTTGCGCATCTGTGAAGGTTCATCATAAAGATACCTGGCCACCGTGGTTTGAACTGCTGGAAACCACAACGGAAACCACAACGGTTTAAGTTTCCACGGTGTATGTTTTTTTGGGGGGAGTTCAGGTTTCTTCTTGAGATGGATACTACCGATCAAACAAAGAAATATATATATAACTGTGTATATAATATATTTATATATATATATAAACATATAAATATGTATAACTGTATAACTCGTCATTCGCCAACAACCACGCTAATGTCAATGTAATACCCTCAAAGACCAAGACCATATGAGTCATATTGGAGAATCAAAAAACATGTTGGAAAATCCCACAAATCAATCCAAATAATGAGTGGTTCATTCACTGCGAGGATTCCCCAAAATATTGGGTAGTACAACACTGTATGACCCCATACTTGGGCATGCATCCCGGGAATTGTAAGTGGTTAGCAACCCATCGACATCAATTTGACTGGGTTTCATTTCCCACTGTGTGTTGTGTATTTCCTATGTTTATTGCATACATCAACAATTCTTGGGATGCACATCTAAGATAGGAATACGAGCCAATCAACGTTCGCATACCCTCTGGTAATGACCAACATGCTGCGAACTGGAAAATCTCACCATATCTCACCATTACATTCTCATACGGATTTATCATCGAACTAGCGATCTGGGCCATCTAAACCGTAGTTCTGTGGTCCAAAGCATCAAACGTTTTTCTTGACTCAATCACAAAACTGCAGTGTGCACTCTTATACACTAGTCTACTATTGAAAATCATTCGCAGAGGAATTACCCTCTGGTAAACGTTTACATAACTATGGAAAATCCACCCATGCTATTCACGGGAAAATCCACGAACTAAATCACCATTTTCAATAGCTATGTTGACTGACATAACCAGAGGAATTATACCATATTAAATCCCATTAAACCACCATAAAATCCCATTAAACCACCATGAAATAGTGGTTTTTCCCATTAAAAATGGTGATTTTCCATAGTTATGTTAGTCATTACCAGAGGAATTATACCATTGATGGTACTATTACCATAGCTATTGGCTGGAAAATCCCCCGGTGACATTTTTCAGCGAAAAAAAATAAAAACCTCGCGCCGGCTAGGCCGGCGAAAAGCCAGGTTACAAGGCCAAGTAAGGGATTTACACATTACATATTATAATATTATATATATATATAAGATACACGTAATATATATATATGTATTTATATACATATATGTATAGTGCATATATATATAATACGTCCAAAAGTGATAAATTGGATCTCTATCTTTTGGGGGGGTTGGGATGCGAAAGATCGCTGGACGGTGAGAGAATCGGATCAGACTACGCGGGGTTGGATGGCTTTATGCCAACTTGCAACTAGGGATTTGCTAATACTTATGCTAATACTAGAATACCTCTAGTCCTGTTTGTCCATATGCATAATTTATATTAATTTATCATCTAATTGTGTTATTTCATTAATTTAATTGAAAAACCTCTTGGCAATTTGGCCACAGAGCTTTGGTATTCAACTACCGCAAATAGTTGCGTCGATGAGATTCGTCCCCAGTAATAGTATTTCATATATACCAATTTTTCCAATTCATTTAAAAAAACACTCATACATGATTATAGTTCACTAACGTGAAACTTGCGGCCATTTTGGGATGATTCCCCTTATTAGCCATGAATCCAGTGAGGGAAAATAGTGAGGTCGTTATAATGGCGATGTTTTGCCCACTTCGCAAAGTGTTAGCCGAGCCCTCCTCACTAGAGGTAGATGGCTTCAGATGGGGAAATGACGTGTATCTTAACTTGGGGGAACATGGTATAATAGTAGAATGTGAAAAATTATCCCGGCAAGAGACCCCAAACAGTGTGGGGGAATAAAAGGATAAGGCATTATAATGCGGATGATGATGTTAATTAATCTTGATGATGCTGTTGATGATGATTGTGATGATGATGATGATGATGATGATGATGATGATGATGATGGTGATGGTGATGGTGATGGTGATGAGGATGAGGATGATAATGATGATGGGGATGATGAGGATGATGATGATGATGATGATGATGGTGATCATGATGATGATGATGATGATGAGGATGAGAGGAAGATGATGATAAGAGGAAGGTGATGATGTTGATGTTGAGGAGGAGGAAGATGATGATGTTGAGGAGGATGATGTTGAGGAGGAAGACCGATCCCAAGACCGGGAAGCACACTTTGTGCGAGCCTGTGCAATCGAAGTGCACACGGGCATTTCACAAGAGCCATTTTGTATGGAAATTTAGAGGGAAAATTCCAGACGCCCCGGAGACCACCTCGATTAAACACCGGGCCTTAACACCTACCGTAAGAACCCCTGAGTGTGACCACACTGCTTGGGGAACCATGATCATGATGGGAAACCGCGGGATAGCCATCATTCACAGGTGATGCAGAAATGTTGATAACCATAATCATAATCATAATATATCATAATCATTTTAATGGACATCCATGAACTATCAATTTTTGGATTATGTTTTCTAAACCACGTCTACTTCATCCAAAAAAGATGCCATCACAGGTGATGCAGAAACTCCACATCAGGTGAGAGGCCCCCCGATTCACAACGAGACGAGACTTGGACAATCACCTGGAAAGAAAAACAATCATGCAACATGTATGATGTGTATGTATAGTATATATATATAGTATATATATAGTATATATTCATACCTATTCATGTTTATATTCAATAATAATACAATATATTCATATATTGTGTGTGTGTGAGTTCAATCCGTCCAAAAATAAATCGTTGGGATTTCTTCCAAGTAGCGATGGAAAAGCTTTTCTTATATCTTCTTGTTCAAAATCAAAACCAGTCACCGGTCCCATTACTTTGGCTCGCAGGAAGAAACGTCTGGGACGTGTCAGAAGGCACAGCTGCCCTTGGTGAACATCCTGTTAGGACATGTGACCAACAATAGAGCCTCTGGTAGTTAACTTATTAATGTAGCTAAGGAAAATCACTATTTAAACAGGTAAATAATATTAAATCATCATAAATCATCTATGAATGGGCCATTGTTCCATAGCTATGTTAAATAACCACATGGTATGACATGGGTTTCTCTTCCAAAATGAAGGGATTGGCGCCACCGTTTTTATCGCTATCTTGTTTCACAATTTCCCCAACATCAAAAGATTCAGCCCCAATACATGGCCATCGGATGTCAGCGAAAGCCGTAGAAAGCCCAACGTAAACTTCACCACCAAACAATCGTCCAAAAAAAAGGCGCCCCCGCCTATCAACAGGCCAAGGATGGGAATGATGAACGGTTTCGCCCTGCAACGCAACGTGTCCAATGTGTATGTAGTTCCACGTAGACATAGATAGACAAATGGAATCAAATGGATAGATGGATAGTCATGGACAGTCTAAAAATCAACAGAAAGGGCCTAAGTGAGACAGGACCCAAGACGATGTTTCATCATCGAAGCCGTCCTTTCCCAGCCGAAGCTTCACCCTATGGGAATGCAACTTAGTCATGGAAAATCCAACAATACATAATATACATCTATAGATATCAGACATCTCTGGATTCTGTTGATTTTGTTTTCTAGATTAAAGTTCCCCATCACAAGCTTAGACTACCCCGCAAGGTACTCAAACTTTAGGTTTCTACTATAGATGTCTAATCTTAGATATCCTGCAAAAGACATCAAAAAACAAGTTATAATTTTGAGACCGTTTGAAAAAAGGGAAGTTCCATCGTTTTCCCATCAACACTGTAGAATATAAGCCAGACGAAGTTACCGAACCAAGGTTAACCCAGATTTGATGGTTTGTTTGAAAATTCAAGGGGCTGAGAGCAAAACTTGATGGCTTAAATATCTGAAGCATCATTTTCCCCATTTTCCAACGGCCGATCATTTCGGAGTAAATCCATCCCCCATGTTCAGGTACCAAACCCAGATATCATATTGGGTGATTTTTTGTCCATAAAATTTCCCCACCAAATGGATCAAATGGATCAAAATTCTTGGTCAGAAGCTTCATATAAATTCAATGTGTTCTTCATTAAATCCCCTATTCAAAGACATATCCCACTACCATATATCATTAGACAAAACCCTATCTTCATAAAGCCTAATCCCCTACATATATATAATATAAGTATAGCTGCATCTACTTTAAAAATGAACATACCCTCTGGCAATTTAACATTAAGCTATGGAAAATGGACCATAGAAATAGACTATTTACTGTAGCTATTAATAGCATGGTGATTTTCCATAATTGTTTGTTAGTTTATAGGTTTGTCTGAAAATAGGGCATCCGCTAGTCAACTGGTGATCATGTTCCCTATCAAGATATATTTACAGTGGGCGTTAATACCGCATGTTTAGACCTACGCATATATCATATTGATGGTTATATCATGTTATATCCAATTCTATCCTCAACGCAAAAATATATCCCCATTGATAGGTAATTATCCCTAATAGTTGGGTGGTTGTGATTTTTTCCAGCAACTATACTCATATCAGCTGAACTATCCATGAAACACTATCCCACCAAATAGTATCCCACTATAAAATATAACTGACCATGGGATACTATATTTCTATATCAACTATAAATCCATAGTTGCTACATGTTATAACACTATATTTCAAGATTTTGTAGCTATAGCTGTGACATCATGAAATTTTCATGTATCATTTCATGTATCATAATGTATCCCATTTCTTTATGAGTATCCCATGGCTTCTGGGAAATTCCACAAAAAAAAACTAGCCAGGCTGCGTGTCTGATTCCAGGACATCAAGCATGTGCCTCGGAGGCGAAAACCAGTCAGTCATGGTCGAAATCTGAAAAAATCGCTGATCTAAAAGTCATGATATTGATATATGTTGATCCACAGCTATAGCATGTTTTATATGCTGTAGCTATGAATCATAGCTATATAAATATATATAATTTTTTATTGATCATCATAATAATGGATTAGTAACTAACTAACGAATGTATTCCCATTAATAATAATGGATCATATATATTCCCATACTAACTAATAGTAACTAATGGGAATCTCTGACATTGGAGCCATTGGAACTTCCGCTCTGCCGCTGGATAGCTGTTTCGGCCAAGGATTTAATTGCGATGGAGGTCACCGGAGATCGTTGGTTTTCTCATCCCGTGACGTTACGTCCTAAGAAAACATCCCCAAAAATACTGGAAAATACTGGAAATACTGGAAAATACTGGAAAGTACTGCTTTCATGTGCTTTCCCTGGGGCTGCTGACTGCCCGGTGGCATCTGTAGCCTGGGTAGTCCCAAAGGGATTTCACCACCAGCAAAAAGGGGGAAGATCCGGGGTAAACAAAAAACGATGGAAAGATCCATGCTATTCCTGAGAAATTTCAGTATTTCTATGGTGATTTTCCATAGTTATGTTAAATTACCAATTGTTTGTGTGTCTGTGCGTAGCTGTGCGTGTGTGTGTGCACGCGCGCATGCCCATATGAGTACGGCTCACAATGTCAGATCCCGGCGACCACCGGACACAACCCACGTGAGTTTTGGTGCTGGCATCCAGTGCTGGCCCATTACCCAACAGTCAACTAAGATAGAGATACAACATGATACAACCATATCTGGTTGGTGGTCTCAACCCCTCTGAAAAATATTAGTCAGTTGAGTCAGTTGGGGTCATTATTCCCAATATATGGAAAAATAAAACATGTTCCAAACCACCAACCAGATATCTATCCATATCTATCTTCAGTTTACCATAGCTTACCCCAGCCAGTTTGTGCCGGTGACTGACTGCACGGCAACCAGCCGGAGCTCCTCACTTCCACTTGATCTGCTTGCTCCACTTGATCCAGTGGTTCTGTCTGATGGATCTGTTGCCATTGCTAAATGGTTGAGAATCTGTTGTTCATTGAAAATGCTCTCCTGAAACCAGCCGAAACAGCACATCAAAGAAGTCAGATGACACTTCTGAGAAGAGTCAGGGATGGTTCACCAAAAGGTAGGCTTACCATGAGTTTGTTCGAAAAACGGGCACCTTATGAAAAATCCCCGATTTCACACAGCCACACATCATTTTACGATCCGGGGGAAAGGGGATTGCAAGATCAATTGCTCCAGGCGGAGCAAGGCTTGTGTGAAAATTTGGTATACCATCTTGTTGTTTAACATAGCCATGGAAAATCACCATTTGTAATAGGTAAACCATCTATAAATGGGCCATTCTCCATGGCTATGTTAAATAACCAGAGGGTATCCAAAAAAACAAAAATGAGGCGTAGAAATTCTTTCCTTTATCAACTGCCATGAAACGCATTGCAATATCAAGATGCCCTTCAATATGTCAAGATGTTGTGGCTTTTACGTCAAGTTGCCAGGAGATAGGAAGGGTTCAAGTTGTGGGGAGCCCACAACAGGAGCTGCCTGTCGTTAAAAGAACTGGTTCCATGGGTTTATTTTCACTGACATGGGAGTTCTTGAAATGATCACTGGCATAATTTTCATGGAAATATCAAACGGCCTTTGTGGAGTGGGGATGTCAATTGGTGTCTAATGATCACTGGGACCCAATCAATCAACAAATATGACAATCATTGACAATCATTGGGATGATCTCTAATGGAAGATTTACCGGAAACATCCGGAAACCAGGCTTTTTCCAATCAAGTACCCTCTGGTAATTTAACATAGCTATGGAAAATCACCATTTTGAATGGGAAAATCCACTATAAATGGCCATTTTCAATAGCTATGTTAGTTTACCAGAGAGTATCAAGGGGGTTCCTATTGATTTTCCAATCGAATTGAGAGTCACCCCTAGGGGACCGCAGTCCTTCGCCACTTTTTCCACTTGATCTAGCCATTATCATTATCATCTGGATTTGACATGATTTGACTCAAAATCTCAAACTTTGCTGGTTGGTGGTTTCAACCCCTCTGAAAAATATGGAAGTCAGTTGGGATGAAATTCCCAATATATTATGGGAAAATATACTCCAAATATTCCAAACCACATAAACCACCAACCGGAAACATATGTCCAATTATGTTCCATTATACCTTTCAATTATGATGGTTGTGGAATACCACCAACCAGACAGAATCTCAAACTTTGGGTTTCCAAACCACCAACCAGTATAAATAAATATATATATATAATATATATATTGTATATATATATATTATATTAGCTATATAAATTATATTAACCTGCTCGGTGGCTTTAACCACTCTGAGAAATATTAGTCAATGGGAAGGATGACATCCCATATATGAAATGGAAAATAAAAGTCATGTGACCCAAACCACCAACCAGATAACTAATATGTAACTAATACTGTAACTAATGATTGGCTTTCCATTTTTGCTCCACAAATCTTCTTCCATTCTCCGCCGTTCTGTCGGGTCACGTGAACTCCGTCTGAACGCCATGGTGTATCGGATGCATCGTCACGTCCACCTTTTTTCGCGGCATCGTCACGTTTCGCCGGATGAAATCAGGGAAGCCCGGGAAGCCCTGGTCTGGTACAAAAAAACGATGAAAAACCCATGAAAAAACGGGGAAAACATCGTTGAAAACAGCCTGTGCTACCCTCTGGTAAACTAACATAGCTATTGAAAATGGCCATTTATAGTGGATTTTCCCATTAAAAATGGTGATTTGCCATAGCTATGTTAAATTACCAGAGGGTAATATGTAGAATTCTCTATAAAGATATTAATTTGCTTCGGCAGTCTTGGTATTTTGTTGGGGAAATCTGAAACACTGTTCCATGGCTAAATCGATGGATCAATATGCACCCGAAAAACAGGTAGTGAAAGAAGCTCAAACAAGGTCATGATAGTTTTATGATACTAGTGATGTTGATCACGATGAGGATGATGAGGATGATGAGGATGATGAGGATGATGAGGATGATGAGGATGATGAGGATGATGAGGATGATGAGGATGATGAGGATGAGTATGATGAGGATGATGAGGATGATGAGGATGATGAGGATGAGTATGATGAGGATGATGAGGATCAGTATGATGAGGATGATGAGGATGAGTATGATGAGGATGATGAGGATCAGTATGATGAGGATGATGAGGATGATGAGGAGAAAGATTATTACCAATTATTACCATTTTTGTCATATATGTTTGTTATGTTGTCATTGTTATGCCAGGACTGCTAGTCATGGTCTGGTGTCGTGGTTGGAGGGAAACGTCACGAAATGCCATGGACGTTGGCATGTTGCAACACGTCACCTTTCAAACTGCACTCTGGAAGATCAATGCAAAATGATCAAAAATCAGGAAATTATCCTATGAAAGCAGTAGTCATGGGGGTCATCATTGAATTTCATGAGATATACATATAAACCAGCAACATTGTATCTGGGTGATACCTAGTTCTTCTTCTGCAGCTTAGATTCACGGGCGATGTGAAGTTATCTCTGTCTGATACGCAAAAAAAATCTGGAGGTGTCTGTAGAATCTCCAAAAAAATAGAGAAAAGATGCGTGATTTATGATGAATTTATCATGATTTATCAGTGTTTGAGTGGGATTCTTACATTTCTATCTTTCTGGGGGTTGCTACACATGAAAGATCTCTGCACCAGGTCCAAAAATCTGCAGTTACGGATGTAAGATCTGGCTGGTGGTTGAGCCACCCATCTGAAAAATATGAGCTCGTCAAATGGGATGATGACATTCCCAACTGAATGGAAAGTCATAAAAAAAGTTCCAAACCACCAGCCATTTGTTTGTTTTTTTTTCCATAGGTATCATGCGGAAAAAACACCAACCCCACCTCCTAACCATCTCAGTGACCTGTCTCAAGGTCCACTAGATGTCACTGCAACAAAGCAATGACTAACCGAAACTTTGGTAGCGGATCCCACTAGCCTCTGGTAATGACTAACACTTTGCGACATAGAAAATGACCATAGAAATAGTGGATTTTCCCAGCTAGATAGCATGGTGGATCTTTCCAGTTCGCTATGTTAAATTACCAGAGGGTATCCCACTTAGCGGTGAATAAATCCCCTGAGGTTACTGTACTAAGCAGTTGGGTGAAGCATCAAGTCACCAAGTGTCGGTGGGTCCTAACCGAGTGGCTGTAATGGCTGGCGACTTCTGGCCGGCGACGCAAGACGCGGGGGTCGGGTGAACCGGCACGTGACAATTAAACAGCCGCAGAAATGGAACATGAATGGGGCGTTCATGGGAATTTCATTATGATTTCATGGTGACTTAATGGTGATGAAGCGGGGGTTCATGGCGATTTATAGGGATTTCATGGGGGACTAATGGGAAATCAAAATGATTTTATCGCAATTCATGGGGATTTGACATGATGTATATAACTATTATAACTCATACAAAAACCAACAACACTGGGAACATGTTGTAAAACACCTTTGGTACTTCAACAGTTTGCCATGAAAAATCACCCATTAGTTCATGGCGTTCATGGCATCAAACTCGGCCATGGCTTCCATGGCCCAATGGCTGTGTGAAATTCAGCCCATGAATCCAGTGAAATAGTGGCTTTAGTGGCTACCCTCTGGTAAACATTCACAGTTTGCTATTGAAAATGGTCCAGTCGAAATAGTTGATTGTTCCATTAAAAATTGTGATTTTCCAGTTCGTTTTTTGTATGTTTACCAGGCCGGGTATATCATGGGATACGTTATCATGGCTGGTTGGTGGTTGGGAGAAACCTACCCCTCTGATGGGAATTCATGGGAAATCCATGGGAATTTTTCCATCGAAACGTAACGGTTTAACGCTTCTACCAGTCGTGAATTTCGCGAGTTTTTGGAACTACCCGGCCTGGTAAACATACAAAAAACTATGGAAAATCACCATTTTTAATGGGAAAATCCACTATAAATGGTCATTTTCAATAGCTACGTTAAATTACCAGAGGGTAATGCTATTCCAAATCTACCAAGTTTAGTATCGGTTAACAGGGATTATTATCTCAAGTCGAAGAAATGCTCAGTCAATGATCATGCTTCTTCAACCAGTCATGCAGGCCAGTCCTAACCACTTACTCAAAAAACCAGGGATGCGCATCCTTCTCTTCAGGGCATTCTTTCTTTCAAAATTGTTAGCCTCCAGACCCCAGCCCAACATAGGTAAAATAGATATAGAAAATTCATGAACAATTTCTGGTTGGTGGTTGGTATACCTACCCCTCTGAAAATATGAGTTCGTCAAATGGGATGATGACATTCCCAACTGAATGGAAAGTCATAAAACATGTTCCAGTCACCACCAACCAGATTTCTACACAGATAGTTTCCTTTTGCAAGCCATGGATTTTCTATCATAAAGCAAAGGACCGATCTGGCACCCTGCAATTCATGTCTTGCGAGAAATGCAGCCATCTCATTCTTCAGCTTGTAGAATATGGATTGGAAAAGGATACCCTCTGGTAAACATACAAAAAACTATGGAAAATCACCATGCTATCAATGGGTAAATCCACTATTTCTATGTGCCATTTTCAATAGCCATGGCTGGCTGGATTCCCCCCCAAAAAATGAGAAAATCATCGGAAAATACAGGAAACATATGGGAAAAACATGGAAAAACTAGCCATGGAGGTTTAGTTCACTGGGAAAACCCATCAAACTGATGATACCAAGGTCCCTCTGACGAAGTCTTGAGTTCGACGTCTTTCGGAACGCACAGCGCTGGCGAAGTTTCGGAAACGCGGCAAGGACCAGGCAGGTCACCGTGCGCTACCCTAAAATGAAAGGCAACTCTGCTGGCTTGTTTTCTACATGATTTGGCTTTTATGCTTTATCCTAAAGATGTCGCACGCAACTTCCTATCGTCAAAGCAGGTTCCATTGGGTCCATATTTTGGTCAGAGGCTGCCCGAACTAGTCCTGCAATGAAACATGGGCCCCTTCCACCGAACATTTTGTAACTAATTAACTAACTGTGTGGATAAAGTATGACAAACATTGACAAAGCTGGAACTTCATTGGGGTCACCGAGAAATCTTGGAACTCTCAGGGGCCCCTTTTTCGCCATTGCAGTGTGAAATCACTCCAGTCCTAAGTCCTACTAAGCGGCAGTCCAGTCCACCCAGAGTTCCTGGGGTTCCCGAGATTCCTGGGCTTCGTCAGCAGCATTCCCAGGGCTGAACGAAGGAGTGGACGTCGTGCAAATTAAAATCCACCCAGTCACCTAAGAGGTGATAAATGGCGGTGAGGTTGGCTTTCAAAAGGAGCCACAGGAGACAAGGTACCATCCGGTATACATACATATGTTATATAGATATACAGAGATATAGATGTATAGATATATCCACATAATAGACAAACGGACAAACAGCCAGACAGGACAGATAGACAAATAGATAGATACGAAGATACAGAGATAGAGAGATACGAAGATACAGAGATAGAGAGATACGGAGATACAGATAGATGATTCATAGATGATTGATAGATGTAGATCTGAAAGTCCGTGGCTTTCCACAAAAAACAATCTTCTGCTGGGGGTAACACCGTTCCAACCCAGGCATTGCCGCGTCCCGCGTCCCAAGAGATGCCCCGAATGGTGATTTTGCAATGGATAGACTCTTATTATACAGCTATATAGAGCTATATAGAGCTATATAGAGCTATATAGAGCTATATAGACCTATAGAGCTATTGTAGATATAATATGATATAATATCAAGATCCAATCCAAAAAAAAACTCATACGGTATCTAATGGTATCTATATAAAGGTATTTTGCTGGATTTTGCTGCTATCCAGAATTTTTGGGGGATTGTGAACATATGTTTAAAATTTAGCGACATGTCCAACCATCCTGAAATGTTTGAATCCTCTCGTGCGAAACTCAGTGACGGTCATGCAAATGTCTTGGGTCCATTCATGATGGGTCCCGAAAAAAGTACCGTATGTCACGCTATAGTCATAGGGGAGGGACTACTTCTGGCGCCTTTGCCAAGCCTTCACAGATCTATGGGTCAATGAGCATCACAGATCTGGGCCTCCTGTAATACAGTCAGATGCGGAGTTTGCCCACCATTTCTTTCGATCGTTTCCAAGGGGAAATCTGTGGAATCTTCATTCCGTCATGAATCTGGATGCCTGGGATGGCTCATAATATATCATGATGCATCCCCACACTTCGTCTAGATATCAATGATACAAACCCCATGGGTCTCCATATTTTGGCGAGATAAAGCCGCTGGAAGCCCCCAAAAATCCATCCAAATCCCCTCTAACATCTCAATCCCATTCAACCCCCAAAAAATTCATCCAGAAAATCCACCCACCTCAAACCCCCCAAAAAAAAAACAAAAAACATGGAAGTCAGTCCAAATCCACAGAAATCATCATCAGAAATCATCAGGAAATCCTGCTATAAATCCCAATATAACTCCCATAGAACTCATCCAGAAATCATCCAGAAATCCCCCAGAAATCCCCCAGAAACCCTCTGGTTATGACATTCACAGTTCGCCATGGTTTTTTCGCCATGGCCCTAATCGAAATAGATGGTTTACCTGGGTTCAGCTAGCTATAAAATGGCTGGATTTTCCATGGCAAACTGTGAATGTCATGTCATAACCGGTAGTCATAACCAGAGGCTACATCATATTAGATCCCATTAAACCACCATTTTAGATCCCATGAAATCCCATTAAAGTTCCAATAACCAGAGGCGAAATCCCATGGCGACTTCTCAGGTAACCAAGCTGCTGTGGCCCCCGGAGTTGGGATGGCCCCAGGTGACCACTCGACCCGAGGCCACGATCGCCGCAAAGGCCTAGCCGCAGATCTTCCAGTTTTCCATGAGGTTTTCTTGGTGGAGTTTTGGTGGAGTTTTTGGTGAAATTTATGGTGATTTCATGATGTTTTATGAAGATTTCATTGTGATTTCATGGGATTCAATGGTAGGTGGTGTTTTATGGTGATCTGAACGTAGTCACTGCTCAAATGTCCAAAATTTCTCGGCAGTGCCGCGCAGCGCCTGTCTGGAACCTCGAATCTGCTGCACTTCCTTTGGCGCTTTGGCGAGAGGAAAGGTTGGCAGCGACGTTGGGATCACATGAGATGTGTAGACATAAAAACAAATAGGGATCATAGAATAATATCATAGATTATAATAGGGATTTATAATCAGGTATACAAATTGTGGGAATTATATGATTATAGATGATTATATATGGAGTATAATAGGGATTTATAATCAACAAAATCACAGAAAAAGGAATATCACTGATATCACTGTGAAAAAAATCCGCTGGCTTCATTCTATTCCAACGTTTCACGTCGTTTCCCTAGTGGTGAAAGTGATCCTTGTTCGAACAGTCACTACAACCCCATGCAACTATCAACCGACAACAGGTTTTGGGCTCGGAATCACTTGAGCTCACTAACTTCACCCCTAAATGTGCTGGCTATTCATGGTGGCCGATTGGGAAGTACATACATATATATATATGTATACATATATATATATATACATATATATATACATATATATATATGTACATAATATTACATATATAATATAGATAGATATATATCTCTGTGTGTGTTGTACAATCCCGTACATGTATATGTATATACATAATTCACCAATATCAATGTATCCTCATGATCGAGTTATCTCATATATGCGTATGTAGAAGTAAATATATATTCTAAACCGATACGTTTATTGAGTAATTATGTACCATGTTGAGATCTGATGTTGTTTAATCATGTTCGCATAATGTCCTCCTCCTCCTCTTCTTCTTCTTCATCATCATGACCAGAATCACCACCGTTCATCTATCGTCAACGTCTTCATGAATCATCGGTTATCCATCATCAATCATCTATCATCTATCATCAATCATCTATCATCAACATAACAATATTATCAATAAACAATAATAATAATGACACTCATCAATGATCAACCAATTACCAATCAATTCAACTCGCATTGCATTAAATCTCATCCAATCTCAGAAAAAAAAAAAAAAGAAAAAACTAATTATGAAAAGCTCATCAAAACAGTACATCATGATCAAATCTCACATCTAGCTATTGAAAACATTACTATTTATAGTGCGTTGATTTACCTATTGAAAATGCGCTATTTTCCATAGTTTGTTGTAAATGTTTACCAAAGGGTAAATCCTATGAAATCCCATTAGATCCCATTAAACCACCATAAAATCTCGTAAAATCATTAAACCTCCATATTGTTTCTCATTGGTGACCTGACTTTTTCATCAGAAAATGTCATCGCCGGTGACCGCTTTCGGTGGGGACCTCGAGCTCGTGTTGCACGGCTGAACTGTCTCCGCCGCAAAAAGGCTCCCCCCAGGTCACAGCCTGCAGAGCGCTCAGCGCCAGCGGCCGCCGACGGACAAGCGAACGACCGCGGTTCGTAATGTGGATCGAAACATGTCTTATGGGGAAAATATATGGGGAACATGATGATTTACTGAATGAATATGAATTATTATGAATTACCCTCTGGTAAACGTTTACATAACTATGGAAAATCATATTTTTATAGCTGGGTAAATCAACTATTTCTATGGGCCATGTTCAATAGCTATGTTAAAATACCAGAGGGTAGCCCTATTACTTTACTCATCTTGAATCCCATGATTGGTGATATCCCATAATCTTAAGCCATAAAAATCCAGGGTTAATGGATATTCCCCACAAAAAAGGCCATGATCTCCCCCACTAATTAGCATTGGCATGGCACGTAGTAGATCATCGATTCACCTTAAAAACACCACGAGACCTGCGTGCCGTTTTCAGCAAGAAAATCCATGGGAGAAGCTTTGCGATCCCAGAGCACATGGAAGATTTAATAGTGATTTAACAGTCACCAAAAGAGGTAAAAGGTAAATCATCTGGTTATGACATTCACACTTTGCCATGGGAAAATCCAGCCATTTTATAGCTAGCTAAACCCAGGTAAACCATCTATTTAATCTATTTCGATTAGGGCCATGGAAAATCACCATGGCGAACTGTGAATGTCATAAAACCAGATGGTAAATCCTATTAAGTCCCATTAGATCCCATTAAACCACCATAAAATCACCATTTTTAATAGGTAAACCATCTATAAATGGGTCATCTATACCAGGGTAAACCATGGTGTTCATCCTACCTATTCACCATCCACAGATCAATTGCCGGAGTCCAAAAGGTCCACCGGCCCGATTTCAGGGCACCCAGAAAGCTGCCACTCGTGACCGCAACTGCGCCACAATATGGATGTGGGTCAAAATGGAAGACCGTTAAGGGAACCACAGATGTGAATGTCTAGTTTAGTATTAACCATCCATAATTTTGGGGTACCTAATTTTGACCCATACCCATATTTTTAGCCAGCCCTACGAAAAAATGATACATGACTTTGTCTATCAATTATGGGTTACCAATGATTACAAAAAAGTACTTTTTAGAGAAGCAACAAAAATCTGCAGATTCCTCCCAAGCCAAAAGCTCGAAGCCCACGTGATGCCATTCGTGTTGTGCTACTGAAAGCCCGAAGATGAACGAGGCAGAAATCGCCAAGTAAGTTGCTCAAATCATCTTTAAAACCATATTATATAAATCATCTTAAACCATCAAAAAGTAAGTTTAAATCCTGAAATTGTGTAAGTGATTTATTGATCAAAACATCATCCTGAATCAGTGAATCAGATTCATGATCAACCATTAAATAGGGGATAACAGTACATTGTTCATTTCAAGACCATTACCCTCTGGTAAATTAACATAGACCCTGGCAGATAGGGGTTGGAAGACTAGTTTCCATTGAAACTAGGCTATTTTCAGGGTCTATGTTTATTTACCAGAGGGTAAATGATCTGAAAAATCCCCACATTTCTCTGCTTGAACTCCCCACATAACAAAGTGCCCGATTTCAGTGCCCATGGCCCCCACCTGTCCATTCTTCAAGATGGCAGCAAAGGCAAAGGCCGTGGCTGCAACCTGTTGTACGTCCTCGACATTGAAATGCTGCGACAAGACCATCAACAGATGGGGATTTAAAGAGATTTAATGGGATTTAATTTAATGGGATTTAATGGGATTTAACGGGATTTAATGGGATTCAACGGGATTTAATGGGATTTATATAATGGGATTTGATGGGATATAATCAGGGAATCAAACATTTCTCAAACATGGCTGTCTGGGAAATTACACCTACCTCATACCTCACATCATCTGGATCACCCAAAAAGAAGTTCTTGGGATAGCACTAAAACAATTCCTTTGCTGGGTCCTATTTTGATGGGAATTTCATGGGAAAATCATCTACGAATGGGAATATGGGATCAGAATGCTGAAAAAAATCGGAATTGATAGGATATATAATTGCATAAAATTACCCAACAATACAGTATAAATCTGGTCGGTCGGTGGTTGAGTGTGTCAGTGATCCACCCGCTGATGGCTTTCTCACTTGGAGAGATTCGACAAGAGCCATTACCTATTAGATGCGAAACAATATGGTAGTAAATCATTGATGTAATGCTCAGTTTGTACTCAATCGGGTGTGTCTGAGAATGGGCTGCACCTCCCAAATGGTCATTTTTAATGGGGAAAATGATGATATCCATTGGAATTGGAGTTTCTGCAGCTTCCCCATGGACAAACCTGGGAACTGCTACCCAATCCATGAAGGTACACATCACCAGACCCAGAAGGGACCGCAGCCACTTTGCACTTTCATGCGATATCTCCAGTTTGTTGCGTATCTGTGTTTTGGTTGCCTTTTGTCTGAGTTCTATTGCAGTATATTGCAGTTTTTTTTGTTTGCGCCCTTTTTTTTGTTGGTGAAACCCAACATTCGTCAACTCTCCAAGTGTGCACATCAAGCCACATCTTCCATCATGATTCCGAGAACTAAGTCATAAAAAAGTCCATCGTTTTCTACCAGGTTACCAGTACCCGAGCATGGGTGAAACTTATCCTGTACCCTCTGGTAATGACTAACATAGCTATTGAAAATGGCCCACTCGAAATAGTGAGTTTTCCCATTAAAAGTGGTGGATCTTTCCAGTTCGCTATGGATTGCTATAGCAAAAATGTCCAGCCAGCCAATATCACATCCCTACCACCATGTCCATGGACATCACCCGAATCACCATTTCTGAAAATTTGTCTGAAAATAGGCGTTTCCCGATTCCATCCATTGGGTTTGTCTAACCATTTCTTCCCAATCAAATGGCACATTGTTGGGCAATGTTGGGCAAATATCAAGTTTCAGACCCCCAGAATCATGGGTCTTATCCCATATTTTTGTCCATTGGATCCTATAATTGCATCCCTGCAAATCCTCTCAACAATAAATCCCCAACCAAACGCTCTAAAAAATCCCATCCGGAAAAAAAACACATCTTCGCACGTCGTTTTCAACGTGTCGTTGGAATTTCCGACCATTTTTCCACCATTTTCCCAGGAAATCACCCAGAAATCACCATTTTCCGTCCCACCTTCAGCAAGCGGTCCACGCGCGCGGAGTCGCCACCGCAACAAGGGTCACCCCAGGTGACCACGCCTCCCAATGCGCAAGGCATGGAGAGATGGTTATCGTATTTATTTACCATAATACCATATGGTTATATAATAAGGTTATATATAATTACATATATATATGGTTTATTTATATATATACCATCTGGTTATTTAACATAGCCATTCCAAATCACCATTATATTTATATGTTTTATATACCATATACGGTTTACTTTCTAGGGGAATAGTGACTTTTTTAGTGGATCATTTAATAGTTATAACTTATAACCAGATGGTATATTTACCATATTACCATAGTTAATCACCATCATTAACCAAATGGGATTCATTGAGATTTCCAGATCAATCGCGTTCGAAAGATTCATCCTCCTTGAATCCCGTGGATGGCAGTGACAGATGGTTTACTTTCTAGGGAATAGTGGATGTTAACGGATCATTTAATAATAAATAACCAGATGGTAATGATGGTATATATATACCATATATTAGCTCACCATTAATCACCATTAATCACCATTAATCACCACCATTAACGATTGTTAGTTGGTACTGGTTGGTGGTTGAGCCACCCATCAACACCATCAGAATCACCATGAAAATCATGGTCATCCCACCATGAACGGTGGGAAATTCTCCCAAGGATTGGGGCAGCCACGGAAAAAAAGGTGGGAAATTCTCCACGGGGATTGGAGAAAAACCAACACGAATCTGGTGAAAATTTCACGGGGAGAATACACTTGAATACACCATACCTGGAGATATGACCTGGTTGGTGGTTGGTATACCTACCCCTCTGAAAAATGATGGAGTTCGTCAGATTGGATCATCATCCGAACTATTGGGGAAAATAAAAAATGTTCCAAACCACCAGCCAGTGAAAAAATTGAGGACGTATTGGGGATCTATTGAAAGCAAAACTCAGCCCCTTGCAGTGGATTTAATTCTCGTTGATGGGACTATCCATAATAATATGTTTAGATATATTCAGCAAAAACAGAGCACTCTCAATCAAAACATTTGAACGCAGAGTTGCTCCTTTCAAATCCCGAATATATATATAATGTGTATATATAATTATATATACTCTTCTAATATCCCTACTATATCCCGAAGAAATCCCCATAAAAATATGCTTGATAAATCCCCGTCCCGTCCGGTGGCCTCCGGAATGCAGCACGGCGCAGAAGGCCCGCTCATTGGAGTGGAGCTGATAGACGTCCTGCATTCGCCAGGCTGAGATGATTTTAGGGATGTTGATGATCTTACTGAACGCAGGGATGTGCTAAACGCAGGGAATGGATGGGACTGGGGGTTGCTAGGATGATTATTGATAGTGATGACTGGGATCATTCCCGAAAATTCCCTGCGTAAAACGCACCAGTAAGTGATGTCTGGATAGAAAATATGGGTTTATGATGGACAAAAATTAGGAAGAGTTATAATGATACTATGTGTAGATAGAAAGTATAGGCCAATTCCCAAGTTTTCATGATGGAATACTAATGAGAATATGGAATGGATAGAAATAGAAGATGCATGATGTTTACAACCACTATTTCTAGTCATCCCAGGAAAATTAATAAGAAATCTTCAGAACATACAAAGCGATTTTTTCATATCATCCCACGGGATTTTCCCTATGGCTCGCCCCTCCTGCTGTCAAGAACATCTTTCCTGGCGCCTATACTGAAATAAGGCGCCAGGATGACTTCCCGAATCCTATCATTTGAATTCATCCAGATATGTATATAATTTTATATAATTATTCGAATATATTTGATCCAGAATATCTCCGACATATAACTAGATCTGGGTGATTCTCATAATTATCTATATATTTGATATTAGTGGGTTACAATAATGGGGGTTCTTCAAATGGTGGATCCCCAAGTCACCATGGGTTTCAATACTAAAATGCTCATCCATGACTTGGATGATTTGGGATTTGGGGTACCTGTACCCGCATGACATCTTTGTTGATTTATGGATGCTTCTTGGAGGATTCATGCATGATTTATGGCGGATAATATATGATAAGATTACCATTCTGAATACTGTAATCATGATAAATCATGATAAATCATGATAAGTCTCATCTTAGGTCAGTTACAGTAATAGCTAGGTCGCTTGGGCCATGGCTTTTCTAGCGACTATCCCAAGGAGATCCTGCAAATGCATCTCGACTTCTGTGCTGTCACCTCCGGCCTCGGCTACACCGCATTTGCATCATCGGATTATATTATTATTGTTGTTATTATCATTATTGGTGTTAGTAAAATTATTATTATTACTATTATTATTATATATCATTATCATTATCATTATCATTATTATTATTATGTACATATATACGTATCAACCTATTTTTTCCTAGATTTATCACAGTGTCATAATTTATCAAACTAAATAAAATTCTAGATTCTAGCTCACATGAGTTCCGAACGCTGCGAAGTTAGATGTAAAAATGGATTGCCAAACGGATGTAGAAAAACACCCGATGAAAACATCCATGAAAACTATGGGGTAGCACTGTAGATCCCAGATGTCTATTGACTTAGTGACATAGTGGATATGATGATTATTTTGTGGGAGGTTAACATCCATGAAAAATATCTGGTTCCCATGAAAACTGTAGCATTAACTGTAGATATATCCATAGTTTTCATGGATGTTCTCATGGGGTAAATATCCACCAACTTATGCCAATCAAAGATGGCTCAAAATCCGCTGGGAAATCCCTAGTTAATGGGAGATGTTCCAGCACAAAATTATCAGGCCGCACATGTTTCAAGGATGTGAAAAAGATGATGTTTCCCTATATTTCACTTCCAGGTGTCAATCTCTTGTTTTTTGAAGGGTTGCGAAAACAGAGACATGTGGATTCACAGATCCAACAGTGAGGCGCTTTGCCTAACCAGCAACGGCCACAACGACTGAAGGGCAAACCGAGCAGCCATCTACTGGGGGGTCACCAAGCTGGGGTGGGTAAGTCCCACATATGATATCCACGTCCACAGTTTACATTGCTCATTGTCCTCATTGAATCAGCTCTTCTGGTGCTTAAATCAGGTTTATAGCTATGGAATTCCCATGCTTTCTGGCGGATGCTGCGATTTTTTTTAAAAAAATGTCCCTGAAAACTCGGATGAAGAGATCAGCAAGTTGGATTCCCATGGATTTTTCCCATGGATTTCCCCCATTTGTTTCTCATTTTTCCATGTTTTTTTCCATGTTTTTTCCATCATCACCCCCATTTTTCCCATGGATTTTAAGGTCGAACCCCCGGCCCCAGCGGCCCCGTTTCCCACGGTCATCGCCAGGTCTCTGTTTCATCTCCCCAGGTCACCACGGTCCGATCCTGACGCTTATGAGACATGGACTTTATTATATATATATTGTATATATATATTGTATCATTATGTCTATATTATCATAGTTATCATATAGTATATGATATTTTTGAGATTTATATCATATATTTATAGTTATATTTGTATTTATAAATCGATTATATTCTATTTTATTGTAGTATATATATATTATGTAATTATGTATATATGTATATATAATATGCATTCTGAGCATTCTTATGAAAAAAAAAGTGCTTAAAAAAAAAAAGAAAAAAGAAAAACATGAACATGCAGATGTGACTCGCATACGTATTTCTCCCGGAAAATGGACATGTTTCTCCCTTCATTTCCGGGGTGGAGCTCCATTTGGGTCGCGAAACAGTTCGATTCGGATTCGCTCTGTGAAGAATCTGGGGATGGGAACCTGGTACCCCTTTTTTTTAACATCATTTGATAGCGATTTTCTTTGATGTTCATCCCCCGAAATTGCCATGGTATAGATTACTTGGTATTGATCCATGGCCATATCAAGCCCAACAAAAACTCATAAAAACCGTATGTTTCATCATCTCTCTGGGGCGGGGGGTTAGTTGCTTTGGGATTTGTTTAGGATTTATTTGAGATTGTATTAGAGAAAAAACTTGAAGTTGGTTTAGACTTTCTCCGGGGTTGTCTTAGGGTTTATTTAAGGTGTTTCTAATATTATATATATTATATATAGTGTTTGGTGCAATTTAGGGTTGTTTTAGGGTTTACTTAGGGTTGTTTCACCATTTCTTTAGGGTTAGTTATGGTTGATTCACAGTTTGTTTATGATTTATTTAGGGCTGGACTATTTTCGGGTTCATTTCAAGTTTTACGGTTAGTCAGTCTTAGTTCACGGCTCAAAACGTCGCAAATTACCGAGAATATCTTTATGACATGGTTCAAAAGGTGATTTGGCACCCCCTTAGGTAAGCGAAAAAATGCAATTAAACGAAGGGAATATCAGTATTTTGTATGCTGTCAGTTTACGAAAAACACGGGCGGAAACAAAATCTCAGATTGCAGTCCTGCATGGAATTCCGTGGATTTCGGGCATACGTCAGCCCCCCAGCGAAAATCATGTCAAGACGTACATTAGATATCTCATCAATGGTTTCTTGTGGTTTTCCCGGGAAAATCTGACCTATCATCTTGTGGTACATCTTAAAACATGTGGAGATTCGGAAAATGCCCATGATAAGTCATGATATTGCCATTGTATTTTCATGACATTCCCATATTAAGCACTTAACTCATTGATATTCCCATTTAGATCCCAGTCAAAAAATCCCAAATTTAGATATTCCCATGACTAAACTCATCTACAGTAAACTCCGAAAAAAATCCGGAAATTCCCATGAAATCGCCATGAAATCGCCATGTCAAAACCACAAAAAAACTCACCGACGCCGCCTGCCGCAGCGCGGCGAAGGCGCTGCCGGCGCCGCAGAGCTGGGTGACGCACGAGAGCTGCGAGGGGTCCATGCCGCGGAGGTCGCCGCCAAAGTCGCGGTCCCTAGGGCTGCTATGGCTGCTATGGGTTGCTGGGCTGATGGGGTCGTTGTTTTGGATCTGCTGGGGATTTTTTTGGGATTTTTTTGGGGATTTTTTGGGTGAATTATGGTGAATTATGGTGAATTATGGTGAATTATGGTGAATTATGGTGAATTATGGTGAATTATGGTGAATTATGGTGAATTGCGTTACTAAATTCGATCTTTTTTGTGTGTATGGGACGTGGAATTGGCAACTAGCACGGGGGTGGCAAACCCATGATATACCCGTCTAAGACTGTTCATCGTCTTTAAGTGGGTATTTCAATAGGTTTATAACGATTGTTCATAGGTGTCAGTGTCTTTGAATTGGTATTTCAATAGGTTTATCACGATTTCTAATGTGTCAGGGTATCATGTGGTTTTACAAATACAAATATAAATATAAAATACTATAAACACACATATGGATATGAATATAATATAGTATAGTATAATATAATAAATATGTATATATATGCATCAATATGATATGTATATATATATGATTCATACATGCACTATTTGAAATACATACTATACATACAGAGAATGTATACAATATATATACATGTATGTCTTTAGACACTTTTAACAGGTGGTAAGCGTCGAAGTACTAATGGGTACATGTTAGAATGTTGAAATGGGTAATATGGATACTTCACAAGACTGCAAAAAAATGATTTATTTTTCGGCAATGAAGGTACACATCAATCACATTGGATATAGAGATTTACCAGATTGGCAAGAATATCAGATGTGTATCATATGACAATCGGTGAGATTTATCCGGATATGGTGGGGCAAATTCCTGATACCACTGGTCAGGTGATGCTAAAAACTGTGCAATTGATCCGGATCCCATACCAGTTGCTGACCCATCGGGGAAGTGCCGGAAATAGACTTGGGTTATCCCCCGCTTCTCCTCCGCTGCATCGCGAAAAAAACACTGATCCTGGCGCTGACACTTAGTCACTCTGGGAATCAACATCTTCTCTTTTCGTAATCTTAAAGACATCTTCAATGAGTCTTAAGGTTGTTGATCCCCTTTTGGAAGATCTCATGCCAACGAAAATCCACCGAGACTTGATCTGCTTGGATGTGGATCCCACGTAGGATATTCCATTAGCCGGCCTCCCTCAGGAAATTTGACATAGCTATTTTTTTTAATGTCCCCTTTAGTTCGCTAATTTACCTATTGTCTTGCTGGCAATGTTCTATAGTGTACTGATATATATATATATATAACCTACCAAATAGTTATTCGCATGTAACTGAGGTTAACAGTACATGTCTGATAAATATCCCACAAATGTGTCTCCTAATAGTACTCATTAATCAACTTCAATAACCCAACACTTACGAAGTACTTCATATTGACCCATCAGCTTTACCATATCATATAAGTAATCAATAGTAATCATTAACATTCAGTGGTTAAACCATATATACATAACATATATATATATAACACCACGTTAAACCATGGTAAACCATGTAGAATATATATATATATATATTCAATATATATAATATATAGTATGCATAATGTATACATATATATATTCTATCTATCTATATATACATATATATATATTATATTCTATATATACATATTCTATATGTGATACAATATATATATTCTATATATAATATAATATATATATTATTATATATATAATATAATATATATAATAAAAAAATATACAATATAATATAATGAATAATATATATATATGATAATATAATGAATAATATATATATAATAATATAATTAATAATATATATATAATAATGATATATATAGAATATAATATAATATATAATATAATATATATAATATAATATACTATAATATAATATAATATAATAATATAATTAATAGTATAATATAATATAACTAAATATATAATATAATATAACTAATAATATAATATAATATAATATAACTAATAATATAATATAATATAATATAATATAATATAATATAATATAATTAATAATAAAATTTAATATAATATAATATAATAATATAATATAATAATATAATATAATTAATAATATAATATAATATAACTAATAATATAATATAATATAATATAACTAATAATATAATATAATATAATTAATAATATAATATAATATAATTAATAATATAATATAATATAACTAATAATATAATATAATATAACTAATAATATAATATAATATAATATGATATAATATAATATAATTAATATAATATAATATAATATAATTAATAATATAATATAATATAATATAATATAATATAATTAATAATATATATATACGTATATATAACTCGTATCATCAACCCTACAGTCACAGCTCCAATCTTTTTGCCACGTTCGCCGCTTCGCCAGGGAACCCCCAGGCGATGACGTGACCATCCGCAGTCAGAGCTGCAAAGGCTCGGGAAGTCGCAGCCAGCTGAGTGATGTCTCTGAGCTGCTCCTGTCAGTTGATTTCTGGATTGGAGGATTACTGGATGGTTCTTGGGAGGATTGGAGGATGAATGGAGATTAATGGACATTAAATGAAATTGAAGCCTAGTTGGAATATCTATATGCATAGAAGGTCCTGCTGCTGCAGTTGGGATAATGTCTAACCTCATCCGTTACTGTTCCATAGCTACTGTTGCTTGTATCTGCTACATTGACTTCCTACCCCCACACTGTTTGGGTCTCTTGCCAGTGTAATATGCTTTAATTAACTAACCTGTTTGTGGAAATGGATACCCTCTGGTGAACTAACATAGCAATGGAAAATCACCATTCTTAATGGGAAAATCCACTATTTCTATAGCCATTTTCCATAGCTTTTTGTATGTTCACCAGAGGGTATGTAATATGATGTAACTACTAGCAACTAACCGAACATCTTTGGAGGAACTCGCTAGGAGGACTCCAATATAGAAAGGGCCGAGGCTGCCTTTTTCCAAGGCTTGCAGGCTAGGGGCTGGGCTCTCAGAGGCTTGAGTGATCCCCACTGCCAACCAACTGATATTCTATCTGATATATATATATATATATATTATATGTATATATATATTATATATATATTATATATATATTATATATATTATATATATATTATATATATACATATATTTATGTTCTGTGATTATATGTGACATTCTATCTGACAAACACTCTGGCATTCTGTTTGGCATTCTTTCTGGCATATATTCTGACATTGCATCTGGCATTCTATCTGGCATTCTGTCTGACATTTTCTCTGGTATGTGTTCGGGTCCAGGCGTGCTCCACTGCATCCAAAAATCGATAAAAATCACTTGGAGGTGTGTCGATGCCCTGCTATATTGGGGATATGGGATATGGTGGGAGCATCATGGGGATATACTCCATATCTGGTTCGTGGTTGAGCCACCCCTCTGAAAAATATGAGTTCGTCAGTTGGGATGATGAAATTCCCAATAATAATGGAAAAATAATCCAAATGTTCCAAACCACCAACCACATATATACAGTAAGCTTTGTTAAAAAATGTCGCTTCGCCCAGAAATTTGAGCCGTACAAGTAGTGGGGGAAATATGTTTCATTTCCTGCTAAAGATTGCATTCTCAGATCTGATCTGCTATGTGCGACATCATATCGTAATAATGAGGTCTGGACCCGTTCTTACAGCAATCCCCAGGGCAGACCGAAGATTCGTCCATTGGTCAACAAATCTTCCAGCAATCAACTCAACCATTCTCAGTGCTGAAACCACCAACATGTACTGGGTGGAATTCACGGTCAAAACTGAGAAAATTGTTCGATGTTTCTTGGGTTCAAAATTTGGGAGATGACCATTACCAGTTGAACAAAACATGTTCCCTATTTTTATGGCATGTGGATTCCCTTTTTTTGGACACACAATGAATATGTCCTCAAAAATCGTTGAGGACATATCTTCATTCTGGTTGGGTTTATCCCCCATGGTTTACCAAATGTTAATTATGACCATGGTTTGTGAAATGTTGCGGGAAATGCTGGGTCTGTATTCTGATATTCTACTCAAATCTTGATGCACGTTGATAGAATGACAGGGAATGGATCATGGGATCACATCATTGGTATTCATTGGTCCCATCCTCCAATCATACTAAACACCCCTAATTCATGGATATGACCGTCTTTTATCATTATATATTGTCCTATGTATCCCTCCTTAATCACCATTGATCATGCATTCATAGATAATTTCCATGCGATGCAAGTGAAACTAATCACCACGAATCACAATTGATCCCAGTAATCACTGTTAATCACCATAAACAACCATTAAAACACCATGAAGCACCATTAAGACACCACTAAATACCATGAAGCACCACTAAACACCATTAAAATCCCATTAAATCCCATTAAATCCCATTAAATCCCATTAAAATCTCATATTAAACAAGATTAAAACACAATTTTTAGCACCATTAAGACACCACTAAACCACCATTAAAAACGCCATGAAAACACCGGTTGTGTCCCAACGATCTCCTTGACCCATGAGCTGTCACCACCCGAGGCTGCATTGCCCCAGGTCACCACCGTGCGATCCTGCGCGAAACGAAGGTCTCATGGGGGGGTTAAGTGATACCCTCTGGTTTTAATGGGATAAATGGTGGTTTAATGGGATTTAACCAACAAAAATGGTGGTTTTAATGGGATATACCCTCTGGTAAACTAACAGTTTGCTATTGAAAATGGCCCATAGAAATAGTGGATTTTCCCATTAATAGCATGGTGATTTTCCATAGCTATGTTAAATTACCAGAGGGTAAGTTATAACCATTTTGAGAAGCAACAATTACTGGTTTTACTGGTTGGTATACCTACCCCTCTGAAAAATGATGGAGTGAAAGTCAGTTGGGATGATGGAATTCCCAATGTTAAATGGAAAAATAATCCAAATGTTCCAAACCACCAACCAGATTACATGGTTACATGGCTACGTATTTTGAACATATGCGAATTTTTATCTCAAGAATGGTTTTCATTGTGGTGCCCCAGTTCGGAATCGCTAAGTTGGGAATCGCATGACTCCAATGACTGGTGGGTGGTAGACATATCGAACTAGTTCATGGCACTTAAGTTCTAACCAAAAATCACCACCCTGTGTGTGTGCCATGGTCAAAAGATCGGATTAAGACATGTATAATATAGATATACTACATGATATACAATGATACGTATATGTATATGGGGGTTGTCCTAAATTACTGTTCCCACAAAGGCCTCTTGGGCCGAGCTTGCGCCAACCTTGCGCGTTTCTTGCGCGACCACACTCCCGGATCACTTTCATCATTTCAGTTGTTTTTCATCATTATTCTCGTACTTGTTTTCGAATGTTAAATATTTAGTATTCACTTAGTATTTCGTACTGGGAAGTAGTTTGTGCAAGCTTTGTAGTACACAGTAGTACTGGGAAGTAGTTTGTGCAAGCTTTGTAGTACAAAGTAGTACTGGGAAGTAGTTTGTGCAAGCTTTGTAGTGCAAAGTAGTACTGGGAAGTAGTTTGTGCAAGCTTTGTAGTACACAATAGTACTGGGAAGTAGTTTGTGCAAGCCATGCAGTACAAAGTAGTACTGGGAAGTAGTTTGTGCAAGCTTTGTAGTGCAAAGTAGTACTGGGAAGTAGTTTGTGCAAGCTTTGTAGTACACAGTAGTACTGGGAAGTGGTTTGTGCAAGCTTTGTAGTACAAAGTAGTACTGGGAAGTGCTTTGTGCAAGCTTTGTAGTACACAGGAGTACTGGGAAGTGCTTTGTGCAAGCTTTGTAGTACACAGTAGTACTGGGAAGTGCTTTGTGCAAGCTTTGTAGTACACAGTAGTACTGGGAAGTGGTTTGTGCAAGCTTTGTAGTACACAGTAATACTGGGAAGTAGTACTGGGAAGTAGCTCTGCACGTGTTGAACTTCTGTGGTTTCAGAGCGGTTTCAGAGTGGTTTCAGACCCCTTCGGGGGGTCTAGCTGACCTTGATGAAAAGAACAATTTACAGACAGAAAAGACTTGAACACAACATACAAGGAAATACATGTAAAGAGCAGATAGATAGATAGATAGATAGATAGATAGAGATAAAGCAGCCAACGCGGTCCGGAAGACATGCAGCAGCAGCCCGGAGATGGTGAGCAGGAAGGTGTTTCAGAGTGGTTTCAGACCTCTTTTGGGCTTGTTTTTTGGGTACCCCCAGCTTTGGGAGATGAAAAAGGAAAGAGAAAAGGTAGAGAAAGAGAGAGAGAGAGAGAGAGACAGAGAGAGGAAGAGGGAAAGAGAGAGAGAGATAGAGAGAGAGAGAGAGGAAGATGGAAGATGGAGACAAACAGAAGGCGAGAGAGAGAGAGAGACAGAGAGAGGAAGAGGGAGAGGAAAGAGAGAGAGCGTTGTAAATGGTGAGCAGCGGGGTGTTTCAGAGTGGTTTCAGACCTCTTTTTGTCCGTAGGCTACCTCAGCTTTGGAGAAAAAACAGGAAAGAACGGGAAAAGAAAGAAGAGAAGGGAGAAAGAGACAGAGAGAAAGAAAAAGTCTTGAGACGGTGAGCAGGAAGATGTGTCGAACTGGTTTCAGACCTCTTTTGGGGCCGGTTATGGGGCTACCTAGTTCTTAAGACATCCAAAAGAAGGGACTCAAAACAGATTGTACTTGAAACACATGCGGTCCGGAAAGAGGTGCAACGGTCCGGAAAAGCAAGCACCCAAAACGTAATCTAATCGTAGCGATTGCGGTCCGGAAAGGCATGCAGCGGTCCGGAAAAGCGAGCACCCAAAACGCACTCTAATTGTAGACATTGCGGTCCGGAAAGACATGCAGCGGTCCGGAAAAGCAAGCACCCAAAACGTATTCTAATTGTAGCCATTGCGGCCCGGAAAGACATGCAGCGGTCCGGAAAAGCAAGCACCCAAAACGTACTCTAATTATAGATATCGCGGTCCGGAAAGACCTGCAGCGGTCCGGAAAAGCAAGCACCCAAAACGTACTCTAATTGTAGCCATTGTGGTCCGGAAAGACCTGCAGCGGTCCGGAAAAGCAAGCACCCAAAACGTACTCTTATTGTAGACATTACGGTCCGGAAAGACGCGCAGCGGTCCGGAAAAGCAAGCACCTAAAACGTACTCTAATTGTAGATATCGCGGTCCGGAAAGACATGCAGCAGTCCGGAAAAGCAAGCACCCAAAACGTACTCTAATTGTAGCCATTGTGGTCCGGAAAGACCTGCAGCGGTCCTGAAAAGCAAGCACCCAAAAAGTATTCTAATTGTAGACATTAGGACTGCTGCAGGTCTTTCCGGACCACAATGGCTACAATTAGAGTACGTTTTGGGTGCTTGCTTTGTCTCCCCTCTCTTTCTCCCTTCTCTTCTTTCTTTTCCCGTTCTTTCCTGTTTTTTCTCCAAAGCTGAGGTAGCCTAAGGACAAAAAGAGGTCTGAAACCACTCTGAAACACCCGCTGCTCACCATTTACAATGCTCTCTCTCTCCTCTCCCTCTTCCTCTCTTTGTCTCTCTGTCTCTCTGTCTCTCTGTCTCTCTGTCTCTCTGTCTCTCTGTCTCTCTGTCTCTCTGTCTCTCTGTCTCTCTGTCTCTCTCTCTCTCTCTCGCCTTCTGTTTGTCTCCATCTCTGTCTCGTGCTATCCTCTTTTCCCGACCGCTGCATGTCTTTCGGACCGTAGTGTACCGTAGTGTCTACAATAAGAGTACGTTTTGGGTGCTTGCTTTTCCGGACCGCTGCACGTCTTTCCGGACCGCGATATCTACAATTAGAGTACGTTTTGGGTGCTTGCTTTTCCGGACCGCTGCAGGTCTTTCCGGACCGCGATATCTACAATTAGAGTACTTTTTGGGTGCTTGCTTTTCCGGACCGCTGCAGGTCTTTCCGGACCACAATGGCTACAATTAGAGTACGTTTTGGGTGCTTGCTTTTCCGGACCGCTGCATGTCTTTCCGGACCACAATGGCTACAATTAGAGTACTTTTTGGGTGCTTCCTTTTCCGGACCGCTGCATGTCTTTCCGGACCACAATGGCTACAATTAGAGTACGTTTTGGGTGCTTGCTTTTCCGGACCGCTGCATGTCTTTCCGGACCGCACTGATTAAAATTAGAGCACGTTTTGGGTGCTTGCTGTTCCGGACTGCTGCATGTCTTTCCGGACCGTAATGTCTACAATTAGAGTACGTTTTGGGTGCTTGCTTTTCCGGACCGCTGCATGTCTTTCCGGGCCGCAATGTCTACAATTAGAGTACGTTTTGAGTGCTTGCTTTTCCGGACCGCTGCTCATCTTTCCGGACCGCAATGTCTACAATTAGAGTGCGTTTTGGGTGCTCGCTTTTCCGGGCCGCTGCATGCCTTTCCGGACCGCAATCGCTACGATTAGAGTACGTTTTGGGTGCTTGCTTTTCCGGACCGTTGCACGTCTTTCCGGACCGCATGTGTTTCAAGTACAATCTGTTTTGAGCCCCCTCTTTTGGATGTCTTAAGAACTAGGTAGCCCCATAACCGGCCCCAAAAGAGGTCTGAAACCAGTTCGACACATCTTCCTGCTCACCGTCTCAAGACTTCTTCTTTCTCTCTGTCTCTTTCTCCCTTCTCTTCTTTCTTTTCCCGTTTTTTCCTGTTTTCTCTCCAAAGCTGAGGTAGCCTACGGACAAAAAGAGGTCTGAAACCACTCTGAAACACCCCGCTGCTCACCATTTACAACGCTCTCTCTCTCCTCTCCCTCTTCCTCTCTCTGTCTCTCTCTCTCTCTCGCCTTCTGTTTGTCTCCATCTTCCATCTTCCTCTCTCTCTCTCTATCTCTCTCTCTCTCATTCCCTCTTCCTCTCTCTGTCTCTCTCTCTCTCTCTTTCTCTACCTTTTCTCTTTCTTTTTTCATCTCCCAAAGCTGGGGGTACCCAAAAAACAAGCCCAAAAGAGGTCTGAAACCACTCTGAAACACCTTCCTGCTCACCATCTCCGGACTGCTGCTGCATGTCTTCCGGACCGCGTTGGCTGCTTTATCTCTCTCTATCTATCTATCTATCTATCTATTTATCTATCTATCTATCTGCTCCTTTTTCTTTGGATGGCCTATTTACCACCCTGGTTATCTATGTTTATCAACTCGAGATATTAATATTTAAGATCTAAATCAGATACGGTAGTAGTAGTACTAGTGGTAGTAGTAGTAGTAGTAGTCGTCGTAGTCGTAGTCGTAGTCGTAGTCGTAGTAGTAGTCGTAGTCGTAGTAGTAGTCGTAGTAGTAGTAGTAGTAGTAGTAGGAATAGTAGTAGTAATAGTAGGAGTAGTAGTAGTAGTAGTTGTTGTTGTTGTTGTAGTTGTAGTAGTTGTTGTAGTTGTAGTAGTAGTAGTAATAGTAGTGGTAATGTAGTAGTAGTAGTAGCAGCAGTAGTAGTAGTAGTGGTAGTAGTGGTAGTAGTGGTAGTAGTAGTAGTAGTAGTCAAATGTTAACTAAACATAGTACTTGTAATAATGATAACAATAGTACTTGCGCGTACCTTGGGCCGCCCTTGCGCGAAACTTGCGCGATGCAGGTTTTAGACCATGGGAAAAATGCGAGAATAGGTTCTTTACTAAAAACCTTTCTGGGGTTTTTGGACGGCTCCCATATATGTATGTATGTGTGTACATACATATGTGTACATAGTCGTCCATCCCAAAAATTGGAATCCTTGCAAAGTGGATAAATATGGATGTAAAATCCATCTCTTGATCATGGCACATATAAAAGAAGACATTACAACAGGGCTCAGAAGCACAGTTGCTTGAACTTTGCTGCCAGTTGTACTTCTATATCAATACCAATAAATTGAACAATGGTATAGGCATTATAGTCTATAGTATTGTTGTTGAATAAAATTGATAAGATTGTTGGTGGATGTTGCTTATGTTGCGTCATCGCACCCATTCATATCCCTGGTGCTTCCCCCAAGCGACTCGTCGCATCCCATGGGATGGAACTGTACCGAGTCCTGTGAACGCCGATCCCAAGCTTTACCAAAGGGATTATTAAATCATAGATAGTACCCCACTATCAGGCACCATTGTTCTTGGCCAAATTCCCATGTTTCTTTGTAAAGTCCTCATTGTAAAATCCTTAATTGGTTGGTGGTTGAGCCACCCCTCTGAAAAATATGAGTCAGTTGGGATTATGAAATTCCCGAATGGAAAGTCAAAAAAAAAATGTTCCAAATGTTCCAAACCACCAACCAGGAAAAGATCATTGATTCACATGATTAACGACTGAAAATGACCTGTCATCCACATGTATTTCTCTCGACGGATCGCCCCCAAGGAGGACAATGTTTTTCATCCAGACTGAAGATTGGAGGAAAACTTGATGATTAGTATGGAAAAAGAATGGGATAGATGGGAGAACCATACTCATCTTGATGATTAATCACTCTTTTTGAATTTGTTTGATGTTTTTCAAAAGATCCACCACCGAAGCCTAGTTTAGTGCTGGATCAGTCCATAGACCCCACGCGCTTTAAAAAAAGTCGTCCTCTTTCAGAGCAGCAAAGGCATAGTCTGAAGCACAAAGCTCCCTGACTGCGCCAAAGGAGTAGCTGGGCCCCAAAATCGCAGTGAAACGCACTATTTAACATGGCTTAAAATGGTTTGCTGGAAAATCCACCATTTGTAGATGATTTACCCATTGCCACTTAAACCTTCATTATTTTCGCTTATATAGGGGGAACTTAACTAGTTTAACTGCCACGTTTGATTGCGAGGGTAGTCTTGGTGCTAGGGACGTGTTTTTAAGTTCTGGTAGTGATGCATGTCAAATCATCTTCCATCAGCCAACTTCCATATTCCATCCGAGCGAACACTTGTCATGGAATGTGTTTGTCTGAGGAATAGAAAGTCCCAAAATCCGCTGGGTTGAAACCCCCTGTTCCTCATTTTAGTCAGCCACTTCCTTGCGAAACTATCCCCCTTTTTCAGACCCCAAAAATTCCCCAGTTCACACTTTGGACCCGACCCTCTGCGAAGCCCAATGCTTCAGTTGAAAAGGGGCCAGTAGTCAGCATTGACACGAGAAACCTTGTTGAAAGCAGTCTTATACTCAGTCCGTAAAGCTCGTAAGGCTGGCACAAAGATTTCTCAACCAAATATGTTCTTCAAGAAATCCAGGATGCTTCGGGAACGCAGCATGTTTTCACCAGGTGTAGATAGAATAATTAGTCTCACAGCCCCAGAAAAAAGATCTTCAACAGTATGACTTCTGCTGTTGAAACTCATCCTTGATCACCGACTTGGTCTCCACATGTCTCACCACTAAAAGATCCATGTTTCATACAGCATGTATCCAAGAAAAAAATGTAGACAGTCGATACAAACAACAAGAAAGCGAATCCAGAAACAGCCTTGCAGATCCAAAAAACATATTTAAATTTTAAACCAAGAAAAAACATGTTGGCCTCCAAAAAAATGGATGGTTTACCCTCCGGTAATAAACATGGCTACTTAAAATTCAAAAAACCACCATAGAATAACAGGTATGCAAATCATCAAATTAAATGGGTCATGACTTCCATGGCTAAGTATTAAATTACGCGGTATCACGCATGATATCACCACTATTCCATAAAAATATCCCAATCATATCCAGTTATATCCCCAAAAAAATAAAGCTATACTACCAGACAATAGCAGTAATTTAAAGGTATATGATCTAGATATGGCTATGGATCAATACCTATTAATAGCATTTTTAGTGGGATGAACATCCATAAATCCCAGCTATTCTTAGGGGTTCACTACAGGGGATTCCATGGGTTTTGACACACTGCCATATCAGTAATATCCTGATGTTCTTCTATTCTCCCAGTGATATCCCATCTGGTTGGTGGTTTTGGTATACCCAGCCCTCCGAAAAATGATGGAGTGAAAGTCAATGGGTTTCGGATGACATCCCATATATGACATGGAAAATAATCCAGTCATGTTTGAAACCACCAACCAGCCATTAGTACCATAGCCAATCTTGATATCCCATTCATATCTCACATCCCATATCAAATCCACCAGGGTGGTGATACCAACGTCGCCCCAGCTGCTTCACGTTCTTGAGCTCGGAGGGCTGCAATGCGTCGTTGCTGAATGGGGATGCAGCCCTGGATAAATTACTATTAATTGGCATATTCTATGGATATACCTATATGGATCATAGAGAATATTACGGCATACCATGGGATATTTCTTTGCATATGGGATAACATGGGACTTGAGGAATAGCCACGAAGAGCCAATGGGATAACATGATGATACACACAGCGATTTCTCGGTGAAACGAGACCATTGTTGTTTCAATACATTTTGTCATGGTCTAGTAAAAGGATGATTTGGGGGTACCTCGATATGTGAAACCACAAACAAGATTTTAAAAAAAGTTAGCAACCACCAAAGCCTATCGTAGCGAGCTAGAAGTAGTTGGACATGAAACGATGTGGGTAGACCTTCTGTCTTTGACCGTTGAGCAGAAATGTGAATAAATGTGAATTACACTACGTAACATGTGTTCTTCTCCATGACTTAGTTTAAGCATGTATAACCGAGTTTAACATCACTAAGTGGGCTTAAAATTGTCACACATGAGAATTAAGAGAACTGTCTGGTAATTGAACAAGATTGAACAATGTTAAAAGTCACTTGAAGTTCATTGATTTCTTGGAGATAAAAACATATGAAAGCCCAAACAGAATCAACAAATGTTGAAACCAACCTGAAAAAAGTTGGCTTACATGACTCTAACTCTAAGATGTTTTAGAGATCCCTTACGATACCCGATGAGCCAATGTCGTCCTCACAGATGGCAAGGTTCGGAAACATCAAGCCCTGGATGTCGGAAATACTGTGAATTCACATGGAATTGCCCTTTCAATCAATGATTTCCTGGGAGGTTCCATGGCATAATTTCCGTACCTCTGTGTAAAAAAGGAAATTCCACGATGCCCACGCTGCCCACGATGCCCCGCCTGAGATATGCAGTTGCCGCCATGTGAACGACCCCAGCCTAGGCAGGTCGCTTTCGGTTTTTCATTGGGGTTCCCCAGCCTGATGCTTCCGATCCGAAGAAAAATTAACACAAAAGACAGCCCGTCCCCCCATGCCATGGAAGACACTTTCCACGGTACCATCGTTGTGCAAGGCGGCAAAGCTGCCCCTCAGTACGCTTGAAGATGTTAAAGAGGATAATATATGTTGATATCTCCACCAGATATGAGACTAAATGATGATATATAGTGTATACTGTATCTATATCATTAAGTATGACATATATATATATATATAAATGACTATATCCTTTATCATTGATATATCCACATCTATATCGTGTATATGTTTGATATATGTTTAATATATGATGATACATTCTCACTGGTGATATCTCCATGCAAGGACTGTAGTTACAATTTAACCTCAAACTATCTTAAACTTAAATTACCAAAAGTTCAGGAATTACATTCACCGAATTCCTCACATGTGGAAAATTCAGCCGAAGAGAATTTTCATTTTCACCAGGTGGCCCTGGTAAGAACATCAACAAATGGCTGGGATTCCTAACATGGGATGCTCCAAGGACCAGATCGTGTCGAGAATAGAAACATGTTGAGCCACAAT
Source organism: Cladocopium goreaui (assembly GCA_947184155.2). Classification (NCBI taxonomy): domain Eukaryota; class Dinophyceae; order Suessiales; family Symbiodiniaceae; genus Cladocopium; species Cladocopium goreaui. The sequence goes on from CAMXCT020000313.1 coordinate 701,180, forward strand.
CTTCTGCTTTTATTGCTACCCCCTCCCGGGAGGTTTTGACGGATCTGAGGGGCTAAAAATCTTATGCCAAGGGGCACTGTGCCTGGGCGCACGCAACGAGTTGCGCCAGGAGTGATGGGGTGGCTATATACATGGCATGTACATTATATAGATATGTATTTGTATATATATATACATATATATATATATGTATATATATACATATATATATATACATATATATATATACATATATACATATATATATATATATACATATATATACATATATATATATATACATATATATATACATATCACAAACTATATCTAATATAGTATTATTCCTGATATGTATATTTGCAAATATCAAAAAATGGACCTGTTGAAACTGCAAAACTCTCAGTGGTTCTCTTTCTAATTTGCTGGTAACAAATGATAGTCCCGCCTCCTGCGACGGCCCTGGGTCTGAACATGGGGCACCCGCATTTTTTTTCAACGGTGGATCCATGGAATTTACCTAAATTGAAATGGCCATACAATGAGGTGAATAGTGTTTCATATTTAAGATCATAATTGCATAATCACCATCAGAATCACCATATAATCACCATATCATCACCATCAGAATCACCATCAGAATCACCATATAATAATCACCATATAATCACCATCAGAATCACCATATAAGAATCACCATATAATCACCATATAATCACCATATAATCACCATATAATCACCATATAATCACCATATAATCACCATATAATCACCATATAATCACCATATAAGAATCACCATATCATCACCATCAGAATCACCATCTGTACTCCATTTTCAACACACACACTCAGATATCATATTGGTTGTATATCCTAATATCCCATGAAAAATCCCCGTGACATTCCCCATACTTTGTCGGAAATAATCATAAAATATCTCACCAAAAAGCATGATTTTCTCGAGTTGCAGCTTAAGTTACCATACTTGGATGGTTAAAATCGTGAAACATCAGGACTTACTGCTTCTCCATGGGGAATTTGATCCAATCCCTAAGAATTTCAACCAACCATCCCATTCCCCGGTTTTTTTTCTTTCCGTTAAGTCACCATGCCATATATGCCATACTCCCCAGATCATTTTCAAATATGATATTAGTATATATATTAGTCATGTCAAAATATGAAATATGATCATTTCTGTTTCATACACCATATAATCACCATTAGAATCACCATATCATCACCATCAGAATCACCATCCCATCCCCAACTCAGATCAGCTCACCTTGGATTTGCTTCACGTTCTCAAGCCAACGGCCAGATTGGGCTTTTCCACCCATGCTGGAGTCACCCCAAGAAATCACCTGGATTTTCAGCATCAAAATCTGGGATTTCACCACGGATTTTTCACCTATTTGCTGATGAGTCATGACTGACTGTAGGAGAGTGACATATCTTGGGATCTTAAGAGTGGGAAATTTTGTAGGATATCATGGGATCTTTTTCTGACATATATATATAATTATACATATTCAAATTCTATGGGGAAAAAATGATGCTATGTGATTAATGTCAAAACATCTACGGAAATCATGTTGATAGTATATGACACTAACAACAAATTGCAATCCTGGTTGTTCCATATTTTGACACTACGCGGCATCCAACCAGGTCCCAACCAGCAAATTCCTTTCCGGCGACTCGCCAAACATGGTTAAGAACGTCATTTTCCATATAGAAAAATGACACGGTTTGGCAAAAAAAACATTCTCAGAACAGATCCAAATAATGCTACATGGCGGAATATGTTTTCATGCAATTATCAAGTCATATCTGTCGTATGGTCAAGTTACCTGCGACGGCTATGGGCTATGGTCATCGATCCCATAATGAAAAGTGTGGATTTAACCTATGAAAAACCATGAAAAACCTATGAAAAATTCATGACAGCTACGGTGGTACCCCCATGAAAATAGATGGTTTATTTCATGCAAAATCCCATTTATAAATGGATGACTGGGGGTACCCCCAGTCGACTTGGGAAACCTCCATATGTCTGTGTCTGCCATCTGGATTCATGTACAAGGAGGCTCTTAAAGTCGACTTTAAAAGGGGGGACCCCAATTTTCATCCCAAAAAAAACCCTCCAAGTGATGGGAAATCTAGCTACACCCCTAGAGAATGTGGATCAAATCATAAAGGGGCTTATAAGGAGCCCTTAATAGACGGCTGTCACAAGTCAGCTGTCATTGGTTTCATAGACCCCCCATCATTGGTCCATTGATTTGATTTGGAACCTGCTATGTCAAGCTGGTAGGTTGATTTGGAACCTGCTACCCTCTGGTAAACTTACATAACTATGGAAAATCATCATTTTTAATGGGAAAACTCACTATTTCTATGGCCATTTTCAATAGCTATGTTAAATTACCAGAGGGTAATAGAACCCTATCTTTGCAGGAACCGATGAAGTGAACCCAGTTCAGAACCAGCTAGGAACAAATTTGCAACCAGTGAAACACGGATATTTTTTCCCCAGAGATATCCCCATATCATGTTGCGCCTTGCCATCCGCACGGATGGCGGCAAAGGCTCCCCCGGATGCTTGGATTTGCTCCACGTCCCTGGATTTCATCGATCGATGGAACATTTTCATGGGCAATGTTCGACCTTTTTGGGTGGCTGTATAACTGGTTGGTGGTTTTCGCCACTCCTCTGAAAAAAAAAAAAAATCGTCAGTTGGGATGATGAAATTCCCAATATTAATGGAAAAATCATCCAGCCATGTTCCAGTCCCCACCAACCAGATAAGGATTTGTGAGGGATTTGCGGGTGATTTTCTAGGATTTATAGATATTCATAGGTGAATCTCTAGGATATACAGGGGAGTTTCTTGGGATTTCTCAGGGATTGTAAAGGATTATGTCTGATCATCAGAATTATAGGGAATTATATATTGGGTTTCTAATGGGAATCTGTTAGGGATTTAAAAGGGATAATATACGTTCATGGGATTTGCAAGGGATTATGCGAGGAATGATGTTGGGAATTCATACACATTCATCATCCTGATTATTATGATGATGATGATCCTCATCATCATCATCCTCATCATCCTCATCATCCTCATTATCCTCATCATCCTCATCATCCTCATCATCCTCATCAACCTCATCATCCTCATCATCCTCATCATCCTCATCATCCTCATCAACTTCATCATCTTCATCATCGTCAACATCATAATCATCATAATCATCACCATACATGTGCATTCAATAACAATAACTGCAAATAATATATGTTGTGTTATAGTATATAGCCATATCATTGTGATTGGTCAAATGCTCTAGCTGTCAGAAGTGGCATGGATAAGAGGTTTCAGCAACAAAAAACTCATAGCCTCCAGTAAATTGACATATGGAGAATCCACCATGAATTTTTTGTAGATCATTCTCCGGGTTTCCCCATGGATTTCCATAAATTGTGTTGTGTAAAAACTGCTTCGGGTAGCTGGATCTTGCAGTATGTTCAACACCATTTAAGCTGCTTGTTTTTTTAATAGTTTTTTGATCAACATGGATCCAACGGTGACATATTTTAGGGATTTTAAACCACCAATCAGTTTTAGTGCAATCAAGTTATCTCATACCTTTTTTTCCCCACCTGCCAGGTGAGGGTTGTTAGATTTTATGTCAGTTGCCTCCTCCTCCTCCTGCTCCTCCTCCTCCTCCGCCTCCTCCTGCCTCGTCCTCCTCTCCTCCTCCTCCTCGTCCTCCTTGTCATCCTTGTCGTCCTTGTCGTCCTCGTCGTCCTCGTCGTCCTCGTCGTCCTCGTCGTCCTGGCTCAACTGCGACCCGCGATCCACAGTGTTCTCTGCCGGACCTCAACCACGACCACCCACGCCCAGTGTTCCCTGCCGGACCTCAACCACGACCATCCACGCCCAGTGTTCCCTGCCGGACCTCAACCGCGAGTATCCCCGCCCAGTGTTCCCTGCCGGACCTCAACCACGACCATCCACGCCCAGTGTTCCCTGCCGGACCTCAACCGCGAGTATCCACGCCAAAAGATATGCCACATAGAGTGCCAGAAGATATGCCAGATAGAACGTTAGAAGATATGCCAGATAGAATGCCAGAAGGTATGCCAGATAGAATGCCAGATAGAATGTCAGCTAGAATGCCAGAAGATATGCCAGATAAAGTGCCAGAATGTTTGCCAGATAGAATGCCAGCAGATTTGCCAGATAATATGCCAGAAGATATGCTAGATAGAATGCCAGATGGAATGCCAGAAGATTTGCCAGATAATATGCCAGAAGATATGCCAGATAGAATGCCAGATGGAATGCCAGAAGATATGCCAGAACATATGCCAGAAGATATGCCAGAAGATATGCCAGAACATCTGCCAGAAGATATGCCAGAACATCTGCCAGAAGATATGCCAGAACATCTGCCAGAAGATATGCCAGGTAGAATGCCAGAAGATATGCCAGATAGAATGCCAGATCGAATGCCAGAAAATATGTCAGATAGAATGCCAGAAGATTTGCCAGTAACAAAATGTATAAATGTCATGGTGGGGATCACACGAAGTAAAGTATTTTTTTGCTGCTTGTTCACCCATCGCCCAATCTCAATCTCCAAAAAAACATAAATATTACATATATATACATATATATATACATATATATATACATATATCCTATATTACTATAGTATATGGCCAATCTCCTATTTCATCCACGTTTTGAAAGTTCATCAAATCCCGTTTTGAAAGTTCTGTCTCCCGAAAGGTGCCCAACTTGGCGCAATTTGCTAAGGAAAGTCACCATTTTAATAGTATGTAGATGTATATATATATACAGTATATACAATATATATATATACGTATGTATATATATGGGCCATGTCTTCAGCTATGTTCAATTACTGGAAGGTAATTCCCATGAATATCCCTATATCGTTGGTAAAATCCCAACAAAAATCACCATCAAATGTCCATGTCCAAAATTCATCACCGCATCCCATTCATCCAAGTGAATCACCATTGATCCCATTAATCACTCGAAAAAACACCATTAAAACATATGGATGTGGGTCAAAACCCTGTACCCCTGGTGAACCCCAAAATAGCTGGTAAATGGATGTTCATCCCACTAAAAATGGTATTAATAGGTATTGATCCATACCCATATTACCCTCTGGTAAACTTACAAAAAACGAACTATGGAAAATCACCATGTTTAATGGGAAAATCAACTATTTCTATGGCCATTTTCTATGTCGCAAACTGTTAATTTTACCAGAGGGTAAAACACCAGGTGAACCCATGAATCACCGGCTGCTGCCTGAGCTCTTGCTGAACCATCGAGGAGTCTCCTCCCATGCGGTTGGAGCCCCAACCTGACAGTGGAAAGGATCGGGATCTGCCGGAGATGTTTTCATCAGGGATTTCTCACGGGATAATGGGAAAAACCCATTACTGGTTGGTGGTTGACCTACCCATCTTGAAAAATATGAAAGTCAATGGGAAGGATGACATCCCATATATTATGGAAAAAAAAAAATGTTCCAAACCACCAACCAGAAGGAGATAGAGGGTTTTTTAATCTAACTACCCTTCGATGATTTCTTACGTAGCTATTGAAAATCACCATTTTTTTAGAAAAGCATCGAACCAATGGGCGATTTCCATAGCATTTTCCATAGCAGTAACCATCAGAATGGGAAGTCCTGGAAATGGAGGTTTTTTCATGGGAAGTTTCCATGGGAATCCCATGGGAATTCTGGATGTTTCACTCTGGTCATCCCATGAAACATGGGAATCCAGTTTCATGCCATGGGCAAAAAAAAAACATATAAATATCTACGTACATTCCCGTGGATTGATATGGATTGATGACCATCCCCGTTTATATGGAAAAACAAGGCCCATGTTTAACGTCCCGTTTAAGCACATGTGGATATGACCAAAAAAAAGGATATGTGGCTTTGACAAAAGGGGATATTCTATGGATATTCTTGGGGATTGATGACCAGAACATCCCCAGCTGATATGGATCTACCCTCTGGTAACCTGGTAAACTAACAGCTTGCTATTGAAAATGGCCATAGAAATAGTGGATTTACACAATAAAAATTGTGATTTTCCACAGTTACGTTAGTTTACCAGAGGGTAGTGACTCATATGACTAATATGGAGTTCATCGGTATTGAGGAAATTAGTAGGATATACGGCGAAGACAATGATCTAGAGGGATTTAGGCAACAAATATCGAGTGTCTGAACATGGCGAATTAAAACCATATGTATGTATATATAATTATATATATATAATTATAGCAACGATGAGAATATTCATGGTGACACTTTATGGGATGTAAATATGTTTTAAAAAAAAATGATGATAAGTGACCAGCAAAATCGGATTTCTTCGAACAACCGTATGATGATCACCCAAATTAAGGGATGTTTTTGTAGGCATGATCAACAAACAATGGATATGATATGTCTTAGGTATAGGCTGCAATACGTTTTCTTTAGTGTTATTTATCACTTATGTTAGGGGTTATTTATCACTTACTTAGCCGGGAGTTATTTATCACATAATTTGGAGTTATTTATCACTTAATTTGGACATATCATATGTCCATTTAGGGGTTTATATAACTTGAACCAAGAAAATGGGACATTTGACGAAACAAACTTTCGGTGAGCCAGCCAAGATAAAATGGGGTATGGTAAGCTTCAAAAGTGAAGACGGCTGACCCAAGGAGGACGGCTAAAACGGACCGCATGTTTGGTCGTGGCTAAGCTTGGCAGGCTTAGCTGCCCGCTATAACAAACACATGCTTGGCCGAAAACAGTATGAAATTTCCGCAGAAACTGGTGTAGCAGTGTAGCCGAATCCATTTTTCACTGCACCAGTCACCTAAAACGATCGCGAAGTCGTCCCTTGTTTCACCCATGTTTTACTGTTCCTCTTCGAATCTCGTTGCTTACCCAAAACCTTCTATCAACAGTTCAACCATGTTCAACCATGTTAAACCACACTTAGAAACATCATATGACACTTATATAGTCTAGTTAACCCAAGTCTGTGAAAAATTCCCTTCTTTTTCTTGCCCCTTTATAAGTTGCCGTTTCTTTACCCACATCTTTCACCCACCGCCGAGCTACTCACTACCGAGCCATCGCCCTTCATCAGTGCGAAGGCATAACTCTGCCGTGTCGACGCCAACTTGGCGTGTCGCACGGTGGCCTCGATGAGGCAAAAAATCGACGAAGAAACCGCTGGATGAAAAAAAAACAGTGGGGATTAGATGTTCTCTGGATATATATACGTGCATATAAATATATATTATAACATAAATATATTATATAACATAAATATATATTATAACATAAATATATTATAATTATATATATATATTATAACATAAATGTATAACATAAATATATAATGTACATATTAAAGACATATCTATATAATTCTATATATTATAATACACAAAGATGATGATATTGTGGATCTATGTTCATCTAACATACAGAAATGGCAGCTTTGCGGCTACATCTCCTGTTACCCTAGGACAGTTACCCCTAGGACTCCAAGGGAACCGTGGGGTTTTTGTTTAAGGACAAAAAGCCATCGGTTAGATTTCGGTCCAACATCCAATTCCCATCCGACATGTGGGCACAGTGCCCATCTTTGGCAGCACCTGTCTGTCAACTTGCTTTTACCCAAGAGTTTTGCTCTGAAACCGGGCCATTGCTCGGTCGGGATTCCATGTCGACTTCGGGGCTTGCCACCGCACTTTCAAAGTGTACCACATTTCCTGGCCTCCTACAGGACCCCAGTGATGAAATTCATGTCAATTGATGTCTAAGCCCATCCAACGCAGTATAGATATAGTGCGTACCCGGCCTGGTAAACGTTTACAAAAAACCATGGAAAATCACCAGCATTTTCTATGGGTGATCCATGGGAAAATCCATGCCTCGCCACAGAAATTTCGCGTTAGCGATTGCCACAGGTCAAAGAGTAAGGGTATGCACCATCCCCATCCAAATGTAATTAGATACAGTATATATATATATTATATAATTATTTATTTATATATTAAATATTATCACTATTATTATTAGTAGTAGTATTATTATTGTTATTAGTGTTATATTGCATGATATTCCTATAGAATGCTGGTTTTTCCTCATCATCCAGTGGTCATTCCTCAATTGGTCAACATCTTTTTCTACCAACTTCCCTTGAGTTCTCGCGGTTCAGCAAGCAGCGTGTAGCAAGTCATCATCCTTGAGGCCCACTTCTTTCAATGTGTTGCGGCCTGTCCTGAGTTGAATTTTTTGGGATGGACAACTGGCAACTGGACAAAAAGAACTAGCGATTTATACCGTTTATAGCAATAAAACATGGTAAAATATATGGCAATTTAGATGGTCTAGATATGTTTAGACTTCCCTATTTTTTTTTGGAGGTTTTTTCATGGAAAAAATCTAGAAAGATGGGGGATTGATGGTGATTTTTATAGGATGTTTTTGATGTATTGTGATAAAACTATATCCATGAATATGATGGCCATGATGGCCATGATGGCCATGATGGCCATGATGGCAGATAACCCCCCGGTGTCAAAAAAACCATGGCTTTTGCTGAAAGCCCCGGCTGGTATTTCTGGGTCATCTTGATGGGTACTCTCATGCCGAATGCGATGCCAGAAGGGCGAAATCCTTCTTTTAAAAAAAGCATGGATATACATCACCATTTCAAGTATCTTTAGGTGTTTTAAGTGTTTTTTTCGAGGTTTTAGGTGTTTGAAACCTCCCAAAAATTTACTTTCAAGACAAATATGACAAATCAAGGGATGAAGCAACTTTTCTTTCAAGCCCGAAAGCATCATCATTTCAAGCCCAACATCCCACATACCTTCATTTCGCAAGCCATAGCCCATGGCTAGTTCGATAACTTGGCTTAGTGAGATTCCCAAGTCCAACCAAATCCTATGTAAATCCCTCTAAACCCTATAAAACCCACATAAATCCCTATATAATCATCTATTTTAACCATTTAACATCACATATGAATCCCATCTAAAACCCTATAAATCCCTCTAAATTCTATGTAAATCCCTCTAAATCCTAGATAAATCCCATTGAACTCCACCATTTTAAGGAGCTAAAAACGACTCGTTGCGCCGCGACGGTTAAACGACGGCGAGTTGCAAGAGGCAGCCTTCGGAATTCACCAAGCCAGAGATGCCAACCAGCAACGACAGCTGTGCCTTCGGAGACGGAATTTCAGGATCAACTGGGCATATTTCCTGGGATAGTTAGTACCATATTTGACGTTAGTACCATATATATATATCAACTGGAGACAATAATTTACGTTAGTACCATATTTTTGACCATATTTTCTGGGGATATTCTCTGAAATTTAGGCCTGAAAAATAGGCCAAAAATACATGGTACCTCCAATCAATCGGTTCCTGAAAATGGCCATTGATGTGATGCATTATGATAACTATGTGAGTGATCTAGCAGATAGCGTTATTGGATTCAGAGTTATGGGTTTATTTTGTTGGATTGATATGGATTTGAATTGTGACTTTAATCAAGATTTCTGTGGAATTATAATATTTCACTAACCTGAAAATCATGTTATTTTGGGATTCCCTTATTGACTATGATTCCAGGGTTCGGTCCAAGTGAGGTCGTGATCAAATTTACCCAGATTAATGGATTAACATGGATTAACCACCATCTTGGTTGGATTATTGATGGTATTTGATGGTTAAAGCCGTCCAAATCCCAATGGTTTGCCAACTCTTCCTGGCTTCCCCCAGCAGATCTAATGCATCCCAAGCAGTATCCATTCGTTTCGTAGCCATAACCGGGGGTTTAATCCGTTTAATCCCCCATTTTCAGACACAGCAATTTGAAAAGCCATGGGCTATGGTCAATTTACATGGAATCAATGGGTTATGGTCATCCATCTCGTGTTGGGAATCGTTTCAAGGGTCTTTTTTGCTTGAAAAAGAACTGTTCAACTGTTCAGAAGGGTGGATGACTGACCAGCTCCTTCAGAAAACATGCCCCATGTTTTGACCATGCTACACTGCAGACGTACCCCGTACCGAGTCCGGGACTTACTAGAATGGGTGGGTATCCCACTTAAACCTGGCTTAGAAAACTCCTGAGCGACACCGCCAGGTTTGAAAAGAAACCAATACCTGCTTGTTTGGACATCGAAAATACATGTAAATACCCGCCAACCATGGTTGGTTGCTGGTTCTGCCCACTATGATTGGGTAGAGTAATTCTATTCGCCGTAGTGGCCCTGGCTGTTTGGCTGGGATACCACCCAAACTGAGCAACTGCCCGGAACCATTGCAATGTTGTCACCTTTTATGCCGTTTTTCCCTCTGATGTTTTTTTCACGCAGGTCCAACATCAACACATCTCAAAGGTATGGCGGACAGATCAGAACTCAAAAAATACCTCAACTTTTGAAAATGTCAAGGGAAACACAAACCTTTTTTTTGGCCTGGTCTGATTTTCCCAATGCTCACATCATGGGCACTTAAGGAACAAACGGAGGTCATCTCCAATGTCGTTTCACATGCTTCGATTTCAAAGAAAAAAAATCCAGTCCAACTGGACCGTGAAGCATGATCTCCCTATATGCCCTTTGCATGGCAATAGAAAATCCCATCGAAAATCATCCATTTACCCATCGAAATTGATATAAAATCCTCCGTTATCCAGTTATCCAATAGAAAATCCTCCTATAGATAATTGTCCCATCGAAATCGCCGTTTCCTTCGAGGATTTTCCGACCAGCCATGTTTGATGACACCGGCGTGTATCCAAAATCGCTCTTGGCAAACATGGTAAATCCATTCCTTCTAGAAAAAAAAAGTTCCTGGTTGCGGGGGTAATCTGATCATATCTGATCATTTTTTCTGCCAGGACTCTCACCTTGCTACCAATAAATGGTTTACCCCAATCAACATCTAAACCCCGTAGGTCATGTTTTTTACATCCTCAGTTTCGACGGAAAATCCGAAAATCTGATTGTGGTTGGTCCAGAAATCAATGAAACCGTATGTGGTTAGCCATTTGAAGCCGGAACATCACTTTCCAACCAATATAAGTATATCATAAATATGTGTATATATATATATACATATATATATATATACATATATATATTTGTATATATATATAGTAGCAAATTCAATGGGAACAAAAACATGTTCCAAACATCGCCGGATTTTCAGAGATTTTCCGAATGTCGGCGGCCTGAAGTCTCAGATGATTCACGGTCCAATCGAGGTTGGCCAAAATAGTGGTGCCCTGCCAGGGCGAAAAAACGACATGACTCGATACTTAAGAAATCATCCCAACAGTCACCATTTCAATTCAGAAATTTAAATTGGAAATCAAACAGTTGGCATTTCAATTCAGAACCTTAACTTGAACGAACCTACAGTAGTATATTTTTACTTTTCAGATTTTCATATTAATTTGGTTTACTATTTGGCACAACTAACATAATATAATGTAGTTTTTACATAAGCAGCCTTTAGGGCTTTCATTTTTAAGCCAAAAAGCACATTGATGCTTTCATTTTTTGAAGCTGTCACAAGTATAGCACACTGATGCTTCAGGTTTTGGTGTTCCATTAGTGCATCAGACATGTGTCCTTTGCATTTCTAGTTGGGAAGCCAGCCAGCCCATGGCAGCGCAAGCTTTCCCACATGGTCCCGTCCAGTGCAGATAGAGGCATCACAATCCGCACCTGTCAACATTAGTCATTAGATTTTATCAATGCGCAGCAGCTTCTTCACATATATGGCGTCTATGTCCATGACCCCTTGGCAGAGCTTGCCATCCTGAAGTAAGACCAGAAGCATGTTGATCAAAACAGCCATGCAGCAATCAGCACCATGCCTCAAAGCGCGCCAGAGATGCTATCCCTCGCCAACTTCGCGATTCGATCTCGCGGCTGGCGAGGGACTGCAGCTCTGCGATTGCCTCTCAAATAGACACAGTTGCTCACGCGTAGTCATGAATGATGATGATCACTGTCCCCCTCACTGCTGGTCGGCTGTGGCAGCGACCGGTTCATTGACCAGGTAGGCAAGCCAGAGCAGCAATGCAGGCTGCATAGCGTGAAAAAGAAATAGAGACGCACATGTTTTTTTTAGCTTCCATTGCTGCCGCGGCACCAAACAGATCCAAGTTTAGTCATTAAAGAGCCTAGGTTACTCCAAAAACGGGTTAGTTAGTCCAAAACGCTCAGGAAATTCCAAAAAGTTCACAAAAAATCAAATCAAAAAAAAACAAAAAGTTCCAAACAATATCCCATCCAAAAATTCCAAAAAGGTCCAAAAATGTCTCAAAAGTTCCAAAAAAAAACTTAAAAAATACTAAAAGTTCAAGAAAAATAAACAAACACAATAATATATATTTTAAAAAAACTATATTGAATTATCTGGAATCATTTGGAACTGCAATGATCTATATGGAATGTCCCTCTAAGGAGTGTCCCTCTCCATACAAAAGCTTTAGGGACATTGAGACCCAAGAAATAATCTTGGACGCACATCGACGGTTGAAGTGGTAAACCTGAGCCAGTGATCATCTTGTATGTACTTGTATAGACTAGAGGACATTGTTCTATATTTTGATTCAGAATATTCCAGAGCAATATGGTCGCAGTGTTTTGGGGTCCTTGAAATATCTCCTGACATGTTGCTGGAATCACAGAGTCATCCAGTCAGGGGATACATCCCACTGAAAATGCTCATGGGGTCATGATCCATGTCGAACCGAGCCTCAAATTTGGCACTGGCACATATCTACCAATCTTTCTGGATAAATTCGTGTACAACAATGCACCAACCTGACATAGCCGCACCATTCCAGTGATGATTCATCCAGGTCCCAAAAAAACATCCAGAATTTCACTGTATCCCACTGATTATTGTTCTATTTCATTGTTGTTTTATCCCATGGTTCTCAAATATGTGTTATCTGTTATCTGCTATCTCATTAAACAATATCAAGATATATCTTAAACTCGTAGACTGTATATCGCCATGATATCAAATATTATCCCATATATAGAATAGTTATTAATTTTATATACACTATATATTAAATTATACGATCTATTTAGAATATATACATATATATGAATACAACTTGTTACCGAAACAACAATTCTATGAATTCTATCAATGTACAAATTTATCCAAAGTTATAAAAGTGGATTGTTTATATTTCGGAAAGCATTGACAATCATTTGCAATCATTTACACTATCATATCTATTATTGTCGGTCATCTGTCTACTATAATTCTATAATTCTTAGATCTGCGTATATGGACTGATGAAATTGATTATGCATTGTCTACCAACTATTGTCTACTATATATATATTGGTATTGTCTACTACTAACTAAGTGGATATATTGATTATTGATTATTGATCATTGACTATGGATCTATTATATATATATATGTCTATATTGATTGTTTATATATATATATATATCTATTTATCACTATTGATTATTGATTATGGATCTGGATCTATATATATATTACTGATTGGATATGGATCTGGATATATATATATGCAGCTATTATATATTACTAGTACACACCACCTAAATGGTCCCAATTATGTGGAAAATCCCTACTAAAAACCATGGTTTCTAAGGGGGTGTTGAATATTAGGGGGAAGGGATTATTACTATTGATTTTTGACATTTTTTGATTATGGATCTATACATCTGCGACATTTTCCCTCCCATTCCTGCGTCGCTGGCTGTGCCTCGCCACTCAGCAAGGCCACCGTGACGGAGATCTCCTCGCTCTCCTGGGACGGGGGAATTCAACCAACAAAAACATCGATGTTGGATGATGGATGGCCTCTACTAATGGCCATTGATAATGGGCCTACCCCCAAAAATCCATGGTGATGTTTTCCATAGTTAAGGAATAGTTTATCAGAGGCTAGCTTGAGATGCGAAATTGATTCAACTGAAATTCAACACAAAAAGGGGAAGAGCCGCCAGGAAAGATGGTCCAAGAAAAATGGTCCAACTTGAGTCAACCGCCCAAGATTCTCAAGAAATGGGTAGTTTCGACGAACAATGGTCATACAGCCAATAAAAAAAATGATGGAACTGTGGATTTCGTGGAACTTGGACTTCCAACTGGCTTAACTTGAGAAATAAATGGGAAGGTTGCCACTCATAAAGATGTCTTTGAAAGCAACCGAGAAACCAACAATACGGGTCTTCGGCTCTGCTAAACATGGTGCTAGGTCACAATTTCAGCGACAAAGTATCTTTTTCTTTAAAATTTTATGTGCAGTCAGCAAAAAAAGGAGAAAGCATGAGAAAGCGACAACACATCAGGATCTTGAGCAAATGGCGGAAATGACATGAAGCAACTGTGATCCCCAGCAGGATGTGACCTCCAAAAATGGAATTTTGGTGTTTCCCCCCAAAAAACATGGTAATCCACACTGCCAGTCCAATGTTTCTCATACTCATCGACTGAGCGTGAGAGAGCGTGAGTTTCTGATCGCTGGATGGGATCAAAATGACTCTCTACAGTAGTGGGATATCAAATCTAGTCGGTCCATCAATGACAGATAAAGATCCAAAATCGTATTCAAGGCTGGTGGAAATATATCAGAATCAAATCTTGGGATACCCTTCTAACAACACTAGCAAAGAGCCAGGGTTCTACCAGCACGCCTCAAAATCCACTACGACTACGCCATGTGAAAGGTCCAAGGTTGGGTTACTTGGAGCGCCCAGAAAAGAGGGATCTATGTAAACAATGACAATGACTCAAGAATAAAATGGGGGATACCCCTAAATCATCGATTTTCATCCATTAAAAAAACAGGATTTTCCACTGACCATCCAGCTATTGGGCTACCCCCATGACTGTGGAAACCCCCCAGGGTTTCACTCAGATCTCCCAACTCCTGAAAACTGGGCAGCAACGTCATGCCCATCGTACCGGGACCCCCTGCAAGTCCCTGTTAAAGCGTTATAAGATGTGATAAGCATCATGAATTGTCATTTCTTGGTTGGCTCTGTTGGGCACTTAAATTTTATTAAATGCACTTAACATACCATCCACATCACTTAACCAACTGTGCGCTTCACACTGTGGGAATTTTCATTGGGAACGATGGAGGTTGGTCTGATCATATAAACGGGCAAACGTTTTTTCGCAAAAAATATGATCTAGTGAATCTAGTGCTTCGGAAAAATGATGAACATTGATGAACCATCAAGTCATAAAAAGTGAGCTTGGGTAGCCCATTCAAGCCACCTGTCCTTTCACTTGCATCCACCACATTGTTTCCACAATCGGCTTCCAACGCTAGATGTTTACGCCAACAGAAACAACCTTGATGTCATGGACCATGGATCTGGTAGGTTTTAGCGACTCACCACTTGAAAAGTTTGCCCCCTTACCATCCAATTATGGTCCCGTCATCATGATTCACAACACAGCCACACCCCTGAGCCAAAAAGTTCGAGGACCGGGGGGCACAGTGATCAGTCTTCATGAATCCCCAGGGACACTCTGCACTTTCGGACTGCATCCAATAAATTGCAGATCATGCTGGTGTGAAAACCAAGGTACCTAAGTTGTCTGCCGACGATCCATATTTGAATACAGTTTGTTTACTTCTTCGGCCGAAATTCGGCAAAAATTGGATGGTGGACTACCGAAAATGGCAAACCCAAGAGAGTGAACCATGGCAACCCAAGATCGAACCACTCTTGTTTGAATTTAATAAGTTTTAATAGCAGTCCCAAAGTGTTCAACCAAAATTGAAAATTCAGACAAGGTAATTTCACGGCTTTGCCATTTATTACAACTCAGTTACTGTCTCCACCAACTATGAATTTTGGGTGATTGGGACATCAAGATCATCAAATCACGAACGGCATATTTTTTGGGCATATTTTGTCGTCACCCAGCTGCACAAAGGAATCTGCAATTCAAATGTGAAATTACATTTTTTTCTGTTGGATGTCCACAATGACTTCATACATGTTCAGATTACAATATTTTCCAATTGGAAATGGGAGTTGAATCAACAACATGGCATACGCAAAGACATTTCTTGGAAACCTGCTTTATATTTCCTTATTTCAGAACACATCACCGGGTGCATATCACCCATATTTCGCTGGTTGGTTTACTATCAATGATGTGGTAAACCGAATGCCATAAACCATGCCCCAAATCACCATTCTTACGGGTGGTACGGTATAACATGGTATAACCATCCTGGTAGTTGTTTATGGCAGCCACGGTTTCGCACTGCCGGGCCAGCGCCGGCACCTCTTCCCCTCGCAAGGCCGCAAGTTGCCTTTCCAACCTATCGACGCTGGCAGAAATTTCCATGTGGCGAACAAACCAACCGCAACGCGCAATCCCGACATGTCAGGTAATTTGTTGGGTCTCATTGTGCAAGTTGAAACCCTGAAACGCCTCAACATTGCAGGAGCGGATGAAATGCAGAAAGAAATTGCGACAGATTGCGCTGGCGACACCGCATTCAACTAGGCCAAAAAAAAACCTAATTTGGCCGAAGAAATGATTATTTGACGTGGGAACCATTCGCCGTTGGATAGAATATGTAGATGTACCGGAACGCCTGTTTGCTGGGATTAAACCACAAACCATCGCGGGCAATTACAATCTAAACCGTATAGTTTGGGGCGCTGTGAACTCTGTAGCTGAAAACAAAAAACAAACGAGCAATCGGTCGCATGAAAACACAGCGGAAATCAACCTTCGCAGCTTAGATCTCCCATGTTTGCATCGCATCACCCATGCCATGGGTGTCGGTCTTACAAGGGGGCAATGAAGGAGCACCCAATTTTTCAGTAATGTCCATTGGTGATTCGATCGTTTGGAGGCTCAGCACGCAAAGCCACATAAAAAAAAACCTGCACCCATCAATGTAGTAGACAAAATTTTCCTTTGAAGTCGTTACATGGACAAAATCAACATTTTGCGTCAGAGCCAAACACTTGGGAACAACCGGTCAATCCACGGCTAAAAACCAGACAAATAGTCAATAAACTCTATTGCCCCGCCTGTCCCAAAAAAAGAGACAATGTTTGCTGACATGTTTGCCTTGTTCCTGATACCCCGGGCTCACTCCCATGTGGATATTTAGACTATCAATGTGCGGAAACATACAAAAAACGATAACTATTTCAATTCAAACCTGGGGGTTCCAAGTTTAAGCGCGACGCACTATCGCACAAGATGCACAGTAGTTTTTGATGTGATACTAGAAAAACCCCGTCCAAACTGACGTGCGGTGACCTTTCTCGCTGCAAAACCTAGAGTGTGGCCAAATCTCTCAAGCTCAAGGCACTCGTACCGAAATTTGTCGCCTCACTTGGGATGCGCAGAAGACAACAACCCAGACTGCCAACTGCTCCGCCCAGCCCGTTTTTTGCCATGCATGAAATTCGCCTTCGTTGCGAAATCAAGGCCGGCGCAGATTCCAATCTGCGCCATGTTTCAATTCTTGAGTTCAAGGCACCGTCACATTTCTGTTGGGGGAGCTGCAGGACCGAAGCTCAACAGGTTTTACTTCAATCCCTCCGTAATAATTGCATGCCAACGGAGGACAACCACGCAGAACCGACACGACAAATTCAAGCAGAACCAGTTGCTAACCGTGTTTGCAAAGCTCAACATCGACGATCCGTATTTTGCAGGTCTTGGCCCGAGCTGGATTGTCTTGGGCTAACATGGGCTTCTGCACGCCCAATTTTTTTGCTGCAAGGTCAAGAGCCATGGGGGACCGCAAGAAAACCAACCAATAGATAAGCAGTGAGTGACCTTGAAACTAGCATGGGGGAGCCTGGAACTTTCATTTGCATGACCCATTTGTAGATGATTATATAATATATGTCTCATACTTGTTCGATGAAACGTTAAGACATGTTACGACTTTTCAGCCACCAACAGATTGATGTCCGCTGCACAATTGCCGGGTACGCAAGCCATCTATACCAAGAAGCGCCAGCTGGGACAACTGAAGGCCCCTTAACTTGTAAACCACAAGGCAAAAATGAAGAATACACTGTTGAATACACTTGTCGATACTTACCTTGCCACAAGTGTTCGGAAGGCACAGAAAGGAAATGCAAACAAAACGGAGCTGGCGAATCTCTCTCTCCAGTTGTCAATTTCCGGTAGCCATCCCAAATGAGTTGCTTGCTCAGCGCGGCTAAACTAATGAAACTTATGCAGAACGACGACAGGGAAAACCCAAGAAGTGATCTAAGAATCTCCATAATATGTCCAATTTTCTGGAAGAAAAAAGATCGGCCCATGTCTGACCGAACAACACAAGCCTACGAAACATGAGTGAGGCAATGTTCAGCATTGCAAAGGAAAACCTTGAAACATGTTGCCCCACCTGATGGTTTAACTGCCCGCAGCACAGCACTATCACTGTCAGGGGTCAAAGTTAACCCACCACCTTTTGGAATTAAAACGTTCAAAAAGTTAACCAAAAGACACACAACTACATAACTAGTATAAAATCCTAAAACATACTTTAACCAGACCATAACATACATTTACATACATCTACATATATTTACATACATTTACGTACGTACATGTACATATATTTACATACATTTAGCACCTTTGCCAGACCCAACCGCTCACGCAACCCCTGCCAAGCAATGGGTTTAGTTTAGTTAATATCCAGTCTGAGCACACTTAGGAGCAGTGCCACATAGAGTAATGGTTCCTCCCATGCAACAAGGCATTGGGGCATAGTTGGCCACTGGATTCCCATCTCTTCAGCAGCGGATTTCCAATTAACCCTGCCCCGCATGGCCACTACTCAAATTAGTTCCCAAGGCCCCTCATCTGGGTAACTGCGCTCGCTTGCTCTGGCTTTGTGTTCCCGTAGCACCTGGCCAGCGGATCCAAGGGGAACGTGGTAACCTCCACGGTGAGCTATGGGTCCTCAACCTATGCATTGCTGGGACATCCGTGAGCCCCACCTCCCTTGTGTGTTTGCACTTCACCAGCCCGTAGGTCGAAACTAGTTTGGGGATGTTTGGGGGCCGTTTGGATTCGCATATAGGAGATGCAAAAGCATAACAATACATCCATCCTACGCAATTTCAAAAAACGGTTTCCAATAGTGTCCGGCCCATGCCGGGGCAGAAGCTTCGAAAAAATGAGACCACTATAGAAAGAGATGGCCTTTAGGAAGAGTTGTCAGATGCAGAAGCAGCAAAGTGCTGAAGTTGTGAGGTGCACCAAGGGATGAGCAAATGGTGGTTGAGATGCCAATGAAATGGCATGAAAAAACTATGCACTACTGACGGCATGAACCGATGAATCGGCGAACCGATTAGGAACGAAGCGATGAATCAATGAATCAGACGATGTACCAATCAGTAAATGAATCAAGGGACCAGTGAAGCAATGAAGCAAGGAAGAAATGAACCAATGAAACAATAAACGATTTAAGAAGTGAGTCGATGATTTGATGAATCGATGAATCAACGAGTCAATGATTCAATGAATCAGTGAAACAATGAATCAATGAATGGACGAATCAGTGGATCAATCATTGGGTCAATGAACCAGTGATCCAATGAAGCAGTGAGTTTATGATGCAATAAATCAAATAATCAATCCATCAACAAGTCAATCAATCAACAATTCAGTGAATCAATCAATCAATCAACCAATCAACCAATCCAACAATCAATCAATCAATCAATGAACCGATGAATCAGTGGACCAACGAATCAATGAACCAGTGGATCGATCAATGAATCAATAAATAAATGAATCAGTGAGTCAATGAATCCATGAAAAAAAGAACCAATGAGTTAACAAGCCAGTGACTCAGTGAAACAATGATTCAGTGAATCAATGAATCATTGAATCAATCAAACAACAAACCAATGAATCAATGAACCAGCGGATCAACCATTGAAACAAACAATGAATAAGTCAAGCAATGAATCATTGAATCACTGAACCAATGAATCGATCAATCAATGACTCAACGAATCAGCAGCCACTTATCTGGGCTACCTCTGCTCTGATCTGCCTCCCAGCCAGCTCACTTCTTCTCTTCGCGCAGCTGTTACAATGCGTTTAGCAACCTCCAGCTGCAATCCCCCTTGCCAAGACCGACGCAACATCACTGATGCTTTCCTGCACGCAGCCGTGCCAATGCGTTTTGTCACAGCCGGTTGCAACCCCCGCATAGCAGGAGCGCCGCACCAGATCGATCAATGTTCGCGCAGCGCTGACACTGGGACTTCGACCGCACAAATCCGGCGCTGCTCTGATTTCCTCATTTTTTTTTGCAATTTTTCTGTGAAATTCTCCGGGGCTGTCAGTTCTTTAACATTTTGACGTGCAAATCGAGCTCTCGCTACAGTCCTGTGCACTTTTTGTCGGCAATTTTTGCAAATCGACCCCCGAACTCGCGGAAACAGAGACCCTACTTCGGCGACCACGGAAGCCACTTTACCCGACAAAACACAGGGTTTCGCGCCTGAGAATGTTTTCACCCGGGAATTCACACGGGTCCGAACTGTTACACTTCCAAACTACTTGATGATGGGTGGTTGACATGATGATGTGGTTGACATGATGCCATGACAATCGTCCGTAACTTGGAAGTTTGCTAGCTAATTTTCCTTTGATAACGGTGGCAGGCGCCCAAATGTAGGCATGCATATCAACCATTCCATAAGGTGGATGCACATTGAAACTTTGTAGTCCGTATATGTCGGCATCCATTGCTGGCCTAATCTTGCCTGCAGCACGTGCGCTACGCCCCACAGAGGTATTCCACTATATACATTCTCACAGGGTTTTTTCAGAGTTTATTTGGGGTTTCTTTTGGGTTTCTTTGGGGTTCATTTAGAGTTTCTTTAGGATTAATTTTACCAGTCCCATCCAACTGGGAGGACAAACCAGGCCCTTGACCACCAGAATGCTCCCGGCACCCTGTTGGAGTTCGCAGTTGGCGCCCGAGTATCCTCTTGTATCCCCATCAGGTATCTTGGTCTCCTTATTTGTGACTGAGATGTAAACTCTTGGTCGGCTTCATCTGAACATCAAATCTGGTGAATCATCATGATACCCTGAATCTCGCCCCCAAGGCACCTCGGACTGTTTCTTCACATCGCTCAACAGAGATGACATCTCCTTCTTGGGACAACAACAATCCAACAACAATCCTTCACAAAAACGATGGGGAAATCGCTATCTTTTGTAAATCTATCCACTAAGAGTAGTCCTTTAAAACCGGTGGATCTAAATGAATCGATCCAATATGGATGGGACCAAAAATCCTGCCACGTCACAACACCCATCGGCGCCAAAAATGGCCATATCGCCAACAAAGGAACCAGTTCAAGAGTCGTTTTTGGCCACCTATTTTGTGGGAGCCAATTGGACAGTTGTGGGGAAAATATGGGAAAATCCCAAAGAATCTTCTGAAAGTCCAAACATGATGCAACAACTTTCATGATTTCATTGCCACATGAAAGTCTAGAAGTGAAGTTTGAATTCTAACATCTTTCAGAAGCTTCACCCTAGATCCAATGACTGTACTACTGAATGGCTCTGGAAAAAAAGAACAAACTTTGCCATGAAAAAAGAGAAAAAAACCCATGGGAAAAGAATGATCCAGTAGATGGCTCAAGGGGGTATATCTTATTTTTAGTCAGGCCCAAATCTTCTTTCAATCACCAATATCTTGGTGCTTCCCCACCTCTAATTGCTTCTATCACTAGAAATGGCTCGATTCGCGCTGGGGCATGTCTGATAATCGGGCATACCCAAGAAAGCAAAACACACAAATCGGGCACCCAGTGGATTTTTTTCAATCCGGAACATGGTGAATTATGATGGATGGGTTTGGATGGATTTGGATGGGTTTGGATGGATTTGGATGGATTTGGATGGGTTTGGATGGGTTTGGATGGGTTTGGATGGGTTTGGGGTATACCAATATAACTTTCGCTGTTCGTCCAATTCGTCCAACCCAAAGTTCGCCCTGCAAAACCGTGTCCTGCTGCTGTTTCTCCAACTGCTGCAGGTGGTCATTCACCTGTGGCAATCCCAAACAGTTGTATTCAGGTCAACCCTTCAGGAATATAGATGCCACATTAAGGCTATAAATATGATAAATCTATGTATGCTATTCAACAGAATTGACAAATAATTCCAGTGAACCACTTCGAAATCAAAAAGTGACCAATGGTGATCCCAACATGTTGGGGATCCCCAAATAACCGATGGCTTGGAAAGCAGGACCCAGGTGCTTTAAAAGATAGGATTCTAAGCTCCGTAACGAAAAGGGACATGAGGTGGCTAGAGTGATATGTATTGTATAGTTATATATCAAGTATTGCATAGTTGCAGAGTTATATTGTAGTATATAGATGTATATAGTATTATATAGTTATAGATCTATCTTGTAGTTATATTATGTTATATCATATATATACATATATATATATATCCAAGTAGTATAAACAATTATAATTCCATTAGATCTCCAAGAGATGGGATGATGGGATCACGGGAAATCTGGCGGTCCGAAAAAATGACGCTGGTTTTCCCTCAAACTTGGCCCAGAGGGAAAACCCTTCCGGAATATGATCTGAGATACTGCCATACTAATGACATACTGCTGATATACTCTGACTATCTCTAACTCTAACCATCTCTAAGCCATATGTTTTTTCGCACAAGGTGCTCTCCAGAAATCTGGAAGCGCCGCCGCCACATCAATCCCCCTTGGGACATTCGGCATCTGCCATTCTGCCATGAAATATTCGGAAATATGTTCTGTTTTTTTCTGATATTCTGACAGATCTGACAGATATAACGTGACCTGACACTCTGGCATTCTTGCATTCGATCTGGCATATCTTCTGCCATTTGATCTGACACCAATACGTTGACAGATCCTGGCAGTCTGTGAGCTCGTCATGTTCGGCTCCGGCGGTGCCCGACTTGAGCCGACTTGGAGAGGAGGGAGAAGGACAAGTTACCCTCTGGTAAACTCACATAGCTATGGAAAATCACCATTTTTCATAGGTAAACCATCTATAAATGGGCCACTTTCCATGGCTATGTTAAATTTAAATAACCAGATGGTATATGTTTCAGCAACCTGAAATGGACAATTTGAGGATTGTCCCCCTTACAAAACCCATCGACGCCGAATTACGCCGAAATTGCCGTGGTTTTCGGTCGTGTCATCAAAAGTGGCTGGAAAATCCCCATGTTTCGATGATGACCCCAGCTGTCAACCTCCATTTTTTGGTAGTCGATTTCCATTACCCTTTTTGATTCCCAGAGGCTAATCGGATGGATATTGGTAAATGAAGCACCAACATGCCCAATTTTGTAGCGGCTTAAACCACCAACGTAGGGAATCTTCTTCCCGGCCTCCTCCCTTCGATGCTTCAAATTCTCCTCCCATGGAAATCAGGGGATCCGGAAGTGATGCCTTGAATCGCTTAAATCTATGGCTTCCCTATCAATCTGGAAGGTTAGATTTTAGGGGCTATACCGGGTATAAGGATGTATAAGGTATACGATCATGTTTAATCAATTCTTACCACTGACAACGCGTTGATTTCATTCAGGGTTGCAAATCGGGCCCCCAAACAAGGCCACAACGTCCGCAAACATGTTCAAAGGATAGTGTAGTTAGCTTGTGGATTTCCCAGCCATGTTTGACTACCAATTGTGAATCCCCATTCAATCCCCATAAATGCCGGTTGTATCACTATGTGTCCATATTTTTGCCCAGCCCTGTTTGATTACCAGTCGCTTTTTGGAAGCCGTGGCCCGTTTACTTTGATGATTTACCTATTTGAAGTGTAAATCACCCGGTTAATCACATTAAATCACCATGTTTAATAGGTAAATCCTCATTTTTACCCTCTGGTAAACTAACATAACTATGGAAAATCACCATTCTTAATGGGACAACTCACTATAAATGGCCATTTTCAATAGCTATGTTAGTTTACCAGAGGGTAAGAGGTAAATCACCCTTTTGAAATAGGTAAGTACTGGTGATTGTTCCATGCAAACTGCCCAAAAACCAGGGCCCCACCAGTCCTCGTGCCGCTTTGCCACCTGCACGGTTGTTTTTTAGGAGATTTACAGGAAACCATTGGTTTCCCATAAAAATTAGGAAAAAACCATTGGTTTCCCATAAAAATTAGGAAAATACCATTGGTTT
This sequence comes from Cladocopium goreaui, assembly GCA_947184155.2. NCBI lineage: Eukaryota > Dinophyceae > Suessiales > Symbiodiniaceae > Cladocopium > Cladocopium goreaui. The sequence continues at coordinate 725,528 of CAMXCT020000313.1, forward strand.
CCGATAAAAATTAGGAAAAAACAATTGGTGTCCCATAAAAATTAGGAAAAAACATGGAAAAACATATGACAACAACTTGAAGATTGTTCCTTGAAACGATTCGTCGGTCAACTCTGAAATTGGAACATCCCCCAGCAGGGACAAAAAACCATGGAAAACCAAATGGGGCAGACTATACGGTACTATGAACCTATCCCAAAAAAGGCAAATCTGCTGGATTTTCTCTGCATGAAACAAAGCTATCCTAAATCTGATGAAACTGACATTCAAACTGTGAGGACGGGGTAGCCTAGTTAGCCTCTGGTAATTTAACAGTTCGGGCATAGGTCAAGGTTGAAGACCTACCCACTGATTCTGCTCATTCATAATGGTACACTAAGCACTTTTTTGGATTCTTCGACTTCACGCCAACCCATTTTCGAGCATTCCCATCATGGTGGATTGTATATCCATTTTGAATGGTTCCCAATTTACCCGATTGGGAAGGATGATCTAAGCTCTTCGGAAAAACAAAAAAGCAATGTCTCCCCGCTGAAATGGGTTAGGTTTGATTATATGGGAGCCTAGAGGTTCCGTATCCAAAAGCTATTGCCGTTGATTAGCGTTTATTACCGGTTGTTACTGTTTATGAATGCTTATTTCCGTTGGTTTATCTTTATGCAACTGTTTGCAATTTGCCACACCATTTCATATGGAATTGTCATTAGTTTGGTATGCAGATCAAAAGTTCACGATCAAATATTGTTTCCATTTTTTTCAACCGCAGGTTCTACCGGATACATGCCGGCCACCAGAATTATTGTGATGAGCTGTACAGCAAGCACACAAATCCCAAAATGCCCAAGAGAAGTTGCCTGAACAGCGGCTGCATTAAATACGAATCTAATGGTTCTAAAAGGCTCCAAAAAAATACCCTCTGGTAAACTAACATAGCTATGAAAAATTGCCATGTTCAATGGGTAAATCCACTATAAATGGCCATGTCCAATAGCGCTATGTTAAATTACCATAATACATATCCAATAGTTCTGGAGAATTATTCGACAGTTGGGATGGTACTGCATCTACCACGTTTTATTCAGGCTACCAGTTGCCAGTTAACTGATAAATACCTATAAACTATAAACGATCGTTTCTTACCTATGCTGTAGTTATCTTTCCCAAGGCTTATAGGTATATCCCCAACAAATTCGTTCAAGATATGTGGGGGGTCCTTCGTCACCTATTATATATTACCATCATATTACCATCAAATTACCATATATCCATGGTTCACCCATTCATATTACCATGGATATATTCATATTAATTTACCTATTCATATTATATATATCACCATCATATTACCATTAGGTGAATCACCTATTGTTACCGCTAATATCACCTTTATCATGCTTCGCATTCAACTATATATTATGCTGGCATCGTTGCATCGTTCGTCAAGATATGGGATGGGTTTTAGTCGTCAGCGAGCTATGAAAATTCCCGCGAAAAAATGACCATATTTGGTTCATATCATTATGACCTTTATTATTGGCATAATATCACCATAATATTGCCATAATATTGCCATAATATTAGCATAAGAGAACCATAATATTACCATAATATTACCATAATAGAACCATAGTCCAGTCACCTTTTCTATTACTTCATTCACATCCATCAGCCGCCTCAGCATGCAAGTCGCGCTCCTTCTCCGCCGCCTCGGCTCTCACCTTCTGCCGCTGCACCTGGAATCCATACGGTGACTGAGGACCAAAACAACTGGATGTTGCCCGAAAAAAAAAGATCGGAAAATATCGGAAAATGGGACTTGAAGTGAAGTTGAGCCAACAAACCAGGAGAAAATGGGACTTGAAGTTAAGCTTAAGTTGGGAGTAAAGCTTAGCAACATGGGAGGTTGACTCCCGAAAACAGAATTTGTACAGCAAAACTGAACTTGGGAGACATGGGGGAGTTAAATGTTGCAAGAAAAAGTGAGGCGTCCCTGATTTTTCTTGAATCCGCCGGCCTGCCGGCGTGTCTTGTGGATCTTGCTTGTTCGTAGTTGTACTGTCTGTTTTGTCTTTGTCTAGACTTCCCCCCTTGGCGCGGATTTTTGCCTCGTCTGACTTGAACCCACCCCCCCCTCCTCCCCGCCTAGCTCTTCTTCGTTTCGTCTTCATCTTTCCTTACGTTGTGGTTGGCTCAACTCTGCCCACACCTCGCTCAACACCGGCTTGGTTTTGCACATCTTGCGGTCATTTCGATGGTTGTTCCCGTTTTTTTGTTGTGTTGCCATCGGTTTGCTCCATCGCTTCTTATATCCAATACTTGATCCACTGGTTTTTGTGCTGAACACCTTTTACACGCATGATCTTTCTAAATATGGCCTTTTCCAAAGCCTTTCTCAATATGGCCTTTTCCAAAACCCTGGTTTACACACATGCTTTGGTTTAAACTTAAATCGTGTTTTTTTCACAAAACCAAGGTTTTTGCGTCCAAAGTCCAAACCCTCTTTAAAAAACAAGGAGCTGTTTTACAAAAAAACAGCTCGTTATCCACAAACACCATGCTTTACACAACGAGCCCATGCTCTTGCTGGGCCTGGTTAGCCAGGGCTATAGCAGCTGAAAATGGATCCGTTCCATGGCGACTCACCGACACTTATCATTTTCCCGACATCAATGGGACTGTTATCCCTCACTTTCACACCCAAACATCATATTGTTGGTGACATATCCCAATTATATATATATACATATATATACATATGATATATGTATATATATATATCCATTATATGCCATTGATAGATCAATCAATTAATTCCATATTGAATTCCCATTTGTTTCAATCATCAAATCATCAGTTTCCGAAGTTTCACCAATAGTTGTCTGTGAAATCCCATGTATTATCCCTAATATGTGTAATCCTAGTTCAAACAGTATCATATATGGCTATGGATCAATACCTATTAATACCATTTTTAGGGGGATGAACATCCATTTACCAGCTATTTTGATGTTCACCAGGGGTACAAGGTTTTGACACACTACCATATATATATATATATACTACTGCAATTATAATATGGTCATATCTTATGATTTTCATCAACAACTATCAGTGATAATTTATGAAATGGGATAGAATCTGAATATTTCAGTAAAGCAACAATAAACCATCATATGTTGAAGATTTATATCACCGATTTATAGTTGAAATTGGGGATTGGTTACAACTTCTTCACTAACGTGAGTATCCTATTACACACTATATATTGTGGTGAACCCTATTACGTTATCCAATTGTATACAATTACTGATTTTTTGGTGAAATCCCATATATTATCCCATATGTTGTCCCCAAAATCACAATCAATGGCATGTATATACCATCCCTGTATCATTAATATACTTCATATTAAGACTCAGTCTATAATTATGAAATATACGATTACCAGTCTATTACCTATGATTTCAAATAGATTTCAATAGCATCATATACCATGAATATGATCATGTACTAACATTTATTATCCTTTTGGGGATGGTCAATCACGATTTCGGCCTCGATTTCGGCCTCCTGCATCTCGCGCTGCAAGCGTTCCTGTGGTGAACGGTTTAGGGGTTTAGGGTTGTTAAACTGTTAAACCAGGTGGATTTTTTCCAGGAAACCCATTGATTTTCATGGTTTTCATGGTTTCTGACAGGGGGTGTTTTTCATTTTTTTGGGGGGATGGGGTGTACATCCAAGATCCATGAAGAAGCCCATGAAGATCGATGATTTTACTGTTCGATGAGAAATGGTGTTCTATTTATAACGAACTGTTTTATTATTCCAAAGGATAGCCGGGTAGTACAATCTTGTGGAATGTTGCTTCAGCTGATATATCTAATATACTTGGAAATAAGCGTGGGATTTGAAGAGCAACACGTGTGGATTTCACAAGCAGCACTTGCGTGGTGCACTTCCAGTTTGGCAAGGCAAACCTCTCAAGGCAAAAGAATTACCTCAAGAGGACCCAAAAATTGAACGCTTGGCCCGGCTTGGTCACCATTGGTCGCACTGATTCAACTGCTGTATCCACCAAAGCCACTTCCGGAATCCATGTGCAATTTGGGCCAGGGGCTTCACCGAAAGTTAGCCAGTTTGTTTTTGCCCTCGTTGTTTACTGAGAAATTCGGAACCCCAAAAAATAATTGGCTGGTTGAGATACAGAAAAACCGCCAGAAAAGAAAATTGGTGAACAACTCCAGTCAACCTGCATCTATCTCTGTTGCAGGCTGCCATCATGGCCTTGATGGAGCCATAGTCCAAACCATGCATCACCGAGCCGTCAATTCAGGAAGGACGCCACGTGTGCTTCGTTCCACACACTGACAGCAAACTTTGACTGTCTGCAGCGTCCAGCTGTGAGGTTGGCCAAGAATTGGCAGATACACAATTTTCAAAGGCTGAAGCGAACTGACCTGAACTGACTATCTGCATGCCAAAGATTTGGCATGTTGAGCTAGGACGAAGCTAATTTCTACATCCATCGACAAAAAGGCGAGTTTATCATCCAAGACGTTCTACTGACGGCGGAAGCCAAAAGATACAGCTACATATCATGAAGCACCAAGGGTTTCCGGGCTCATCTGAGCAAAGTACTTCTTTTGCAACACCAAAAAAAACGAAAAGTTTGAAACCTGGAATATATGTGGGAAACATCATCAAACTACAAGGTTACAGCTTTAAAAAAGGACCCAACATGTTGCCATCAACCAGTGACCTTTCATTTCAAAGGCGAAAATCAGTGCTTTTCCCCCATCGAAATTGACATGTTTAGAGTGTAGAGCAATCCGCTAACATCACCAGCTTCACGCAAAGTTCAAGTCCCACATCTTCCCAATGTTCCATATGAATGTTCCAGTTGTTTGCATGAATTTTATGAATTTCCCTGGAAATTTTGAAAAAATGAAAAAAATAAAAAAAATGAAAGTAAATTTAAAAAATGGAAAAAATTGAAAAAATGAAAAAACATGAAAAAACACATGAAAAAAAGAAAATGGAAAAAACAAAAAAAAACAATGTAAAAAAAATGAAGAAACATTGGAAAAAATGGAAAAACATGTAAAAAAAAATAGATAAACAAAAATGAATATTCCATGCACCAAAGCTTCACCATGTGCTGATCTCGGGCTCCAGGCTGCACGATCCTTTTCCTCCGTAGCCTCGGTAAAAAGAGTCATGGGCCATGGGTCATGGGCACCAGGAAAAGTCATAAAAAGTCAGCTATTTTATGTGTAATTTCTATCAAATATCATGTAAATTTATGTAATGTTCCAGTTTTTTTCAGTTTGGCTCGATTCTTCTGCATCTTTTTGGAGGTTGCACAAAAAAGATGTCATGATATGAGGCTGTGAAAATGGGGTGTTCCATGGTACCTCTAAATCGAGATTCTCATAAGTTTTCCCTAATCCAATGGATTCAATTGCGGAATTCAAGAAGAACCAGTTGACTTCACATGGATGTGAATGTACCCAACCTTAAAAGGGGAAAATGTCAATGAACCATCAAATTCTGGTGGTTTTGCCCCATGTTCAGACAAAGCAACATGCTTCAACCACTTGACTGCTGAGATGGAAATTTTGAGATGTTCATCGCTGGGATTGCAGCCATTTACCAAAAATTGCCAAGTTTTCATAGTAAATTTTGATCCCTCATCAAACCAAGGGTGCTGGGATGTATTGGGCCGGATTTTTTCGGCCATCCAAAAACCACAATCACCAAGTTCATCGCGTGTTTGATGACCCTTCAAACTCAAAGCATGCGTTTCATGGCTGAAAAATGGTGTTTGATCATTGCTAAACCCCCGAAAAAAAAAAACTTATGATTGGAAATAATTTTAAAAAGTTGCGAATAAATCTAAATTCGTATACCTCGTCTTTGATGATTGAAATATGTGTCTCCTTCAATACTGGGTTCTTCAAAAAAACAGCCATCGACCAAAAGTTTCGAAAAGGGCCATAAGCCCCTGGACCCCCCCAGCATCAATGTTGCTACCCAGCACTTCCCACTGGCTGAAGCAAGAATGGCAGTCCTTTTGAAGGCTCTGCCAAGCACTGCTTTCACACAACATTGAAAGTGGAGGCAATGGGTGTCTAGCTGTCCTCGCCACAACTTGGTAACGGTTCAATCCATGTATATATATATACACATTTGGTGCAGCGTCGGCCAGCCCCCCCAATGGGTCAGTCTTGCTTCTTAGCGTTTCCCCCACCCCCTGTGGCCTGTGGTGGTGGGGCGTTTGGGGCGTTGGTGATGGGTGGCCAGTCCTGGTTCTTATGGTTAGTTGTATGTATGTGGTGTATGTATGTATGTATGTATGTATGTATGTATGTAGGTAGGTAGGTAGGTAGGTAGGTATGTTTGTTTGTATGTTTGTATGTTTGTATGTTTGTCTGTCTGTCTGTATGTCTGTCTGTCTGTATGTCTGTATGTATGTATGTATGTTTGTTTGTATGTTTGTATGTTTGTATGTTTGTATGTCTGTATGTCTGTATGTATGTATGTATGTATGTTTGTATATAAGATGTACGTGTCTTCGTCATATCGGATGGTCTGTCCATGTCCATGCCCACAGCTGCACCACATACAATGTCCACTTAAACACACAGATTCAGTGCTGACCATCTGGGGACCCATCCCATGGGGGGGAACACGGGCCCCAACGGATTCCGGAACGGCGCAACCGGGACTCCAGGCCCGCAGCTCGCTACTGTGATGCTTGGACTCCAACTCCTGGGGAAGCAGCGCAAAGGGAAGTGTACAAAATATTATATATATATATATATATTCATACTATAATCATATATATAATCATATTATAATCATATATAATCATATTATAATCATATATATATATTCGTATTAAAATCATATATATATAATCAAAACATAATCATGTATATAATCAAATTATAATCATATATATAAATCCATATTATCATCCCATATATAATCATATAGTAATCATATATATGATCATATTAAAATCGTTTATATAATCATATTATAATCATATATAACCATATTATAATCATATAATCGTATATATAATCATATAATAATCATATATATATAATCACATTATCATCATATGTATATATAATCATATTATCACCATATATATAACCATATTATAATCATATATATGGTCATATTATAATCATATATATAATCATATTATAATCATATATATATATATTCGTATTATAATCATATATATATAATCATATCATAATCATGTAAATAAATCAAATTATAATCATATATATATAACCATATTATCATCATATATAATCATATGATAATGATATATATATATAATCATATGATAATGATATATATGATCATATTAAAATCGTATATATAATCATATTGTAATCATATATATAATCATATTATAATCATATAATCGTATTTATAATCATATAATAATCATACATATAATCATATGTATAATCATATATATAATAATATTATAATCATATTATCACCATATATATAACCATATTATAATCATATATATAATCATATTGTAATCATATATATAATCAAATTATAATCATATATATATAATCATATATAATCATATATATAGAATCATATTATAATCAAATATATGATCATATTATAATCATATATTATAATCATATATATAATCATAAATAATAATCATATATATAATTATATATATAATCATATTATAATCATATTGTTGTTTTTTTGTGTAGTAACTTGCGTCTTTCCCACATAGGTTGATAACAACTGGTTGACATATGATATCCAGAGAAGTCTCACCTGGATCAAACCTATGATGGAAAACAATGGGCTTCTAAATTTGCAAACACATGTTCACTTTCTTGGAATGTAAAGCCAGCCATATATGTAAGAAATCATCTTATATATGGCATATATAGCGTTTTACTATATGAAAACATCCTGAAATAGATAGAATATGGAAATTCAAGGGACAAAAATGGGACAAGGAGAAGTATATTGAAAGTTTTTAGCCCCCGGCCATTTGAATCGAGAAAATGATATGATTCAAGCCGTTAGATGGAATGCAGTAGATCAACAGTAGATCCCAAAATATACCCGAAGATTCCGGTGTCAACTTTCATCCAATTCTTGAAGTATTGTTTTCTGCATGGGAAATATGGTGATGTCACCATTTTAATTTTTGAGAACTGAGATGGTGATTAATGTAGATTCTTTTCGTGGATTTGCAGTAAATATATGTAAATATGAGCTTGTTCCACTGGGCGATCGATGGTTGATTTCTGATTTCACTTTTGCAGATTGCTAGGGCCACCAATTCCTCAACCCAGAGGTGTAAAGCAACAGCCAATCAGTGAGGCATATCATCCCAATCCTTCCTGGAGTGGATAAGTTTCTGCTGGAACATTCCTCAGTTTTATCAAATGAACAGCAGAAACTGAATAAAACATGATTTTTTTTTCAGGAGATAGTAACCTGGTAATTATTGGAAGAATGAACTGCTGAATGTCCAGTTTTTTTTCGGTCCAAACTGTGGATCTTCCTGGATGATCATTGTATGAAAAAACCGGAGCTTTGACCCAAATTCACCAAGTTTGTTGAAAAAAATGCCCTGCCATTCTGGGGTCACTTTTCGTTTGGGGACGATTCTCCAAACGAAAAAGCAGTTTGGAATCCGCCGACCCCGGCAGACGCAAGGGGGAGCGCGCCAGGGAATAAGGCTTTTGACCCTTGTTTCGGACTACTACCACTTCTATTCTATAGGGTAGAACTGCACATAGCCAGTAGCCAGCAGCCAGCTACTACCACTACTATTCTATAGGGTAGAACTGCACATAGCCAGTAGCCAGCAGCCAGCGGCAATAGTAGCCAGTAGGCAGCAGTCGGCAGCCAGCAGCCAGCGGCAGTAAGACGGCACGACGCCAGCAGCAGGCAGCCAGCAGACAGCAGGTATAGAAGCCAGCAGTTCAGAAGGGACATTAGGGATTTTTTGGGGCTTCCGTTCCTACGTTTTGGAAACGAAATTAGGTGATGTTTTGCTGTTGCGGATGCGTCCCAACGCCATGCAGCTTGTGCTTGGCAGGCTCGCCGGCTGCAAGATGTGGAAAACATGCGTAAAAAGCTGAAAAAGCGAAAAAAGAAACAGTTTTGGTAGCGTTTCAGAAGGGACGTTAGGGATTGCTACGTTTTGGGGACGAAAGTAGGTGGTGTTTTGCTGTTTCGGATGTGTTTCGAAAAAGGTGTCTGACTGTTGGTTTCTTGCTTTAGAAGCTGGTTGATTGCAGCAGCAGCAGCAGCAGCAGCAGGAGCAGCAGCCACCAGCAGCAGCCACCAGCAGCAGCAATCGAAATTGGGTGGAGATTTCTAGTATGATTTCAGAAGGGACGTTCCGGCCCCCGGGGAGCTTGTTATTGCGACTGATTTTGCGCCATGTTCGGCACGAAATTGGGTGGTGTTTTACTGTTTCGGATGTGTTTCGAAAAAGGTGTCTGGCTGTTGGTTTCTTGCTTTAGAAGCTGGTTGATTGCAGCAGCAGCAGCAGCAGCAGCAGGAGCAGCAGCCACCAGCAGCAGCAGTCAAAAATTGGATTTCTAGTAGGATTTCAGAAGGGACGTTCCGGCCCCCGGGGAGCTTGTTATTGCGAATGATTTTGCGCAATTTTCGGCACGAAATTCGGTGGTGTTTTGCTGTTTCGGACGTGTTTCGAAAAAGGGTTTCTTGCTTTAGAGGCTGGTTAATTGCAGCAGCAGGAAAAAGGTGTCTGGCTGTTGGTTTCTTGCTTTAGAGGCTGGTTGATTGCAGCAGCAGCAGCAGCAGCAGCCACCAGCAGCCACCAGCAGCAGCAGCACCAGCAGCAGCAGCAGCAGCAGCAGGAGCAGCAGCCACCAGCAGGCCACCAGCAGGCCACCAGCAGCAGCCACCAGCAGCAGCCACCAGCAGCAGCAATCGAAATTGGGTGGAGATTTCTAGTATGAGTTCAGAAGGGACGTTCCGGCCCCCGGGGAGCTTGTTATTGCGACTGACTTTGCGCCATTTTCGGCACGAAATTAGGTAGTGTTTTACTGTGTCGGATGTGTTTTGAAAAAGGTGTCTGGCTGTTGGTTTCTTGCTTTAGAAGCTGGTTGATTGCAGCAGCAGCAGCGGCAGCAGCAGGAGCAGCAGCCACCAGCAGCAGCCACCAGCAGCAGCAGTCAAAATTGGATTTCTAGTAGGATTTCAGAAGGGACGTTCGGGCCCCGGGGAGCTTGTTGTTGCGAATGATTTTGCGCCATTGTCGGCACGAAATTCGGGGGTGTTTTGCTGTTTCGGATGTGGTTCGAAAAAGGTGTCTGGCTGTTGGTTTCTTGCTTTAGAGGCTGGTTGATTGCAGCAGCAGCAGAAGCCACCAGCAGCAGCACCAGCAGCAGCAGCAGCAGCAGGAGCAGCAGCCACCAGCAGCAGCAGTCAAAATTGGGGATTGCTTTAGAGGCTGGTTGATTGCAGCAGCAGCAGCAGCAGCCACCAGCAGCAGCAGCGGTCTGTCTGGCAGCAATCATCCGGATCATGGATCCGACCAGTGACGCGTGCTCCACGCCCCGACTATCGTGGACCAAGATCGGGCGCTGATGCTTCCAAAGGAACTTGAAGAGCGTCTTGAGCCTTAGATCATCCATGAAGCAATTAATGAAGATGCATTGGCTATTTCATCCAAACAATGTTTCTCAGTGCTCTTTGTTGCGAACCCCTGCCCAGTAAAACCAAGCAACTGATTCACCACCAGCTCTTCGTCCCAGTTGTGCATCCATCCTGGATGCACATGGAGCCACGGGATGCCAAGATAGGCTGCCTGCTGGGCGTAATCCGACCTGAGGGGCCACATAGATGGATAGATAGGCAGACACATGGATGGAAAAAATAGAGACCTGATTGATGGATAGATGGATAGATGGATCCATAGATAGATAGACGGATGGAAAGATAGACAGATAGATAGCTAGATAGATAGAAAGATAGATAAATAGATGGATAGATAGGTAGATAGGTAGATAGATGGCATTTCAATCCGTCATCTCTTGAATTTTCCTTCCTGTGGAAAGAGCTCAGCTAAGGAAAGAACTATGTAAAAAACAATATTGGTGGACAGGGGATTTACTCCAGGTGCTTCCAGAGAGAATACAGGGTTGTCTCAAAAGGCCTGGCACCCAGGTCTGATCAGGGATTTTCATTTTGAGATAAGCTAGGCTGAGCATGTGGTATGGGTTTCATTACAGTTTCATGGGCTACAGGAGTTTTACTCAAGATTCTTCAGAAGCTGAATATAGGGCTGTCACAAAATTACGATTCTGAATAGGGAAAAGGAATAACTAGCAGGCCTGGCATCCATGCCTGAACAAAGAGATAGATAGATGGCTAGATAGATAGATAGATAGATAGATGGATAGGTAGATAGATAGATAGGTAGATAGAAAGATAGATAGATAGATAGATAGCTAGATAGACAGATAGATGGATGGATGGACGGATAGATAGATAGATAGATAAATAGATAGATAGATAGGTAGATAGATAGATAGATGGATAGATAGATAGATATATAGATGGATGGATGGATGGATAGATAGATAGGTAGATAGATAGATGGATGGATGGATAGATAGATGGATAGATAGATGGATAGATGGATAGATAGATAGATAGGTAGATAGATAGATAGATCCAAGGCTTTGATCCCCAAGGCTGTCAGATACTTTTTGGTTCCATATTTTCTACCGCCATAGGTTCTAGTTTTCAAAATTCAGGGCCAGGAAATTCCAGAACTGCAAATATGGAATGCCAGAGTTGAAATGGAAGAAGAGCCACATTGATATTTTTGTTGCAAAACCAAGGATCATTTGGATGTTCCTAAATTCAGCTAATTTCAGCTGCAAAACCCAATGATTTTGGCGGAAAACATTAACGGAGCCAAACCTTGCTTCTCAACAGTAAGAACATTGAACAAAGGGTCCAAGCTGAAACTTGCAGATCAAGGTGCCCCCGGCTGAAGCAGCAGATCACTGCAAAGCTTTGAAGCAACTTGTAGCTGAACATGCCACCAATGTAGAAGTTTCTGCCACCAAATGTCAAGAATTTGGTCCTCAGAAGAAACAGGTCAGTTACAGTAAGTTCAACTACAGGGAAAACAGGCACAGGCAGCCCCAACTACTTTGAGGACGAACAATAGACAAGCATCATCTTCTGATCATCAGCATCGGTAAGCTGCAGTGCAGAATCCTCAGCGGGCAAGAAGTAATGGGCACAAAAAAAAGATTCCTACAAGATATTTAGGTGCTGTTGACGACCAGCATGACAAGTGCCAAACATGTAATTCAATGCCTGCCAGGCAGTATGCAGTTAATATTTTGATGCTGTCATGTCATGGTATCGAATATATCCAAATATCGCTCGAAACCAAGACCAAGCTGCGAAGTCTTCATTCGGACGCTTCTGCTTCTTTGCTTCGGTCTCAATTGAAGTAGCGGACTAAGCGACACCAATGGATTTCCAGCAGCTCTAGCCAAGGGACACTGACCATCAAGTTCCAATGCGCACGGTAACGCACTTTAAATCAATGTTGATGATGATCTTACAAAAAGCTTGGGTATTCATGATGAACAGAATGACAAGTGTTTATCCTTTTGTGACACGTCAATGATTGTGTTTCTGTCTTTAAAAACATTCATATAGCTTTTCATGAGCCAGGCAGTAAGCGGTCAAAAAAAGAAGCTCATATGCAAATACTATGCCGTTTCATTTAACAATATGTCAATCAAAGCCATGACCAAGCTGCTGTTTCGTCTTCAAACCCCCACTTCTTGTCTTCAACTTTCGCTGGCTGCACCTATTTCATTCTGCAGGACTCTGGGAAATCCCATTGGCAAAGCTATGCTGTGAGCAGCTAGACTCTGTTGTGCGGACATTGGACACAGAGTGGTCATTCTTGCACAATATTTTGTAGTGGTTGTAGGGTCCCTCACCATGTGCACATGGTCAAGTAGGGTTTCATATTATTTCATATATGCCAGATTCGTTTTTTCTACTGCGAGATCCAAAAGCCACCAAGACAATAATGGTCAATAAGACAATGTTACAATGTTTGAGATGATGCTTCTCTGTTAGGACACACTCTGAGCACAAGCTGTAGTGCCAAGAAACGGGAGGCGGTGCTGATGGGGCTGCTGTCGATGGGGCTGCTGGTGATGATGTAGCCTGGGAGTTGACCATACATAAATTGTCTCAGCTCTATACACATACAGTCCAGGACCTTTTCCTTGGAGTTATATATATACATATGTATATACACATACAGCACAGCACCTTGTCCTTGGAACTTATTTATAAACACCTATAGTCCAGGACTTTTTCCTTGGAGCTATGTATATATATATATGTATATGCATATACAGTCCAGCACCTTGTCCTTGGAACTTATTTATAAACATATATAGTCCAGGACCTTTTCCTTGGAGTTACATATATATATATGTATATGTATATACACATACAGTCCAGCACCTTGTCCTTGGAATTTATTAATAAACATATGTAGTCCAGGACCTTGTCCTTGGAATTTATGAAACAACATAAACATACATACATTTTTTCGATGACCACACTTTAAAACCGTGCCAAGAAACAACAAGAGGTGGTGGCAGCAGGGTTCCTGCCTTCGATGTTGCCGCCTGGGAGCTGACCATGCATAAATGGTTTCAGCTGAAATTTCAATCACCACACCTTAAAATCCCCCTGTGGTGCTCCCTGGGAGGATCAAACATACAAAAATTAAATAACATGGGGTGAGGTACCTTAGCTAGGAGGCCAGGTTAGCAATGTTATCCCATGCTTAGCTCGATTAGATCACTTGGATATCCTAGAAAATCTTAGAAGAAATAGAAGAAGATGAACATGGGGATGGGGATGATGGGATAAGAAAACATCAGAACCACGGTGAATATGAAATGATTGTCCAATTGCAATGCCTTATCATCATATGTATCACAAAAAGTGCAAGCAAGTAGAATTGTCCACAATGTGCTAGTTTTGTTGGGCCCAAGATAAACAAAAAACTTGGCAATAGATAAAATCCTAGGTACCCAGCCTACACAGCTCCATTTTCTCTGTTAGGTCAATCTTGTGACCTTGGTAATCCACCGACTATGTCACTTTGTCCGAAGTCTCTGGCCTTCCGGGGTCGGCGCCAGGGGGGGCAGCCCTTAATCACGACGTGACGAGGATCGTGAGGTCCTTGTAATTCGTGCAAATATATGACGAATTAGGACTATATCCAAATATGAATGTATAGAATCGTGACATTCACATAGATGGTTAAATCCACAGGTTTTATATATATAGTGTATAGACAATTGATTTCAATGGTATAAATATACTATTTAAGGTAGTTTCCTAAAATGGGTGATACCCCAAAATCATCCAGCTATTAGAAACTGGAATTTTCCAGTATAAAACATCCAGCTGTTGGTAAACATATGCTAAACATCCAACTGTGCTAAACCCCTGATGATCCCACAGTGCTCCTGCACTCGCATGGAGAGCTCCGTCAAATTCAGCCTCAGCGCTCGGTGGAGAGCTCAGCATATGGCAAGAAAAACATGTTTTAACTGATTTAAATCATGAAGTTACTTCTTAAGTTTTTAAGTAGCTGTGTTGATGCTTTACTGCAAACACATGAAACGTGATCATCTTATCTGCTCTGAAAGCCTGGGACTCATCTTTGCAGGGACTCGGGACTGGCCAATGTCCCAGAGTTTCCCACATCGGATATGCATATATCATAGGCATAATATCAATAAATCAATATGGATGTATATATATATATATAGTAGTGTATAGTCAACTATTCATTTATACATATATATATATAGCTATATATATATAACTATATATATATGTATATATATATATTCAATGAATTTTCCCAGTTTTCCCATCTGCCATGACTTTCTCGAGGTACTGATAGCCACGTGCCGCGCGCTCGGCTTCATCGATGGCTTGCTGATGTCCCGTGCCTAGGGATCGAACGGACCCGTGAGCTGGTGATCATAAGAGATCGTGGTTTAGTAAGGAACATATGCATATGTATATGTGTATGTATATATATATACCCATACATATATACATATATACATGGGGATATTAGAATAAACAGTTTCTTCAACATTTACTTGAACAGTTGCTGAAACAAGAATTAAGTGTATGATTTGAATCAGTTTCCCTCCGGTGTTATCAAACGTGGCTGGAAAATCCTCTGTAAGTGGAGGTTTACAGCTGGGGAAATCGTCTAAAAGTGCTGGATTTTCAATTGGCATGTTTGATTGCCACAGGGTAATAGGGAAAATAATCCCTTCCCCCTAATACTAAACCCCCCAAATAATAAACACCTCAGGTTTTTATTATTAGGGGGTATTTATGATTAGGGTTCCCCCTAATAGTAAATTTTAAACCCTAATATAAAAAACTATGTTGTTCTATTTCAAAATGGATTAGATTCCTTTTAAAATCTAATTAAAATATTGCCAAAAATTGGATTTCGAATCTTCCCCCTAGTAGTAAATTTAAAACCCCAATATAAAAAACTATTTTGTTCTATTTCAAAATCGATTAGAAATCCTTTTAAAATCTAACTAAAATATTGCCAAAAATTGGATTTCGAAGCTTCCCCCTAGTAGTAAATTTAAAACCCTGATATAAAAAACTTTTTTGTTCTATTTCAAAATCGATTAGATTTCCTTTTAAAACCTAATCAAAATATTGCCAAAAATTGGATTTCGAAGCTTCCCCCTAATATTAAATCAAAAAGCTTAATATAAAATACTTTTTTTTCGACCTTGAAAGACGGACCCTAATAAAAAACACCCCAGTGTTGACTAGTTTTTTATCATTAGGGGGTGAAACCCTGAAATGGTAGCTCATTTTTAAATTGTTTTCTAAAGGGGATCAATTAAAAATCAAATTGGCCAACCTCAAATTTTCCAAAATTGGAGACGGACCCTAGTTTTTTTTTGGGGGGGTAGTAAGGGATTATTGGGATATATACATATTATATATATATATATATATTGTGTATATATATATAGTGTATATATATAGTGTATATATATATATCTAGTGTATATATATATAGTGTATATATATATAGTGTGTATATATATAGTGTGTATATATATAGTGTATATATATATACAGAGAGAGAGAGAGATAGATTGGGATTTAGTTTGGGATTTGGGATGAATCTTGGGATGTAATAGGAAATTCATAGAAAATTAAAGGGATTGAGTACTGTAGGGGCAACCCATCTATAAATGCTATCATAAACTGTCACCCTGTGGTAAACGCGATATTGAATTGATATGGAAAATATTGGAATTTGGTAGGAACTGACGATCTAAATTATGTATGTATATAATGGGATTCAATGGGATATTTATGGTATATTTCCATCTGTAGTACCCAAGAGAAATGTTGTCCGAAATTTAATGCTGGGGATGTTTTCTGGATGGTAGCTCTGGTGATGCTCCGTCCCAGAGGGTGGATCAAGTGAGGAAAAAAGTATCCCACAACTGGCGTATGACAACGGAAATTTAAGTTACCGCGGTGAATGATTTTGAAATTTGGGGTTGATACTTTCGATACTAATGATTATAATATATTATAATTTGGGATTATATAATTAGTTCTGATGATATTCACTAGGGCTACTGGCCCACTATCTGGGCTAACTGGGGTTAATGACTGGGGGGTTCATATCCCACATATAACCGGGTGCTTGATGTTTATGGCATTGTATCACTGAGATGCAGATCCAATCACCAATGTTATACCAATGAAAATGGATAATAAAACTGGTGTTTTTTCATCGGTATAACTTATAACCATATTATAAATATGTTATTACCATGTTCAATCACAATGGCTCGAAATCTGTGTTAAACAGGTTTCGGCTGGATGCACAAAGTGCAGCTTTGGAAAGGCTGAAACCGAGGTCCAGAAATCATCAGAAATAAAAAGTGAGGTTCCAAAATCCAAGGGTTTGCCATCACTCCTCAATTTGTTCAAAAAAAAATTGAAGAATTTCTGTGACGGAAATATTATTAGGAAAACCCGTTTGCTTAAGCTTGGGTAAGCCATACATGTACGATGATTACCTCTTTCTTTGTTCCCTAGCGAAACAAAAAAACTGACCAAACAATCTGCGGTCCCTCTGAACGATGGGGTCCCAACAGACAGTCACCACCAGTCTGAGACGTTGAGGCCACACACAGGTCACGGTTGCGTCGTCAAGTTACATGGGATTAATGAATTATGGTTGCCCAATCCGGATTGGTAATCCAAACATATTCTGGTTGGTGGTTTTTCGCCACCCCTCTGAAAAAATATGAGTTCGTCAGTTGGGATGATGACATTCCCAATATATGGAAAGTCATAATCCAGCCATGTTCCAGTCACCACCAACCAGATTTCTGTGATGTTTTTGTGACAATCCCAACGAACATTCATTGATCACCATCCCGGAAGGACTGGGTTTTTTCCATCCAACTACAGTAGGACCGCTTAAAACCAATGGCATCAATGGCAGCAACTTCAGTCACAGAAGTTGCCAAACGCAATCAGTCACATGGCTCTGTGAGACATTTGTAGAGGGAAAATCATCTACAAACTCTGTATTTACCAGCCATGTGTGATAGCTAACTCCCATGAGCTGGCGATTGGATGGGGGATTATGTGAAGAAAAGACTGAGTCGCCCAGCCCGTTTTCTCATAAAACAAAAAAAAAACGCTAAACATGACGTGATACCCAGCAATTGAAGGCTATGCTATGTAAGGTTCTGATATATAGTTTATGATGGAATCGTTTACATAGAAAGGAGATGAATTCATGTTTATCAACCCATTCCTGGAGCTTTCCCAAGCACCATGAGCTCCCCGGCTTGCTTCCAAGAGTTCGACGATGCGCTTTTGGTTCTGACCCGGGGGGAGTTCACCCAGGAAAATGGTGATGGAACTCACAACAATGGTGGTTTAACCTAGAACACATTGGTGATTTTTTTTGTCATGGGGAGGTTCCACAGAAACCAAGTGAATGTCTCTGACCAATCTATTTTTGTGGAATGGGGTGAGCATGATGACAAAGCCTATGGATGATTTATGATCTTCTAGGGGACGAGAAGGCCCCGCCCCCAAGTATAAGTTGGTTCAAAATTGGTTTATAAAACCCCATCGACTGAGATATGCATATTTATATATATATACATATCCACCAGAGAGAAAGAACATCCCTTCCCCCTAATTTTTAAAAAAAAAAACACCCCCAAACGAAACCATGGTTTATCGATTGGTCCTATCAATCTAATGATTAAAATCGATCAATCAATTTTCACTATAATGTTGATTAGCTATCAATCAATCAAACAATCAATCAATCAATCACTTATAAATAATAACCAATCTGATTATCAATCAATAATTAATAATAGATTAATCCACAATGATCCATAATAGTAAATTATCAGTCATCAATCAATCAACTGATCCGTGATATTATGATAAAATATGGTCATCCATCGGAAACTGATATGGTATCCAAATCTTCATTTATCATAAGATTATCATAATAATCTAATCCATAATCCGTAATATGATGACGTCATCATTCATATTACCCTCTGGTAAACAAACATAGCTATTGAAAATTGCCATAGAAATAGTTTAAGTACCCATTAATAGCATGGTGTTTTTCCACAGTTTTTTGTTAACGTTTACCAGAGGGCAATCTACAACTGGTTGGTGGTTTTAACCATCTTGAAAAATGATGGAGTTCGTCAATGGGTTTCGGATGACATCCCATATATGCAATGGAAAATAAAAGTAATAAAAGCCATGTTGGAAACCACCAACCAGTATATAATGAGTCATAATGAGTCATAATGTCAATGGGAGATCTCCAGGATCCAATTGATGGAGCTACCGTAGCTACGTAAACGTCGTAGCATATTTCAGGCCATATGTCAGGCCAGGATTTTCCTGAAATGGCCATTGATGTGGCTGGCTGTTTCGCAATGCCATGTGGCTACTTGGTGGCGAACTACCCACGAATCGTTTAGGTGGGTTAGTGAAAACCCCAGTGATTGACATGGGATTTTTGGAGCGGGTTAATCCACTTCAATCACTGGGGTGAACTCACTAACCCACCTAAACGATTCGTGGGTAGTTCGCCACCAAAGGCAATCCTCGCTGCACCTTGAGCTCGGCATCTTCATGGCGCCGCTTCAGCTTGGCGATCTGCTCCTGCACGAAACGGCGGCCAAGCCGCCGGAGATGGGGAAAATTTTGAAAATGCCAGGAAAACCATGGGAGACATGGGAAAATAAAACCAGATTTTTTTAAGTTATGGGGAAAAAATAGAGAAATGTTGAATGGGAAAATTAATCTCATGTGTGGGAAACATCAAGACAAAAAAGAGATGTGGAAATGGTGAGGAATATTGGGACAACATCGATCAATGTCAGGACAAATATCGGATTGGGGAAAATATGGAAAAAGATATGTTGTATTTGATAAACAGTATGCGTTGTTTTTTTCCTGTACGTGTTTTTCAGATATTGTCACAGTATATGAAAGTATATCATACATGAAACCATATTAGTGTCCATATGTCGTATGCACTAAGTTGAAAGATTCAAGACTTTGATCGTGAAGCAAACGCCAAAAAATCTGTCCCATCTCCTGGGATGCCAGGTGCCCCCAAACGTGATGTGAATGTTGTTGAAAAAATAACATGAATACTATATATATATAGTTGCTATACTTACTATAGTTACTATAGTTCCTAGAGAAAGTTCTTTCATGTGTGTGTGTTCCACCAATTTACACCATAAACCATATAGAATTCAGCCACTAAAAAAATGGCGTTTCTGAAGGCGAACTCGACTTTTTGCCTCATCCTGTAGTTTCGGACAAATCCATGGCCTTCAAGACTCCAAACGGAACATGACAGAAAATGACAGACATCTGGCAGTGTGTCAAAACCAATAGTACCCCTGTAGTTCACATCAAAATAGCTGGGTTAAAATGGATGTTCATCCCATTAAAAAAGGTATTTTCATAGGTATTGATCCATAGCCATCTCAAGTTGGCGCTTTTCAAAGCTCCTCCAGGGCTTTCTTTTCTTTACTGCCTGGGTGCGGAAATTCAACGGAACTCGCGAGGTTCAAAACTGGGAAAATCTCTTCTGACAAAAACGGGAAATTCCAAGGGAACCCTCATGGAGGTTTAGAATGTTTAGATATCGATGGCGACATCACGTTGCTTAGAATGTTTAGAAAGTTCCGGAATCATTGGGGATTTTTTTCACAAGCCCTCGAGCTGAGCTGAAGCATAGCGAAATCTCCTCAACTCCCCAAAACCGAAACCTTTTTTCAAAGCCACTTGGTGGAGCCTCCCAAAATTGCCCAAGATGGAGACCCAAACGTTGCTGGGGAATCTATTTCCAAAAATCACCTGTAAACATCAAACTGGCATCATATGGCTGGATATCCCAGTGATGGTATAGCCAAAAAAACCCTATCTCATATATGTGAATTTCCCCTATAAATCCGAAAAAAAAACGCTTTATCAATCCCATATTTCTATATATATAATATATATATAATATATATAATATATATATATAATATATATTATATATATATAATATATATATTATATATATATATATTTCTCTTGTATTTTCCCCATATTTGCTTCACCGCCACATCTGCCCAGTCCGACTCAAAGCTCCACCAGTCACTTGCTCGATTTTTGGAGCCTCGTCAGGGATGCACCGGGGAACTAAGCCCATTTCGGAGGGGTTAACCGATCGCCGATAGCCATGAAAAGATGTGAGTTCATGAAATTCGAAGCCACAGTCAAGTCATGTAAGTCATGAAATTTGCCATGATTTTTTTGGGATAGCGAAATGTTGGAAATACCAAATCATCTGAAATATGATAAATATGCGACTTCGCAGATGTGTGGCCCTATTTGGCATCTATTTGCATCATGGTGTTAGGTTTCAACTGTCTATGATTCAAAGTTGCTGAGTACTGGTTAAATCGGCAAATCCCAAATTTGACTGATCAAATTCCTAGTGGGGCACTTTGTTGGATAGGTCAATCCACTCCAAATGTTCACGTCTGGTGGATGTGCCCTGGAAAAGAAACAAGAAAACAAACACAAAATCACAAAATCTCCATGAATAATTATGGTTGAATCCTATTGTCTTGTTGTAACTTTGGGATGTTGTCCAGTCCTCCAGTTTTTGCCAGTGAAATCATGAGTTCTGACTCAGTTGCCCAGTTCATGCCCCTGCAGCCCAGCGACAAAGGTGTCCTCTTTTTGGTGCAGGTCTTCCGCACTACCCTTTACCTCGGCTACGGCAGAAAAAAAAAAACATGGCTGGCCCAACCATCCCATGCTTGAGACAAGACCGGCGAATCGGATTTCCCAGTTCATGGATTATGATCATCTCCAATATATTGGCTATCTATCTGGGTAAATTATAATATTTAACCTGAGATGTTGCGGCCATTTGGGGATGATTTCCCTTAACCATGATTCCAGTGAGGTCACAGTGAGGTCGTTATAATTTACCCAGATCATCCCAGATCTATGTACATCTAGTATAATCCCCAAATCAATCATAAAAAAACAGGGGTTTTGAGCACTGCTCATGTGATGATGCATACTGGATATGGGTCCAACGAATGGCAAAATGATATCCCTTCGACTTGATAAAATGCGTATTTAACCCGTACTGCAAAAGCAGGGAGGAAATGATTTGACCAACAAACATTCAGTAGAAGAGGTTCAACGTTTTAACACCAAACAATCCCAAACATCTCCAAAAATGGGCAACCACCATCAATAAGTGGAGAGTGTTTCAGGAAAGTATCACATAGGTTGGCTCAACAACTGGGCTTCTCCTTTCTGAAACCAAGCGTTTTTCAGGTCACCAGGTCACCCTTGGTAAAAGCGGCCCGCCATTCTGGATTTACCCATTACTGGGGAAATCCTTAAATCCCCATCAATGCGGGCTGTATATGGTGATATCACCACATTTCCACCTTTTTCCCAGCAAAAGTCAGACTTTTTCCCACCAAAACGACCCATTTTTACCCAGCTTGCCCGACCCGCTTGGGCTTGGTTTCCTTGTCCTTGTCGCCCTTCTCAGCCTCTGAGGATGACACCGGGCGAGTCTCTGGATGTTTCTGGTAGATACAGAGATGTATTCTATGTATTCTTTTTGTATTCTATGTGTATTCTATGTGTATTCTATATGTATTCTATGTATTCTATGTACGTATGTAGGCACGCATGCAGCGTGTATGGCGTATATGGATGAAGATCTAGAATCTAGAGGATATAGATGCTTGCAAATTCTTGGAATACAAGTGACTTTCATTGTCGGCTCAAAATCAGGGTTAGTACTTGCATAATATGTCAACTGCTACATGGCAAAAAATGATCAGGATAGACTAGTCTGGGCAAATGGTGATTCAAAATTCACAAATCACAACTACCTCAGTGCTCCGCCCGGCATGATGGGCCCCTTTAAGGCGCGCAATGGGGCTACCAGCTTTGGATAACCGCTGGGAAGCTGGACGCGTTTGCTCTTGCCCATCTCTATCAAATCTTGGAGTTCCTTCAAGTCGTCTTCCTGCGGCATGAAGAAGTAATGTGAGTGTCTGAAAATGGGGCATTTTTAAGGGGCGGCATTTGGGGTTTTAGGGGTTAACGCCATTAATTCATCCAATATTTACTGCGAAGAATCACGGTGAAACCAGCCATATCTCATCCCAACATACTGGTTGTGAAACATAGTTGGTATTCCTATCAAATGGTTTCACAACCAGCGGAGCAGGTGGGTAGCCAAAAGTTGGGAACTTTTTAATGGTGCAGGTTTGTCTGAATTTTAGAGGAAAAACAATATGTTCACTAAAATTCTTATCTATGAGTATCCCTATTTTCAGACAAACCCACATATTCACGAAAAATGCGAAAAAAAGCGCAACGCGCGACTTTTCGTGCACCTTGCCTCCTCTGCATCCTCCTTGGCTGTCTTAGCTTTCTTCTCCTACCGATCCAAGGAAAATGACCGGCACCAAAAACATGCGATGGGTCAAAACCTGGACCATAGTATAATACTATGGGAAATCACCATGTTCAATGGGTAAATTCACGATAAATCACCATTTTTAATAGCTATGTTTGTTAGGGCATGTCCATGCCCCCAAATATGGTCATTGAAAGATAGGGAAAATGATGATTTTTTCGAGTGAACGGAACATGACGGAACGGGGTACTCTATCTTCAGACAAAACCATTGCGTGGAGGATGAACGTCCATCTGGATAAACCTGAAATGTTTGGTTATTTGGATATAAATCGCCTGAAATATGTGGGATATTTGGGGATGATTCACACTGATATTTCGTGCATCTCTTACTTCAATTCCAGTGACGTCGATTTGTGCGCATGTCAACTTTTCGGCTTTTCCACGGGATGGTCAAGCAACCAGCATGTATTACATATCACCATTTCGCTAGTTTAAATCCATAAATCCATGATTCATGTCATCGTTGAATCATGTTGAATCACCGTGTTCCATGCTTGTTTTTCTTGGTGTATTGCAAAAACTCCAGTGAAATCTTCCCATGTTTGCCATGCTTCAATCTCCATGGTCTCCATGGTTGCTGTTGAAAAATCTCCATCTCTGTTGCTAAAGCTCAGTTCTGTCTCTGAAAATGGGCTACCCGGCCTAGTAAACGTTAACAAAAAACGATGGAAAGATCCACCATGCTATCAATGGCTAAATCCACTATTTCGACTGGGCCATTTTCCATAGCAAACTGCTAGTTTACCAAAACAATGAACCATAGTGGGAAACATCATGAAACTTGGGATGTTGGGGATATCCTCCCATAAAATTCCAACAGATTCTGCCATAAGTTCGGGGCTTGGAAGACGATTTGGAAACAAACAAAATTGGCAAATTCTTCAGGGTTAAACTGCGATTTTGGGGACATTTTGGGGTGATGTTAGCACAGCAATAGTAAACTATCCCCAATTTTACCACTTTTGTGGGTGTGATTCCAACCATCAATCTGTTGGTTTATGACATTCCTTTACCAACATTGTTCTCAGACAAACCTAACCAAAAAAGTGAAAAACTAAGCCAACTAACCAAAACAAATCCAACTACCCCAACAAAAACTAAGCCAACTGACTAAGTTACTCACCCAAAAACCCATCAAAACATATAATTTTTCAGACAAACCCCCACTAGTCACTAGCTCATTGACCTCACGACTTGCTTGGCCTTGTTCTGCATGGCCAGTTCACGCTTGGAGGGTGGCCGTGACAACAAGTCCGCGATGGCCTCCCATCGCTTGCGACTTCTTCATGACTTCGATATGGATGTTGGATCGGAATTATAAGGAACTAGTAATATCTGGTTATTTACAACTATGTACTAATGGTTAATAATGGTTAATAATGGTTAATAATGGTTAATAATGGTTAATAATGGTTAATATATAATGGTTAATAATGGTTAATATATAATGGTTAATAATGGTTAATAATGGTTAACAATGGTTAATAATGGTTAATAATGGTTAATAATGGTTAATGATTGTCAGTACTGGTTAGTAGTGGTGATTGATGGAATATGCCCTCTGGCTATGACTAACAGTTTGCCATGGAAAATCACCATGTTTAATAGGTAAACCATCTATAAATGGGCCATCTATACCATGGCTATGTTAAATAACCAGAGGGTAATATCTCTACTGTTTGGTGGTTTTAACCATCTTGAAAAATGATGGAGTTCGTCAATGGGAAGGATGACATCCCATATATGATGGAAAATAAAACATGTTCCAAACCACCACCCAGTCTATTATATACATATATACACAGCGTGTATATATATATGTATATATAGTATGTGCATTTGGATAAAACAAAATGGTTTGTCTGAAAATGGTGCAATGTGGTTAAAACAAGAATAAAACATACCACCTACGGTGATGGCGTATTATTGTTTTAAGCACATTATATCCAACAAATTGCAGTCGATTGATTCATAAAATGATGAATCATGATGAATCAGTGGAATGGGTAAACCCATGTTTCAGGCCAAACCAAGAGTCGGGTTGTGGTGCGAAAGGGCACAACGATAGTTGTGATTAGGATTAGGTGGGATTAGTGGTTGGGATTGATTGGGAGTAATTGGGGATGGAATCCAACTATTGGAAATCCTGAGATATTTAGGAAAAACAAAGGAATCGCAGGTCTCCCCCCCGCCCTGCAACTGTCGACATGTCTTTTTCCCACCCTGCAGCTAAAAACCCAGGGTTTCTTGTGTTCATAAAATTCAGGACCATCATTTTATACTGTTTGGGCCAATTCAAAATGAACGAAATGGTATTTCGTTGAGGCGAAACGACACCATTTTTTGATCTCCGACAAGAAAGTTTGGAAATGTGTGTTGATGTGACACATCTGTTCGCCAGCGTGAGTTTTTTCAGCCTCTTTTCTCCACTCTGCCAAAAGCATTCAGGAAGTTCTTATGAAATCCAACGAACAGCTGTTAGCGTAGCATCAGAACAACATCCACTTGCACAGCAAGAGCCATCGGATTGACAAAAATGACATCCCTTCTGGGCGAGCCGATCGCCTCAACAGGGAAATCATGCTGGTTGGTGGTTTTAACATGTTTTAACCATCTTGAAAAATGATGGAGTTCATCAATGAATGGGAATCACATCTTCAAAATGCTGAGGTTCCAGCCATGTTTGAGGACACCTGAACCTGATCCCCACCGATGCCACCGGCCTTGTATTTGTTGCTGGCTGCATAGCTGGCTGCGGTGTGGCCGTAGCTATTCTGGAGGTCCTTCTGCGAAGTGGGGACTTCGCTTAAAAGTCATCCATTTGGTGGATCCTATTCTGAGACCAGATGAAAATGGGCCAAATTGGTTTGAACATGTTTGAACATGATGGTGAAGATAGGCAATATCAACCTAGATTCGACTTGATTCGACAGGAAACATGTCGATATCTAAGCTGGGATTGTCTGACAGTTATTGGAACCCCCATTCCATCCAATATCCGTGTCAAACCTACTCCTCCCAATGGGCAGAAAAACCCCGATTTTTGCAACCACATGGCTCCACCATCTGCAAAAAATTGCTCATCACAACCAGGTCACAACCAATCACACTCCAAAAACTGCCCATAAAAAAACTGACGAACGACAGGTCCCATGACGTTTCCCAAACAGTTACAGTTCCAACAGTCATCAGGGGTTGGTAAACCCTTTTTGGTGATATCTTTATATTTGTTTCATCACCAAACCAAGTATCTATTGGAGATTAAATATCCCCAATAGTTGGTTGATGTGAAACATTAGGACATTTACCATCTGGTAAACGTTTACATACCTATGGAAAATCACCATTTTTTTTATGGGAAAACTCACTATTTCTATGGCCATGTTCAATAGCTATGTTAGTCATTACCAGAGGGTAACCATCATTTACCACTATCAACCATTATCAACCAGAACCATAGATCATCCCTTTCCGAATTGGTGAAAACTCCCAATAGTTGGGTGATGTGAATAGGACATTTAGTCATTACCAGAGGGTAACCATCATTTACCACTGGTTAACATTATTATCATAACTGGTTAACATATTCTACTGGACATTATGGTTAATCATGATTAACATTATTGAACCATTGTTTTACCATTATTATTATCATTATTATTATTGACTTATTGACATTATTATCATGATTGTTCACCATAGTTCACCATTATTCACCACTATTCACCATTATTCACCATTAACCCAGCCTATGGGTTAGGACATTTACCAACCAACTTCCGAGCCACTTGCGTCGCCGTTTAGCGTCCTTGCGCGGGTTGGACTTCAACAGCTCCGTGACGCAGCTGAGGTGCCCGTGATACGCCGCATAGTGCAGCGCCTGAGTTTGGGGATTTTTTTGGGTCAAAGTTTGGGGGATTTTTGATGGGTAAAATCTGCATAAAGTATGTAGTAATAACCCGATGTTGATGAGAAGATATAATATGTTATAATATGTTATGATGATAAAGTGTTTGATGATGGTTGAAGTTAACATTATCAAACATCATGGGGTGATGATGCTTGAAGTGACAATAAAATGGTGATTTACAAACATCATGCGGGAAAAAACTGCAAAGCCATGATCCAAAATGGTGCTTGCTAGCAAAATATCACGGCCAAAAACAAAAAATGAACCCCTGTAAAGGGTATATGACATCTAAGCTGCTTAGATGAATTTGAATTTAGGTCCAATAAGAATTTCGCTGGAGAAGTGAAATATATTCCTATCCATGGCAAGAGATGTCCAAAACACCGGACGTTTTTTTTCCATCCGGGGTCGCCAGTTCTGGAGATGTTGAAATCGAGGCTACTTCTCTGGCAGCAACTTTGGATTTATGTTTTAAACAGTAGGAAAACATAGGAAAACGATTATATAATATTATATAATATTCTTAACTAGGTTTAGGGGGTTATACACAAACCAAAAAACAACTTCGAAAAGTACTGAAGACTTATGATTGGATTTATTTTTTTGGATTTCCTGTCCGACGGAAATCGAAGGGTCGGTTTGCTATGCCGTTGGTTACATGAACTTGACCCCCTCTCTGTTCATCGTCGCGGGAGGACAACTGGTGGATTCGGCAAGCAAGAATTGGGGGACAAGCCTTTACTGGTTGGTGGTGCAATAACCATCTTGAAAAATGATGGAGTTAGTCAATGGGAAGGATGACATCCCATATATATTTTTGGAAAATAAAAGCCATGTTTGAAACCACCAACCAGATATCTCATTAACCATTATTAACCACTATTAACCATTATTAACCACTATTAACCACTGGGATGTTTGAAACCACCAACCAGTTTAAGTATACAACTGGAATAGCCTCCAGTAACATGGCTTACTGGAAATCCACCATGATTTTCCATGGATTTTCCCTGATTAAAAATGCCACGGTTTAAAACATGAGATGTTCAATTGCCACATGAATTACCGAAGGGTATCAACTGATATGATCTCACTTACTTCCCATGGCTCCTAGTTTCAAATTTCATCTTTTCAGCATAGTGGTAGGTCTGAGTTGATCATCTGGATGTGGAATCAATTAATACACCCTTTGGAGTGGAACCAAGCAACATGTGGAGAAGTGACAAACCCAAATATTTAGCAATATATGTGGGAAATATTCGGAATTGTATCGGAATCCATGTGGGAAATACTCGGAATTATAAGGGATAGATTGATACACTGGGTATATCCTTGTCTCAGATCGTGGCATGTGCCAAGGTCGTGCGTTAGTCAAGTTACATGGGATCCATGGTGTCCCATTGGGAATCCAAAATCTGTCCCCCATTCATATTGAATAAACATGAATAAACCCCATTCATCTGGGACCCCAAAATCATTGGTTCAATCCAATACAAAACCATTGAAGTTCAAGGTTTGTTTTTTTTCTACGAACAGGGAAAATGTACCATCTGGTTATTTAACAGCTTGCCATGGAAAATCCACCCATTTTATAGCTAGGTAAACCATCTATTTCGATTAGGGCCGTCTATACCATGGCTACGTTAGTCATAACCAGAGGGTAAATCCTATTAAGTCCCATTAGATCCCATTAAACCACCATAAAATCACCATTTTTAATAGGTAAACCATCTATAAATGGGTCATCTATACCAGGGTAAACCATGGTGTTCATCCTCCCATCCGGATGGCACCGTATTGCCGTACTCGTCCACCGCATCCACGTTGGCTTTCGAGAGCCGCAAGGCAGCGACGATGTCTTTGTGACCCGCTCCAGAGGCCTAAAAATTTGTGGGAAAACAAGAGGACTCATTGGGAAAATACATGGGAAAAAAATGGAAAAATGGGGGTTTCAGGGCGTATATGTTTGTATGTTGCTTGTTATGATTTTGTGTTGGGGTTCAATGTTTCATCTTCGCCTTTGATGTTTTTTCAGGTGGGGTTTTGGGGGTAATTTTGTTGCTAAAGTGATGTGTCAATGTTTGGATTGAATGGGGGTAGGATTTGTTTAGGCTGTTGGGGTTTTTGTTTGTGTTTGGGTGGGTGATTACTTCATAATATGTGTTGTTAAGATATTATGAATTAATCATTTATGCTTTCCACTTTCCTATTCCATCCCACCAGTGTTCAATCACTCTCATTTGTGTTAAGCAGGGTTTGTTTGTATCATTCAGTTCATCCATCGCTATTGATAAAAGAGTTATGTTAATAATCATTGCGTTGAATTCACCATCACGGTTGAGTTCCTTTCCACAATCAATGATGACTTTTTTATCAGTCAGGTTTTCATACATTTTTTTCATAATGTCAAAATTTACAAACATATATATCGTCATATCCTTTACCCCTTCCCCTGATTTCATCCTATCAATTACTTCTTCCAAAACTTTTCTCCTTCCTCATCATCTGGTGAAGGCATAGGATGGCACTTTACAAAGTCTCTAATCTCTTCATCTTTTTTTCTATTTGTTTTCTTTCCCAATCATCGTCCTCACTATCACTACCAAAGTCAGCATATATACCAATATTCCCTGTATCTATAACCTCAATTTTTGCTCTACTCATTTTCTCTTACTATATATAGATATTTTTTCTTTAAGTATTTATCGCTTTTTGTAGGTGCTCTTTTATTTCTTCTATGTTCAAATATTTCTCATAACCGTTGAACAGTTCTTCAACATATTCACGCAAGAAAATTTCCAAAATGTCTTTTATCTTGAACTCCCTGTTTCTAAACATAAAAGTTCGTTCAACATTAGGAAACCACCAGCATCTTCGTTGCTTACTGTAATTGATGAAATTAAGGTCGTGAAAGTTCTTTAGAATATGATAAGTGTATTTCCAATGGTTTTTGACATAAGACTTAATCGCTTGAAGATATATCTTATCTTTTTGAAATTCTACCTTCAGTTTATAGGTGTCCATTAAAGCGTCTATTTCTCTCTTCATTACTCTTACATTTGTTCGGTCGGTGTTGGATAAATAGATAGGTGATTTTTCCATCCTTGTTTTAAAGAAATGTATTTGTTTTTCAATTCTTGTTAGTTCTTTCTCTTCAAAATGGTCAAAATGATAGTTGAATGTTATATATCTGCGTTCCTTATCATTCAACTCTTTACATTTTGAACAGTGAAGGTTGTAATCACATATCTCATCACAAATTCCAGCAGGAAAAATGTTGTTCAATAAAACCTTAATGTCAGTCATTTCTTTTTTACAACATCCACAGTTTTTATAGGTAAATAGCATCCTCTTACTATATATAGGTAATTTTTCTTTAAGTAGTTTTTGGGGGGTTCGTTCAGTTTTCGGGCTCGGGTTGGTTTTTATTTTCCCTTTCCTCCTCTTCCAGTTCTCTTATGACCATATCTATTTCACTCATTCCTTCGTTGGGGTCTTGTCCATTGGCGAGGTTTCTTAACCTCTCAAAATCCTTCACTTTATGTCTTTCATTGGGTGGGAGGGTTTTGAGATGTTCCTTCAACTCTGTCAGGTCAAAGTATGTGTCTTCCTCCTCATCCTCATTTTCCAAAAACATTTCCATTCTTTGCTTTTCCATTTCCATAAGTTTGTTTTCCATATATTGGAATTTCATTTGCTTCTTGTAGCACTTGCCACACACATTCACGAAGGTTTTGAGCAAGTAGTTCCAATTAGGTTGGTTTCTATCGTTCAGGGTTATAACATCTGTCATTATACGACATCCACAGTCAAATTTAGTCATCTTATTTAGTCTTACTATATATATATAGGTATTTTTTCTTTAAGTATATTTTTTATTGTTGATAATTTTAAAAATCTAATATTACAATATATGGCAAGGAGACTATCAAGAGATGACATCATAAGCAATGTCTATTATAATCTTGAAACGGGCTTCGGTTCAATCAATGAGACCCTTAAGAAAGCCAAGGAGCAAGACCAGACCATCAACAGGGTGGATGTGGAAAACTTTATGAGGAAACAGCCCAACAAACAGATTAGAAAATACAGGGGGTCAAACTCCTACACCGCACCCTTCGCAAGGTTTGAATATCAGATTGACATAATGGATATGAAACCCCTTACCAAAGAACCAGAGACGAAAATTCCCATCAAGAACGATGAACCGAGATATGGGTTGGTGGTCATTGACATCTTCAGCAAGTTGGCAAACGTCGTCCCTATGAAAGAAAAATCCGGACCAATCACATTGTCGGCGATAAGAGAGAGTTTCAACAAAATGGGTTTTCCAATGTCCGTTTATAGTGATAATGACCGTGCCTTCCAAGCAGGGGTAAAAGAGTTCTTTGAGAAAGAAGGCATCACTCACGTCGTCACCCTAACTCACGCCAATGTTGTGGAGCGTTTCATAAGGACAATGAAGAATATGATACACGACAGGGTGAGGTTTAATCGCGGTAGTTGGACTGTAATGTTGTCCAAAGCGTTAGATAAATACAACGACACCGTCCATTCATCCACCAAAATGAAACCCAAGGATGCCCACGACGACAAGAACCATATGGACGTCAGGGTGAATTTGACAAGGAGGGAAAAGAACACTCGCAAATATCCAGAGGTCAAAGTGAATGATATGGTCAAGGTCTTTGAGAAGAAAAAAGACAACTACACCGAGAGGAAGGAGTATAACTCAAAATGGAGCAATCAATCCTACAAAATTGTCAAGATAGAATACGATGATGTCGGAAACAGAACCTTCAAACTGGAAGGATTGAACAAACCGTATTTGAGGCACGAGATTTTGAAAGTATAAAAAATTATCTATAATATTAATATATGACAGAGGTAGTCGTAAAAGAGATTGATAATGAAGAACCCAAGGAAGAAACAATACCAGAACCAATACAGAAAGAAGCACGGCAAAGCCCTGCTTCCTATCGGGAAGCACCGAAAGAAGAGGAGAAACCAGAAGAAACAATTGAACCACCCGTTGAAAAGAAACCGCAACCAGCGCCAAAGCCCAAAAGGGTAAGACCGTCAAGGGCGAAACCACCTTTTGACCCAGAAGCATTCAAAAACGACCTTGTAAAGCAACTGAAGGAAGAACTACAGAGTGCAATGACCGCCAGAGACACCTACAACAAAGCCAAAGAGGAAAAGAACAAAGCGACGAGAGAGAAATTGAAATCTTTAGCATCAAAAATTTTATAAAGTATTATATATAAAAATGAACATCAAGGAACAGAAAACGGAACTCAACAAAACTGACATCTACGAAAACGTCCGCAAGGACATCAACAGAAGACAAACCGTCCATTCAAACAAAAGTGCCAACTACAGGAGCGGAACGCCCGAAATGCCAGACAGAAGAAAAAAAGTGTATAGTAGTTATGACCACTACTACCACAACGACAGCAACACGGCAAGGATGCCAACTCACAACCATCATCTTTACCTAAAGCGTCTTCTTGAATATCACAACACCGAGCACGACTACAAGGTCTTACAAGTAAAGCAGAGGATGAAGGAAGAGAATGAGATGCTACAGAACGAAATGACAAGGTTGAGGGAGGTGAGGAAAAATCACAGATTGGAAGATTACGGGGCGAACGTCCAGAATATGAAACAGAGAATTGATGAGTATAAGCAGTGGTTGAGAGGCGATACACAAGATTAATATAAAAATCTAAAGTATTAATATATAGCAATGACAGCAGAAGTAATCAACGCAAAACAGGGATTGACACGAATACCCACTTACGCAGAACTCATCAAGGAAATAGACAGGGAAAAGTTCAAAACCAATGACATCAGAAAAATCTTTGATAGGAACGCTTGGTATTTTCACGAAAGTCCGCAGGGTCAAGCACTGAACACAAACAACATCCACCCAGCAGACTTACAGCAAATGAACTTCAAAAAGATGGCAGAGGAAGCGACCGCAAGGAAGGAAGAAGAAACACCCAACCTTGACTTTGAAGATATGACCGACTTGAGGGACGACGCCATCAGCGACTTTGAGATGTCCTTTGACAGAGAGGCAGAGTTGAGGGAAGAGAACGAAAGGAGAGTAGCAGAACAAGCAAATTTAAGTCATTCACAAGACCACTATATGGCAAACAAAGGGGCATACGACGCCGTCGGAGCAACAGCATCGGCAGGGATACAAGAAGACGAAGAACCACCTTCAAGCAGTAGAAGCATCTTAAAGAACTTCCTTAAATCATCCAAACCAGTCATCAAAGCAGTCGCCACAGCAGGAGGAACAGCAAAGGCCAATAGGAGGACTAATAGCATCAAAACTGACAGACGCCATCATACCCGACGAAGACGAGGAAGAGAAACCGTCCAAGATAAAACCAACACAAAAACTAATCAACAAACAAGTCAAAAAGGTAAATCACCAAAAGAAGTTAAA
Organism: Cladocopium goreaui; assembly: GCA_947184155.2. Taxonomy (NCBI): domain Eukaryota; class Dinophyceae; order Suessiales; family Symbiodiniaceae; genus Cladocopium; species Cladocopium goreaui. The sequence continues at coordinate 759,115 of CAMXCT020000313.1, forward strand.
GGAGGAAAAATCAAAGATGAACGTAGATGTAGTGCCCAACACCGCAGAAGCAATGGATACAACAGCAATACCAACAGCAGAAAAGAGGAAACCCTTAAGCGTGAGACAGTCCAAAGCAAAGAGACAGAAACCAAAACCGCCAACGCAGGAGAAGAGAGAATTTCAGGAAGACCCATCCACAACCACCAAACCGCCCAAAGCAAGAAGAGTAAGAGGAAAGCAACCCCAACCACAAGCATTAGGAGCAACAATCAACATCCACAAAGACAACAAGACACCCAATGTAGATGAAGCAGAAACAGCACAGGAAGAAACAGGGGCGTCATCTTCATCAAAAGCACCAGTCAGGAAACCAACAATGAACAAAGCAATATCACCAAGCAAGGTAGGAATACAAGTGATAAGAGAGAAGTTTGAAGAGATGAACAACAACAAAAGCATAGACACAGGAGACTATCAAAGGTTTCAAGAGGTATATGGTAAATGGAAATCAAGCAAGGGAGAGGAAAAGCAACAACATCTAAAGGAAGCGAAGGAACTTTACAAGTCAATCATCTATCCAAAATTAAAATCAAAATAATTAATAAAATTATTCATTATAATTTTATTAATTATCCCCTATCTTTTTTTTAGTCATAGAAAATGACAGATTGGGCTTTTATCTCCAAGATACATTCGTGTTCAATGACGATATACATTTTGTCAGGCATCAGTCCAGTATCAGTTCCGTTGTCTGTTGTATATAGGTCTGTTCCATACAGAGGCTTAACACGGACAACCATATTTGAATTGTTCTTCAAATTCAGTCCAGTGTAATTGGCACTGTTGAGTTTCTTGAGGTTGAACCCCGCTAAAAAGGAATTCGTCCTATACATATGAGGTTTGATTGAAACGTGATTGTTTCGTGTTTCTTGAAGATGCTTGTAGTTGTCAGCAACCCCCATCGTTGGCATTTCGGGTATGACGGTATTACCAATACTCAACTGAAAGGACAAATCAATATGTTCATAGTATCTTTGAGCAATTGATGTTCCGCTTTCCCACGAAAGGGGATGATAAAGAAGATTATGAGGTTTCAGCACTTCTTGGAAACCACCCATTTGAATAGAAAGATATGAATATGTTGTCTGCTTTACTGACATTTCTAACTATGGTCGTGAAGATGTCGGTGCTTCTACTTGTTGTTTGGGTTTGGACGGAAACGCTGTTGAAGGTTATAGGTAAAGATTGCTTTTCCAAAATTTCAGCATACTCCGCAAATAATCCATCATCAAGTCGGTGAATATCACAGGTGATGATGGGTTGCTCTATGTTCCATAAGAATGAAGTATTCGTTGTGGTAAAATCACCACTTAAATTAACAAGGGGTTCATTAGCATCACTGACCAAAGTTAGTTCAATGACAATCGGACAGTATGATAAAGGAATGAAGTTTGATACATTGAAGAAGGGACAAGAAGGTCGGTAATAAACGGTCTTTTTGTTTTTAAACCCTCCGAAATTGTCAGGTTTGGCTTGGTCAATGACATTCTGAACTGTGTTTGAAACTGGGTTCGTTGCCAACTGCGTATATGTCAAAAATCTATTCCCTTCATTGTAAAAGGTCTCGCCAAAACCAAGATTGTCAGTGTAGTTTCTTGAACCGTCATCTTGTAAAATATCCATCATTGCTTCATATCGGTTTAAGTCTGGTATTTCAGCAATAACATTTGAACCCGCCATCACTCGCATTCGTTGAAAAAATGAAGATGGTTTATAGGCAGGTCTCAACTCTTTTGTTCCGTCATTGTCGGCATTGATGAGGGTAAAACCTATCAAAAGACTTCGTAGATTTATCCATTCGTTCGCCCCACCCGTTAGGTTAAAGCGGATGACACTGTTTGAGTTGGATGAGTAAGTAGAGACCGAAGAAGGGTAAAATGTTTTGATACGCTTGTCTCTAATGTAGGACGCTCCACCTTTTAGTCTATACCGAAGGACATTTTCATTAAGAACATCTGTAATTTCCAATGCTTCCATACTTGTATATATTCTATATAGAAAATATTTTAAATAACCGATATATCTAATCAAGTTATATCAAAATTATATTTTTTAAATGTATTTTTGCTTTTCTTCCCTTTGTTTTGGGCTTTGTTTTCTATAGGTTTATTTTTGTTGTTATTTATCTCTTTTCCGCTCTCTATGACCTTCTTGATTTCATTGTATGTTAGGTGTTTTTTGTCCTTGGTATTCTCGTTCTTCAACTTCTTCATTTCCTGTCTGTTGTTCTTCAAATATTCCCTTACGATGTCTTCCATATAATATGACTTATATAAAATAAAATCACATTATCTTGTTGATTGGTTAGGTTGAAAAAATATGACAGATAATTTTCTCAACCCAAGCGATTAGACAATAATGTTTCACATTATTGCTCTAATCGGTTCCGCAACATTCTTTTCTGACTTTCCCATATCTCCATAATGGACGGCGTGAAAGCCGTGATTGTATAAAGGGTTATAACTGTTCTTATTGACTGTTATATCCACGCCTCTGTCAAACATACTGACTGGGTCGCCTACTGCCCTGAACCTCGTGTTCTTACTGTCAGTGTTGTCATTATAACTTACAGTTGGCGTTCCGTAGGTTCTGGTGGTAAATCTCTTGTTGTAGTCTTGGTTCAGTTTCATCGTTGTTGCTGAACCCAAGGAATGACTGACGATAGTATCAACATTGTCAATGTTGTTTCTGATGAAGTCGTTTGCGGTCTTATACCGCTTTGACCTATGAACCATATGAAAAGGAATGAGTGTGTCGTCCAAAATGTCTCTTGGAAAATCTTTCGTCCCCGCTATGTAAAGGGTTTTGTTCTCTGGGTGGTGGTAAAGTCCTAAATCTGTTCTGTTGTTGTATGCCCTCTTCAGTCCCGTCTCGTCGTTGATGTTGCTGAACTCCTCCAAGTATTTGTTTCCCTGTTGTATCTCCTTACTGAATTTTTCCAACAATTCCTTCTGTTTGTTGTTGTGTTTCTTGTTGTATTCTTTACCGTCAATCTCTTTAAAGGGATTTATTCTTTGTAGTCGTCCCTGTGTTTTCATATCATCCATTAACCTTTTTTGAAGCATATATAATAATGTATAGATTAAAAATATTTTCTAAAGTTATTATATCATAAAAAATGAGTAGATTTAAAAAGATATACATAGACAGCCATCACCGAACCCAGAACTCCAACAGTAGTAGTGATTTTGAAATCTACCTACCCGAAAGTCAAGAATGCGGGAACGACACCAAACTATACATCCACGAAATCACCATACCTAATTCCATTTATCCAGTTCAAGCGGGGTTAAACAGCAACCTATACTTAAGACTGACGGACTTTTCAAACACCACGGATGTTATAATTGAACTGTTGAGTGCTTCCTATGTCGGTGCTACATTAGCATCAAATCTACAAACAAAGATGAACGAAGCAACAAATGGGTTTCAAGCCAACAACGACTATTTTAGTGTGTCTTACGACTATGACACCAACAAAATAACAATCGCTTTGAACTATGTAGATTTTTCGTTTAAGATAATGACCGACTATGAGATGGAATATAATACCATCCAATGGACGGGAGCATCTTATGACAGAAATAACCTAAAATCCATCAATCAGGTTTTAGGAAATTACACCTCGTCGTTGAACTATCCAGATTGGAAAAGCGGATATTTGACATTATTAGCGTTGAGAAACTTATACCTTACTTGTAGTGAGTTGAGCGATGCTAAACAATTAGGTTCTACGGGTGCTTACAACATCATTAAGAAAATCCCCATTAACGCCCCTTTCGGTTCAGTCATCTATGACAACGAAATAATAAGCGTAGATTACATCAATGTTTCAAACAGAGTGTTGAGAACACTACACTTCAAATTAGTCAATAGTTATGGTAATGTGGTTGATTTGAACAATGTGAATTGTTCATTCTCCCTGACCTTCATTGAGGACGATTGATGTAAAATTTTCATTGATTAACTCACTGGGTATTCTATATAATTCATCTTGACGATGGATTAAAGGATTATCACCCCATTCACTCTTTTTACCCGACGGCATCCGTTGGGCTGTTTCTTTATGTTTATTGTTGATGATGTTTCCACAGTCTTTTTTACATAGTGGTCTCGGTTTCCAAGTTTTTAGGTTCATCCATATCCTCGTTCTTTTTCTGTATGGAAAGCCGTATTTACAATAATCAAGGTCAAAGTAATCAAAGTCTTTCATAAATTCCTGATGTTTCAATAAGCCAGTCTGTGGATTTGCTATGAACCATACCGAAGGGTTGAAGTAGTTGATTATTTCAATGGTTTTCTTTACGATGCTGTTGGCATAATCTATTTTTCTAACACCAGTGGTTTTAGCAATGCTATATTCAACACAAGGGGGAGAACCCCAAATGATATTAAACTCATTTTGTTTGAAAACTTTGTAGTTCCAATTGAGGATGTCGGTATTGATGTTGGCATCCTTCAAGTCCAACGAGACAACATCATAACCTAACTCTTTGGCGACTTTCCCTACACTGCCCGTTCCAGAAAACAGTTCAAGTAATTTCATATTATAAATCTATAGATTTAAAATATGAAACTACGACAGCAACACATAGGAGTTGTTGGTTGGGTATTTATTGATTTTGTAGTATGTTAAAGTCTCTTCTTTGGGTTGAGTGATTTTACCCGTTGTAATCCACTCAAAGTATTGTTTCCTTTTATCTTCCCACGAACCGACGGGTCTGCCTATCTGCTTCTTTTCAAAGGCTTTGTTTATTCTTTCTGTCTTTGTCGTTTGTATTTTCTTTGTTCTCTTCCTTCTTGTTGTTCAGGTTATATTCTATGTTCTTAACAGTGTTCATTATGGTTATGAGGTTCTTATTCATTTTGCTCACCTTGTTCTTCAGTTCTTCCAGTTCTGATTGCTTTACGGGGTTGTCGCTCTCAACATCCACCATACTATTATATTTATATATATATATAATTATTTATTTAGATATATATTTATTTAGATATTTATTTATCAGTTTGCTTTCACGCAAAATCTACTCTTTACACCATTTTGGGAGAAACTTTTTAATCCATATCATTCATTGACTTTCTACCGCTACTTCTTGGAGTGCTCATTACATCGCTTATCATCTTGTTAGTGCTCTCTACTTTCTTATCTTCGGGTGTGATTTGTCTGTTCCAACTGAACGAGATACTGTGGTCTTCGCTGTCCAACTTTATATCCCCGTTGTCATCTCTACTTACATTCATCGTTTTGTCGTTTTTGGTAATTTTGAAGGAGCAAGGATTACAAGAACACTTTATCCCTTTCGGATTGATAAGAATTTCGTTTCTCAATTGTAATTTACCCTTACAAATGGGACAATCAAAGGTAATGAATTTACTTGACAGTTTTTGTTCCTCGTTCAGATTGACAACAGCGGGTTCTTCATCTGAAAGTTCAAAGTCCTCGGGGATTGGTTGTTTTTTGATTGGGTTAGTTTTCTTTTTCGTCATCTATTTTATATTTGAGAAAATTTAAAACAATTTTAATCAGTTCCAATGTGTGCCTACAGCATCTCTTCACCCTGTTGTCGGTGATGACTGGATATTTCGTGTCATCAATGACCCTATTTTCAATCTCTTCTATTGTATCAATGTAGGTTTCATACTCGTTCATCCTGATTATATATAATTAGAAAATATCATCAACATACATTCTAATTATACTATACAGGACTTTTCTTTTGCGACACGAAGATTTCTACTGGGGGTGGGTAGAACGAAAATGTCGGGGGTTCAATCAAAAAGATTTGTCAAAAGAAAATGCACAAACGAATTCATCTTCTATTGCTTCGTTTTGTCAGTCAGAAGGACGCAGAGTTCAAAACTAATTAACGTCTTATGCGGACTGAACAGCAATTGTCCCATTTTCACCCGACACCCTTTCAAGGTAAAAAAGGTTTCCTTTTCAATATCATATATCGGAAATTTATTTCTAAATACTTTTAATATGATAAATATAAAGCCTTACAAACACAAAGAATATAATTGTAAGCAGTCATCCTATGGGTATATGGCTTGTCTTCCAGCAAGGATTTTACTGAACGCTCCGTCGGGAACGGGTAAAACGGTTGCTTTGACAAACTTGGTCTTGGACATCTACAAGGGATGCTTTGAGAAAATCTACATTTTTTCACCAACCATCTTCATTGATGACAACTGGACGGTTGTGAAAAAATACATTGACAAAGAAATGGACATCAAACACACGGATGAAGACCCCATTTACTTTGACACCTTTGAGGAGAAGGACTTGAAGAACGTGATAGACACGCAGGAAGGAATAATAAAGTATATGAAGGAGAAGGATTACAAACACCTATATAACATCTGTATCATCATAGACGACTGGGCTGACAACGAAAAGGTGGTCAGGAAGAACGAGGAGTTAATCAAACTCTTCACCAAAGGTCGGCATTGGTATATCTCAACTTTTATCACATCGCAATCATACACACAAATATCGCCAGTCGTTAGGAAGAATGCCACGCAACTTTTCATCTTCAGGCTTCGTAATCAAAAAGATTTAGATGCCATTTTGGAAGAATTGAGCGGGTTGTATGACAAGAAAACTTTAGACAAGATATACCGAGTTGCCACGAATGACAGGCACGGTTTTTTATACATAGATTTGATGGAAAGCGACAAGAAGAAAATGTTTTATAAAAGGGGCGGTGTTAATTTCTTTACATTAGACGGCACTAAAAATATAATTGATGTTTCAACAGGTAGGGCGTTGTTATCTCAATATATTTACGGAGACTATTTTATCCACAGAAATGTTGGTGCTGATGTGGTTTTTCAAGGCAGTAATACAACAGATGACGGTTCAGTAGAATATATGAGATACAGAAAAGCAGATGAAGATGTTAATTTTTCAAAAGACATATATGTCAATCAAGACAAAAGGGCATATTTTCATAAAAAACTGGTAAGAATAGTTATATATTTAATGAAAATACAGCAGGTGTTAATCATTTCAAGTTCATCAATGAAGACCCTAACGGGGACATAAGATTTTATGCTAATAACAGCATAAGACTTTTCGTCACGCCATCAAAAGTTTCTGTTCCAGCACCTTATACATTAGAAGGGGATTTAGTAGATACATCTGATTTTACTAAAAAAATATGACATTAAAAGTATTGAGCATAATTTCACTGACATAGTTAAACAAATTGAACCTAAAACTTTCAAAATGAAGGCAGAAAAAGAAATAGGAATAACTAAAAACCATTTTGGATTTATTGCTGATGATTTAATGAATGTAATACCTCCTGAATGGGAAGATATTGTTAGGGTTGATGATGAAGGCATTAAGAAGTTAAGTTATATAAAATTATCAGGTATATTGTGGGGGGTATGTAGAGAGCAACAAACAAAGATAGAGCATTTAGAAACCCGCTTGTTTGAAGTTGAGAACTTCATCAAAGATTTTGTCAAGCCTAAAGCAAAGGCGAAATCCAAATCAAAGAATTAAAAATCTAAAACCATATATATAGGTAATGGGCAATTCAAACAGCAGTGTTGAAAACGACTACCTTGAACAAATCAAAAAGATAGACGAAGACGAAAAGACCCGAACAGATGTTTTACTCATCAAGAGCGTAAAAGAGTTGGTGGGAAGAGTGGAGAAACTGGAAAAGGAGAAACAAAACAAACTGATATATCAACTACCGAAACTACAACTCTGTAATTGGAGTTTGATATGAACAATTGATAATATTATTGTTAAATAATATTATTAATTGGAAAGTGAGTAGTGCCCATAGGGGAGACTGTCAGTATCGTTGAACCAATACCTTTTGTTGTCATAAGATGTTAAACCGACCTTGCTTTGGTTTATACTGTAGATTTGGTGGTTCTTACTTCTGATGGCATTGAAATTTACATTCTTTGGTATGTGTTCGTGGAGTGTTGCCTCATAGTCTTTCATATCTAAATCCCTTTTGACTTTCAGTTTTGGAACACCCTTTGCTTTCTTTTCTGCTTTCTGTTCGTTGAATACTTTTAGACAATACATCTTCGGTCTCAACGCTATGAAGTTTGTGATGATTTTTCCATCCATCTCGTCCTTGAACTTTCCCAGAACTTTTTTATTAGTAGCATCATAACAGGGGTGGTTTTTATCATAACCGCTGAAGTCCATATAATCTTTTATCCCTTTCCAGTCTTCATAGATGTCTTCAGTGAAAGTTTGTATAACATAACTGTCGGTGTATATTAGTCTTACATCATCCTTATACCTTGCTTTGAGGACATCATAGTAGAACGAATACATATGAACCTTTGAAAGGTCTAAAATTGACATTCCTAAATAGATGGGTTTGTTTAAAACCAGTTTTGCTTTAACCTTTGAAACTCCTACCAGTTCTTCATTGATTATGTGGCATCCTTGATAGGTTGGACTGTTGATACATTTTTGTAGTCTTACCTGTGATGATACTAACTCAAAATCCATATGTTTTCTGACATTCTCCATCGTTTTGCCATAAACCGCATTGTTCATCAATTTAAACATATCTTTCTCAAAGTCGCTCTTCGCTTCTTTTCTCTTTTCAGTGTTAAAATCTATCCAAGTCTTTAACCACGCCCTTTGTTGGAATTTCACTCCTCTATGAATGTGTTTCAGTTTCATCCCCTTTTGAAGATAAAACTGTAATGCCCTGATATGGACTACATACCTGTTCTTGTCTTGAAGGTTCAAAATGAGTTTTGGTGTCTTCTCATCTCTTGCTTCCTTTCCGTTGTAGTAGTGTTTGTGTAGTTCCCTCTGGTGATTTGAAAGTAGGTTTTCGGTGATGTTCATATTCTCTGGTGCTAATGGGTAATCACTATGTTCGTCGTGTATCTCCTTTGGATACTCTAAATCAACTTCAAGGATGTAGGCATTGTCATCGTTCTCAAGTCCATTATCATCTGTTCCGTCAGCATCTTCTTTATCCATTTGAGTTTTCCTATGGGTAGTTTCATTGACATTGCCAGTCCATATAAGGTTGTTGGCATCTAAATAGTTGATGTGGTTAGATGGTTTTGTTTCATCATATTCGTCTTTCATATACTTATTGTTTGCCTTTGCCTCCTTATGACCCACCTGACACATTCCACCTCTCAAACCTCTCTCAACCATTTCATAAATCTCTTGGTCAGTAATCGGTTCTAACACCACTCCAGTTTTTAGAAGCATAGCATCCCAAGCAAAGTTAGGAAGGGTGAAATAATGTGCTGGGTCTAAACCATAGTATTCCAAACAAAGGTCTCTAAAATTTTCAAAGACATCAGTGAGTAGTAGAACATCAGTTCTCAAATACAAGTCGTGGTATTGCCCAAGATTTCTTATACCGAAGTGTTCCCATATCCTCTGTGCCCTTTCATACTCATCATCTTCAATATGACTTTCGGTGAGATTACTGTAAAACGCTTTCTTCGGTGGCAATTGCTTTTCTCTGAACTTGTCAAATGAAGTGAAGTAATCGTATGGATAGACACCTTTGTCGGTGAGTAAGTCTAAATCATTGTCATTGCTTACATAGGGGTTTCTTTTACTGAACTTGAAGTTGTTTTGCCAGTTTTCTTTCTTCTGTCCATCTTCATACTTACTCAACTTGACCAACTTATCCAACGAAGACGATAAGAATGAAAAACTGTCTTTGAAACACATATTTTTGAATGCGAAGGTTATGAATTTCTCACTGTTCTGCGCTATTACATCTATCTTGGCATTTTCTGACAGTTCATTGGCTCTTTCAATTACTAAATGACTGTCATAGTTCTTCAAGTTATGAAGGAAGACTGGAATTTTGTAATAACGCATTGAAAACTGTAAATTACAATCATCGTGGGCACACCCCCTATACTTACCTGTAAAGTGGCAATGGTCTCTACACTTTTTGTCTCCTTCCTTGAAGTCCTCACCGCAAATGAAGCATTTAGTGGCGGTTTTAAAGTCCCTCCAGTCTTCGTCCTTCATAATGATGTCCTTGTTTTCTTTCATCTTCTCCATTGTCTTATCCTTTACTTCAATCATCTTTTTCACGAAGACATCCATACAATCCTCACCCCTATATAGGAACGGTTCATTTGAACCATCAATTGAATTGACAACATTTATCATAAAACCGCAGGGTCTATGATGTTGGTATTTATCTGTCTTGATTGGTTTGGTGCTTACTGTTCCCGTTTTCGTAGTCAAACACTCAAAATCAGCATATATAACGAATGGTGCTTTTAGTTTCTTAAAGTGGTTCTTGAATTTGACGAAGAATTTGTCAGGCTTCTCTGGGTCAAACTTTGGCATTTCTATAGTTTGACCTTCAACTGCCATGCATCCCTTTTCCTTATGATTAGTCAAATCATCCTCTGAATGAAACACACCCGAACAGTGATTACAAATGTATTTCTTTGCTTTCCGCTTACCAGCCTGTTGATACATCAACTTGTTAAAATCTTTGATATAAACATAGTGGTGATTGTCTCCATCAGTTATTTTCAATAGGTCTATGTGGTGCGTTGCTTTGACGACTGTAGTCCTCTTATACAGTAGGATTGATTGCTTACCATCTTCATCATCAACGTAATAGACATTGATGGATATTTTACCTTCGTTGTTCTGTTCTAAAATGTCTATGTCAAGATTTGATGCTGGAAAATTGACATTATCCCAGTTGAGTTCGTCCTCTAAATTGTTGTATCTGTAAATTCTGTTTGGATGGTCTTTCTCATAAACTTTACAAACACCACACTGAACGGAATACATAAAACATTTGTCATCTGTATTTTGAATATTGATACAGGCTCGTTTCAGTTTCAACCATTCAGGCAGTTCAATGTATGAACCTCCACGAGTTGGATTGTATTTGTCATAGTTGAATTTCAGTTTATCAATATGCTTTAGAACTAATCCACTCTCCGACATCTCCATCTTGTCTAACTGAAACTCTATGTCAGTTGCCATTTGATTTAACTTTTGGGGTATTTCCTCTTCGTTGGTGATGTTGTATCTTCTACTTCTGATGCTCTCCCTTATCTCTTCGTTGGTTTTCTTGCTCTTCATAGTGGCGGACACCTGTAAAATGACTTTCATTCCCTTATGTTTCATCAAATACTCTTTCAACCTTAAATCTTGGTATTTAAGATACTGTAGTGCCTCGATGCCTCTAACTCTGACATTTGTGATGGCAAATGAATTGACATAACCCTTGAAAGCAGATTGTTCGTTGGTGGTTGTTGCTTTGTATCTCATTTGAATGCCTGTGAGTGCTTTGTTCTTGTCAAGATTGACCCACCTAATACCTTTCTTTTCCTTCAGTTCATACTTTTTGTAGTCCATAGTCTGCCTAATCTTGTTGAATTTGGTGTTCAATATTTTTGATATGGGTTTTCCCCTTTCAAAGTTGTAGGTCTTCTCTCCAATCTTGAGTTTCTTGAGTTCCTGTCCATTCCGTTTCAATATCTCACCCTGTTCGGATGACAAAAGATAATCTAAAACAATCTGCTGTGAAGTGTCCATTATAGTATATTCTATATTATTATTAGTGGATGTTTCTTTAAGTAGTTTTTCAGTTTCCATTGTTTGTTGAGGATGTTGCGGTTGATTGGATTGGTTGTCTGATTGATTTTTAACATAAAATGTCTCTGTTGAATGTTTCAACCTTGTATCCTCTGCCATTTACTCCTTACCCTATAAGGTGGCATTTCTTTAAGTAGTTTTGGGTATTGGTTGCCTGTTGGAATTTCTGGGATTGGGGTTGGACTTCAACATAAAAACCTTCTCAATAAAAATGTTTGTTATTGAGAAAATTTTGGATTGGAAAACCCTTTGAACGAAACGTGCCGTAAGGTGTCTTAAAGCACCTTTCAACATTGGCATCTGTTTCTCATACAAACGTTGGTTTGACGGTGTTTGGATAAATTGGATTTGGACGAAATGGTGCGTCCGCAGTCGGGACACTTGAAGGGTGTTGAGAGTTTCTTTTGATAGTATTTTGAGAAGTATTCGGGGTCTAATGGTTTGCTGTCATAAGTTCCATCGGGTTTCCATCTTGTAGAGGTTTGGATTGGGGGTTCTTGGACTGTTTCTGGATTGAGTGCTTCAACCATTTGGTCAAAGATGTCCTCATCCATGTCTTGCTTCTTACCATCAATTACTAAATAGCAGGGCATGTCAAATCTTATAGCGACGGACAAATACTTAGAACATCATTTGGAAAAAAAAACTGAAAACCGTCACAGCGGGGATGTTCTAAGTATTAAGTCGTTAGAACATACCCAAAACCTATACTTAGAACATTTCCAAGCTATACTTAGAACATCCCAGTGGGGAACCAATGGGAACCATACATATATGTATTGAAACCTATGCTTTTTGACTACCCCCTGTAGGAAACCCACAAATTATATACTAGAGACCTTCCCATTGCAGCGAAGACTGCTTGGGATATTGTTCCCGAAGAAAAGGTATAGAATGCTGCAGCAGTGAGGGGAGAAAGTGTTCTAAGTATGGTGTTCACCAAGGTATTTGCGTGTATATATGCAGATTTACCAAAGTAGCAGGACATGTTCTAAGTATATGTGTGTTTAATGTTCTAAGTATGCAAAAAATCAAAGGAGATGTTCTAAGTATCTGTTTTTCTGATGTTCTAAGTGCGTACTTAGAACATTTCTGATGTTCTAAGTGTAGTTGTTTTGATGTTCTAAGAAAAGGTTCCGAAATTTTGGAAAAATTTGGTGTTCTAAGTATATGTCCGTCACTATAATTACATAAGGCGACTTGTCTTTAAGTATCTTTGGGGTGTTCTGTGTTCGCAAATGAGGTGTCCCAAAATGATGTGAAAAGAAATTCGAAAAGACCAGTTTAGGACACTTGTTGAATACTGTTCCTGCCGCTGTCAAAGTTGTTAGAATGCCATTGTCGTTGTTGCAGCTTGTTGGGAAACTGCAACTGCATTGTCTTCAGTTGAAGTTAGCAGTATGGCGAAGCCTCATTACCCAAAAAACATGCTCATCTGCCATCAACTCCTGCAGGGCGGATGGTTTGTCTCTCTTCGTTTCCACGAAAAACAACTTGAACTATTTCATCACATATGCCTATATATATATACACAGAATAAACATTAACCCTGCCACACCGTCCAAACCCGTTGGATGCTCCAGACCACTCCGACGAAACTTGATTTCCCTGAAGAAACAAGATGAACAAATCGGGAGGATTAAAGGGTCTGTGGGTTTGCGCGGGTGTGTGGTGCATATGAACCAATACATGCTCAAGGGGTATGGACAGAATGCTCCCCCAAAAGATTGCTAAATTAATCATCACCAACGTCAAGTTTTGGAGACTGCTTGGAAATGTCATTCCAGCAAATCTTTGTTTGGATTTTCACCGAAACAATCAGGTTTTGAAGGCTGTTTGAATAGTTCGCTGCTTCAAGGCTTTGATAAAACCCGTTTCCAAAATCTTGCATTATGACAAATGCTGGGATTGACCTTCTAATAGATGGTGTCCCTGATGTCTTCACAACCTTGGCGCGGACGCATTCGGCAAGTGGAAGAGGGCAATTGGATGCAATTGGATACAGTAAAGCAGTGAAAAGTGGTTGATATCATCACCAAACTTCTGGGCCTGAAGAATGCTACATTTGAGAGTGCCAATCCAACAACTGCGAAACAAACCAATCTTCAATCTCTGCCATTTCATTTCACTTTTGCTCATCCAGTCTTGAAACACTGTGCAGTCTGTCCCACCGGTGCATTGTGCAGCGCAGATAGAATGCATCCCGGATTGAAGGGTAGGTGCAACCCCAATAAAAATCATCACCTTTCTGTGTTTTGCCAGTCTGGTTGGACGCAATGCGGATTGCACCATCCATGAATCACGAATGGCACCTTCAGTGCATAACGGATTGCACCCGACCTGCAATCCAAAAGTCCTACTGGTCCTACAAGGAACAAAGCACTCTCATTCACACGCCACTGCCACTTCCGCCTTCAGACCTTCTTCAAAAGGTCATGCACTGTGCGGGACACTGCGCAGTAGCGTTGCCCCTCTGCCCGCGCATCCACATAGATGCAATAAGCTCCTTGTTGCCGCACCGCTGCGGCCATGTGCGCAGGCGTGAAGTGCTTCATGAACCGCTTGGCATCGACACACTGCTCGAAGGAGCTATGCGCCACGGCCTTGGCCAAGGTGCGTGCCATCCTCACCTCTTTGGGGCCAAAGCCACCTTGGTTGTCAATGCCCAAGAACTTCTCGACCTGATATTCTTGCACCACAAGCCGTTTGGACTTTGCTTCTTCCCATGATGTCTCTTTGGCCTTTTGCGCCACGTCCTGCAGGAGATGTGGGCAAGTTTCAAGGTTTCAACGTTCGTTGATGTTTCGGGTTGTTGTCCCATGGTTTCATGACCCTTGTCCTCCATTACACCGATGTTGCCACCTGTGAGTTGAATCATGTCGCTCTTGTGCGTGGAGGCCTCTTCACCGCCATGATGACGTAGGAATTCCTCAACCTGACAAGGAGACGTCCATCTGCAAACATCCCAACCCATGCCAGAAGTAGCACCAACAAAAAGCACTAAAGTGATTGAAGGTGACTGAACAATTACCACATGAACTGAAGCTCTTCATTCTGGCCTCCTTCTGCGAGAGTTCTTCACTCGTCAGTGGTGGAACGAAGAATCGGCGCTCACGACCGTCTGCGTCAAAAGCCATGGCTGACACTGCAGAACTGACCATCACCAGCACTTTGGCAACCTCGTCATCAAAGCCCCATGACTTCGCAAAGGCGGAGACGCTGCTCATCACAGATGGCTCGAAGACACCACGAGGAACTTCAAGGATGATGATGGGTTGCCGTCCCATTTCTTGTTTGGCATCTCTCAAGCCACGCATCATCTCTTCTTCATGGAGCACTGCCAACCTGCTCCTCAATGCGTCCTTGGCCAAGTCGTTGTTCTGCATGAGCTTGATGTGGAGCACTCCATTGTTCCACTGCTTCTCCTGCAAGACTTTCCAAAGGATGGTGCTCTTGCCCACTTCATGATTCCCCCAGATGAGGATTGGGCGGGGGTCGTCCAAGTCCAACAACTGGTGCAGTTCGTCCTGCTACAGTGCATAGTGAGCATAGTGCATCAAATTCAAAATGCCAATATGACATGGAATAACACCATCTCAATAACAAATCCCTTCTGTCAAGAAACACACAGGCAAACACAACAAAAAAAAAGGTGGTGCTTGGACGCCTTGATTATCTTCCGTTCAATCTTGACACGTGGCTCGCGTGCTTTGAAAGAGGCATTCACAATGATATTCTTCACTCGCTCTTGTTCTTGACGATGCCGTTCTTGTTCTTGACGATGCCGTTCTTGTTCTTGACGATGCCGTTCTTGTTCTTGACGATGCCGCCACATATCCCATCCAAAGGTCACGATGGCCAACGAGCCACCACCACCAACCAACCACTTTCCAATCTGCTGTTTCGTGGTCGGCTCCTTCTCTGGAGCGTTGTTTGAGAAGCAACGGTGGTTTCGTCGGCCTGACATGAGAAGCCGAAAACCACAACATCGGGCAATGAGGCAACGCGACATACCCATGGCGGAAATCTCCAGAACTGGGACTGTGCTGGAGCTGCGCAACACATGCCGCAAGTAGAACTCATCTTATCTTGTGAGCATTTGTGAGCCTGTCTGCTGCGGGAGAAAGCAATCAACATCTCTGGGTGTAGTGTAATGCCACAATGTGTACATAGAGTGTACATAGTGCCTCAAGAAACGCAATATGTCCTCAAAAGTGATGCTTCCATGCAAACGAAACAGCGCGCACATCTCATCTGGGCGCCCCCGACGAAATCCAGAAAGTCCATGAAGAAGTCCGCAAAAAATGAGGCGAAGCGAAAGACGTTCAAATCAAAACACAACCAAGAAAAAAACACCACCAAAAAGACGAGAATGAGAGAATAAAAAATGAAAGATGTTGAAAGACATGGAACCTTTTGAAAGATATCAAGTTGAATGTTCTGTCTTGAAACTGATGATAAGGAAACACAATAAAATCATACCCAAAAAAAGACAAGACATACCTTGACAATAAAAAACGACAACCACAAGTACACTATCCACAGTATCTCCCTCATCTGAACCAAAACACAAACCCCAACAGCCTAAACAAATCCTACCCTCATCTGAACCAAACATTGACACATCACTTTAGCATCAAAATGACCCCCAAAACCCCACCTGAAAAATCATCAAAACCAAGGATGAAACATTGAACCCCAACACAAAATCATAACAAGCAACATACCAACATACACGCCCTGAAACCCCCATTTTACCATTTTTTTATGGGATATATGGGACATGTAGGGAATTCCTACATAATATGGGAAAAATATGGGACAAATATGAGAAATCTTGGGAATTATAAGGGATACGTACCAGGTATATAGTTATAAAACCAACGATTTTAATATTTTAATGGGATATGTTGCAGGGATATTCCGAACATATATTTGACATGATCAAACCTATATTTCCTAGGACCAATGATGATGGACCAGCTGATGGAATTGAATACCCCAATATCAGGCACCATTGTTCTTGGCCAAATTCCCATGTTTTTTTGGTAAAGTCGTCATTTGTCATGGCAAAATCCTTAACTGGTTGGTGGTTGAGCCACCCCTCTGAAAAATATGAAAGTCAGTTGGGATTATTCCCAACTGAATGGAAAAATAAAATTCATGTTACAAACCACCAACCAGTTAAGTTTCTTGACGATTTATCTTTTCATGGACAAATTCCTCCATGTGTCTTCCTGAAATCCCCATTCGTCGTCAAATTTTTGCTTCTGGCAATGGAACGCGCAGCGGAAAATGGATGAAAATGGATGAAAAAACCATGGACAAAAAGTTTCGTAATAAAGCATGGTAATTTTTGTAGTAACCTCTCCACTTTGGGGTTGATTTTGGTAGAACAATAGTAAACCATCCCAAAATTTACCGTAAATGGGTGGTACAAACCATCAAAATATGGGTAGAGTTGACCCATACCCAAACACCATTTACCCTCTGGTAAACTAACATAGCGAACTCGAAAATCACCATTTTTCATATGCAAACGAACTAAATGGCCATTTCATCATTTTCAATACTGTTAGTCATTACCATTTTGATATTTTGGGTGATAACCAAAAATAACCAAAATATCTGGGTAAATTATAATTCACTAACCTGAAATAAGGCCATTTGGGGATGATTTCCACACCAACATGATTAAAAAAAAAAAACTTCATTTTAACACCGTCATTCTCACCCAACATGGCCATGATTGTGTGGCCTCCATGAGCGGCGTCCGCCCCGCGTTGGCCACATCCGGGTCGGCGCCACTGCGCAGCAGCGCAGCGGTGCATTGCCGGAAGCCCTGACTTGAAAAAAGGACGTTCATGATGGATTTCATGGGATTTGTTGGTGATTTCATTGGTTTTCATGGTGATTTCATGGGATTTGTTGGTGATTTCATGGGATTTGTTGGTGATTTCATGGGATTTGTTGGTGATTTCATGGGATTTGTTGGTGATTTCATGGGATTTGTTGGTGATTTCATTGGTTTTTGGTGATTTCATGGGATTTGTTGGTGATTTCATGGGATTTGTTGGTGATTTCATGGGATTTGTTGGTGATTTCATGGGATTTGTTGGTGATTTCATGGGATTTGTTGGTGATTTCATGGGATTTGTTGGTGATTTCATGGGATTTGTTGGTGATTTCATTGGTTTTCATGGTGATTTCATGGGATTTGTTGGTGATTTCATGGGATTTGTTGGTGATTTCATGGGATTTGTTGGTGATTTCATGGGATTTGTTGGTGATTTCATGGGATTTGTTGGTGATTTCATGGGATTTGTTGGTGATTTCATGGGATTTGTTGGTGATTTCATGGGATTTGTTGGTGATTTCATGGGATTTGTTGGTGATTTCATGGGTTTTGTTGGTGATTTCATGGGATTTGTTGGTGATTTCATGGGATTTGTTGGTGATTTCATGGGATTTGTTGGTGATTTCATGGGATTTGTTGGTGATTTCATGGGATTTGTTGGTGATTTCATTGGTTTTCATGGTGATTTCATGGGTTTTCATGGTGATTTCATGGGATTTGTTGGTGATTTCATGGGATTTGTTGGTGATTTCATTGGTTTTCATGGTGATTTCATGGGATTTGTTGGTGATTTCATGGGATTTGTTGGTGATTTCATGGGATTTGTTGGTGATTTCATGGGATTTGTTAGTGATTTCATGGGATTTGTTGGTGATTTCATGGGATTTGTTGGTGATTTCATGGGATTTGTTGGTGATTTCATGGGATTTGTTGGTGATTTCATTGGTTTTCATGGTGATTTCATGGGATTTGTTGGTGATTTCATGGGATTTGTTGGTGATTTCATGGGATTTGTTGGTGATTTCATTGGTTTTCATGGTGATTTCATGGGATTTGTTGGTGATTTCATGGGATTTGTTGGTGATTTCATGGGATTTGTTGGTGATTTCATGGGATTTGTTGGTGATTTCATGGGATTTGTTGGTGATTTCATGGGATTTGTTGGTGATTTCATGGGATTTGTTGGTGATTTCATGGGATTTGTTGGTGATTTCATGGGATTTGTTGGTGATTTCATGGGATTTGTTGGTGATTTCATGGGATTTGTTGGTGATTGGTTTTCATGGTGATTTCATTGGTTTTCATGGTGATTTCATGGGATTTGTTGGTGATTTCATGGGATTTTTGACGGTGTTTGATTGGGGTGTGTTCGATTGGATGTTCACCTCATCAGGCGCCTTAGCAGAGGCATAGATCAGAGCGGTGTTGCCACTCTCATCCGTGGCATCGATGAGATCGGCGAAGCCTCACGGAAAACCATGGCCTAAAAGCCATCAAACCGTGTCCCACAAAGATCGAGGAAATGATGGAGAACACACAAAGATGTTCGGATATGTTAAGTTTTAAGTCAGAAGATTCAGAATTTGAGGCGGAAAATGGTGGAGTTCAGCGGAAAACGGACATTTGAGCTAGAACCTTGGTCACTTGAGCCAGAAAAACAGGGGAATGTATATTATACATTTATATCTATATTTTTGATATATATATATATATATATATATGATGTATTTGTGTATGTATGTATGTATGTATGCATGCATGCATGCATGTCTGTCTGTCTGTCTGTCTGTGTATGTATGTATGTATGTATGCATGCATGCATGCATGCATGCATGGATGGATGGATGGATGTATGTATGTATGTATGTATGTATGTATAGATAGATATGATGTATACATATATGATGTATATGCATATATAATGTATATGCATATATAAATTTGATGTATATGTACATATAAATGATGTATATGTATATATAGAATGTATATGCATATATATAAATGTATATATATATACATGATGTATGTGTATATATATATATATAGATATTTGATGTGTATATATATAGATATTTGATGTGTATATATATATGATGTATATGCATAGATGCATATGATGTATATACATATGATGTATATACATATGATGTATATTTAAATGTGATGTATATGTGTATATGAATATATTTGGTGTATATATACATAATAAAATGTATATAGGTTTATATTTGACATACTAGTACATGTATATATATATATATGATGGATATGTAAATATATCTGATGTGTTTGTATATATGTGATGAATATATATATATGATGTGTATATATATGATGTATATGTGTATATATATGATGTATATATATGATGTATATATATGATGTATTTATTTATATATATATACATACATCATATATATATATTCTTACTTTTTATATATACATACATCATTACACACCATATATCTATATATATTTATTTATTTATTCATTTATGTATATTTATACATCATGGGGATTGAATCATATAATCTAGCCAGGAGAATCAGGGGTTAAGTCAGAAAATGGAGCGTCTGTCAACAAGAAATGGACCATCTAGAGCAGAGAAAACTAAGGAGTTCAGTCAAGATCTAACATGATCTAACCTTTTTCTGGTGGGATTTACAATATTTGAACAAATGATAAATATGGTACTATGTATGCGGGCATGGATTTGTCAGTCTCAAGTCCACCATGTGTTGAGGCTATCCTTCATCGGGCTGGATGAAAACCCTGGCCGCCAGCGATGGTTGGTTTGTCTCTTGCAACTTAAGTAACTTGGAACCCCGCAAACCATCCTTCGATTCAGAAAAAAACGTGTTCATGAATTCACAGTTCCTCATCGTTCAGTTCCCCGTTGAATGGTAGAAATCGTATTCTATACCAACCAAAAGCGTTAAGTTGTATGGTTTGCATGTTCGCCATGTGAAATCAACCATCTCCAACCATTGAAAAATAATTACCATCTGGTAATTCAACACAGCTATGGAAAGTCACCACCTTAGGTAAATCATTGAATTAAATAGACCGTTTCTATACCACAGCAAACTGTAAGAAATCACCGCTTCGGTATGAACTGTTTCAATCCATGTCGTCAAGATCCAACTTCCCAAAAAAAAACATGAATTCATCTCCACCGAACTGGTGTCCGTCTCGACCTCAAGAGGTTGGTTGGCTTCTGAAATATCTTTATATATATATACGTTGTATCTCAAAGGTCCCCAACCCCATGTATCCAACATGCCGCGAAATCCAACCCCAAGATGAGTTTGTCTAAAAATAGGGTCACCCATGTCATCCTCTGGTTGATCACTATTTTCCTACTTGAAATGCTAAATGCTAGGTACCATTTTCAAGTGTTGATTAAATTATCCCGGCCAGAGACCCCAAACAGCGTGGGGGAGTGGGAATTCAATGTTTCAAATACAAGCAACATCAGCTACGAAACAAAAAGAGATGAGTATGAGGCTAGAAGGTTTCGTATCTGCAGTAGCAGGAATGGATTGCGGCAGAGGAAGCAACTCGTATGTGTAGAATCTTCAACCAGAAGCTGATGCGAAGACATCAAAAGGAATGGCACCAAATCATCAAAGGAGAAACATTCTAGAAAGATGAAAAGACGAGACCTTCGCACAAGAACGTCCCAGGAGCATCCCAAAGAACTACTACACATGCAGCGCGAAGGCAGAGCAGCTTCAAGATCTTAACGCAAGGGCCTCTTAGGAAGGGTAATAACAATGTCATTTGGAGACCGTGTGCGGCACATGCAAAATGAAGGAAACAAGACAGTGTAAGATAGACGGAAGACAAAACA